>PYUH01000051.1:838794-855461 GCA_016808085.1 Suaeda aralocaspica | reverse complement strand
CTTGGCATCCTTGGTAACCAACTCCCTTTAGGAATACTTACAAAGTCAATTGGTAATTTAGGGTTGATTCATAGACAATTTGCGAAAGGGATGTTTAGTAGCATAAGTAGGTGATCATTGTAAGCAACCTCATCATGAGCAAGTTTCAATCCCAATCTTTTTGTGTTTTACTAACCAACCACGCAAAGAACCCCTAGTGTACGATTTGTCACCTCTGTTTGACCATCTGTTTTGAGGATGATAAGATGTGCTAAACAAAAGTTTCGTATCTATCAATCTCCAAAGTGACTTCTAGAATAACTCATGAACTTTGTGTCTCTGTCACTCACAATGGTTTTTTGGGACTCCATGTAACCTTATTATGTCTCGAAAATACAATCACTACATTCATATCATCGTCGGTCTTGTGACATGGTGTGAAGTGAGCCATCTTTGAAAACCTATCAACCACCACCATAATTGCATCCTTGCCTCTTGCTGCCCTTGGTAACCCCCAATGAAATCCTAAGAAACATCCTCCCAAGGTCCCTCTGGCACTGGCAATGGATTGTAGTAGCCTTTTGACATAAGCACATTGAGCTATGATAGATTTAACATCAACAATCATCTTTGGCAATAAAAATGCTCTGTAACATGGTTAGTGTCTTTGTAATTCCAAAATGTCCACAATGCCTCCTCCATGCGCCTCCCTTACTAGTAATCACGTAGACACTTTAGTATGCACAATGATTCCCTTGAACAAAAACCCATCATGTAGCACATATGAACTCATAGAACCCTTTGAAAGTTGCGGCCAATATTGGTCCAAAATCTCCATCTTGTTCGTAAAACTGGATTATCACTCTAAACCAAGTAATTTGAAGTTTAAAACACCAAGCAAGTATACCTTCTTGACAAAGCATCAGCAACAACATAGACTTCCCCGTTTGTATTTTGAAGAAAAGTGGAATGATTGCAAAAATTCAACCCATTTAGCATGTCTTGTCAACTTTTGTTGACCATAATGTGCTTCAAGCTTCATGATCAGAATGTAGTATGAAGTGATTAGGCCTTAAATAATGACTCCAATGATCCAAGCTCTAATAATTGCATAGAACTCTTTGATAAGTAGAATAGTTCAATCTAGCACCATTCATTTCTCACAAAAGTAAGCATTGGCCTCTTCCCTTGGACTAGAACAGCACCAATTCCTACCCCACTTGCATCCGTCTCAACCTCAAATGGTTTAGAAATCTGGTAAGGCTAGTATGGGTGTGTTACAATCAACTTCTTGATCAAGTCAAAAGCTTCTTGTTCCCCTTTAGTCCACTCAACTTTGGTTTATCTTCTAAGGCATTCGGTCATAGGAGCAGCAACAGATGAAAAAATTCTTCACAAACCTGATGTGAATTTTGTTATAGACAAACGCCACTCACCCAAAGGAAACTTAGACTTCAAATTTGATAAAGCCACGCACCACAAATCTGAACTTCTAAGGCGAATATAGTAGAATTTGATTAAAGCAAAGCACCCTCAATCCTAAAACTATCCTCACTGAGATAAGCACAAAGCACCACTCACTTGATCGAATTTCTCAATAAGAAACTCTCAATATTTTGTTTACTTCGTGAAACAATGAAACCGGAAAACAAAGTGTTTTTCAATCAAGCTAATCTGAATTATTGATGTATTTTACATCCTATTTATGCTAAACATATCACACAATATTTCAGAAACCTAAACATATCCTAACTACCCTTAATATATGGTATAACAAACTAAGATTAGGATAACAGAAAACTTATCAAACCCGGATACAATCTTTGCACCATATATTTTTAATCTGATTTCTAGACTAAATCTTAGATATTTTGAGAATCAAATCTAAGGAACATATTTCCGAAAAACAAACTAAGGTTGACCAAGTCAAACAACACGGAAACCCGTTGACACGTTGCCCAAAACTTCAAAATCTCCAATCCCGCCATATACTTGCTTTGATTCCGTTGATTTTTGTTGGACTTCCGATTTCAAGAACTTCAGAAACTCTTCAAGATTCAATCTTTATTTCAAGAACCTTCATTTTTGTGTTTCCCATGCTTGATTCCATCACCCATGACTCCTAAACTAATCAGAGAAATCACAAGACACCATATGGTACCCCCTATCAAATGACGTGGGAAAAAACCCATATAGCTCAACATTTCTAACTACTAACTTATACTTGCTTGAAAACGACCGTGAATAAACTTGTAATGTCACCATGCAACATAAAATCCACCCTATCAACCCAAGAACCTTGTGCCTCCAAGCCACTAACCCCCCAGGTTGCATCTTGTCCACCTCAATCAACCCAAACCCTCGAAGTTTTGCTCATTGATACTCTAATCATCCTCCTCTTCTTCAAAGAGTTTGTCCTCAAACCTCGTAGTTGATCATCAGGAACATAAGGAGCTAATCACCAATGTTGAAAGTGGCATGGACTCCTATTCTCCTGGTAATCTAATTTATAAGCATTACCCCCACTTTACTATGATTTTGAAGGTCCATCACAACGAGGCATAAGTTTATTCTTTCTTTTGATTGGAAATCTTTCCTCCTCAAGTGTAACCAAACCAAATCCCTTCTTTGTAACATGTTGTGATTTATGTTTGTTTGCTCGTCCTTGTAATATCATTAACCTTCTCAATTCGAGCCCTGACTTCTCATGAAGTTTTTGCATGTACTCAACCTAGTCTTGGCATCTTTGTGTACCACTCCCCTTTAGGAATACTTACAAAATCAATTGGTACTTAGGGTTGATTCCATAGACAATCTCGAAAGGTGAGTGTTTAGTAGCAAATAGGCGACCTATTTAAGCAAATTCAGCATGAGCAAGCTTCAAATCCCAATCTTTTTGTGTCTTACTAACCAAACCACGCAACAAAACCCCTAGTGTTCGATTAGTGACTCTGTTTGCCCATCTGTTTGAGGATGATAAGATGTGCTAAACAAAGCTTTGTACCTATAATCTCCAAAGTGACTTCCAAAAGTACTCATGAACTTTGTGTCTCTATCACTTACAATAATCTTTGGAACCCCATGTAACCTTATGATGTCTCTAAAATATATCGCCACATTCATAGCACACTGCTTGTGACATGGTGTAAATGAGCCATCTTTGAAAATCGTATCAACCACTACCATAATTGCATCTTTTCCCCTTGCTGTCCTTGGTAACCCTACAATGAATCCATAGAAACATCCTCCCAAGGTCCCTCTGGCACGGCAATGGAGTATAAAACCTTGAGTGAAGCCGCCTTTGCCTTTTGACAAGTACACATTGAGCATTATGGCCTCAACATCAACAATCATTTTGGCCAATAGAAATGTTCTTGCAACATGGTTATGTCTTTGTAATGCCAAAATGTCCAGCATACCTCCTCCAGAGCTCCCTTACTAGTAACTCACGTATAGAACACTTAGGTACTGCACAATAGATTCCTTTAAACAAAAACCCATCATGACACATAGAACAAACCCAGAACTCATGTCTTTGAAAGTTGCGCCATTATTGTGTCCAAGTCTCCATCTTGCTCGTAAAATTGTGTTATCAAACTCTAACCAGTAACTTAAGTTCAAAACACCAAGCAAAGTATACCTTCTTGACAAAGCATCAGCAACAACAATTAGACTTCCCCGTTTTTGTACTTTTGAAGAGAAGTGAAAAGATTGCAAAATTCAACCCATTTAGCATGTCTTGGATTCAATTTTTGTTGACCTTAAGTGCTTCAAGCTTCATGATCAGAATGTAGTATGAAGTGATTAGGCCTTAAATAATGACTCCAATGTCCAAAGCTCTAATAATGCATAGACTCTTTGTCATTATAGAATAGTCAGTTTAGCACCATTCAATTTCCACTAAAGTAAGCAATTGGCCTCTTCCTGGACTAGACGCACCAATTCCAACCCCACTTGCATCCGTCTCTACTTCAAAGGTTTAGAAATCTGGTAAGGCTAGTATAGGCGTGTTTACAAAGCAACCTTCTTAATCATTCAAACTTCTTGTGCCCCCTTAGTGATGTGAATTTTGTTTAATACAAACGCCACTCACACAAAGAAACTTAGACTTCAAATTTGATAAGCCACGCACCACAAATCTGAACTTCAAGGCAATAATTAGCAGAATTTGATTAAAGCAAAGCACCCTCAAATCCTAAGAACTATCCTCACGTGAGATAAAGCAAAAGCAACACTCACTCAATCGAATTTCTCACAAGAAACTCTCAATTTTTGTTCTTCGTGAAACAATAAAAACCGGAAACACTTTGTGTTTAATACTCAAATCTGAATTTATTGTTGTATTTACATCCTATTTATAGGATAAACTATCACCTAATATTTCAAAAATCTAAACATATCCTAACTACCTTAGATATATGGTATACACAACAAGATTAGGATAACAAGAAATCTTATCAAAACCGGATACACATATTTGCACCATATTTTTTGTGATCTGATTCTAGTCTAAATCAGATATTTGCAATCAAATCTAGCCACATATATTCCGAATAATCCAAACTAAAGTTGACCATCAAACAACTTGAGAAACCTGTTGACAACGTTGCCCAATCTTCCAAAATCTGTCCAAAATCCGCCATATAACTTGCTTTGGATTCTCGTTGATTTTTTGTTGGACTTGCGATTTCAAGAACTTCAGAAACTCTCCAAGATTCAATCTTTATTTCAGAAACCTCCATTTTGTGTTTCTCATGCTTGATTCCATCAACCTTGACTCATAAACATTCAAGAAAATAACAAAACACCATATGGTAAAACCCTATCAAATGACGTGGGAAGAAACCCATATAGCTAAACACTTCTAAACTACTAATATACTTGCTTTAACTTTACGTGGATAAGCTTGTGCATGTCACCATGCACACGTAAAAATCCACCCTAGTCAACCCAGAAGGCTTGGTTCCTCCATAGACCACTAACTCCCCCAAGGTTGCTTCTTGTTTTCCACCTTCAATCAAACCTAACCCTCGAAGTTTTGCCATTGATTGCGTATCACTTAGTCCACTCAAACTTAGGCTTATCCTTTTTAATGCATTCGTTTAGGAGCAACACAGATGAAAAATTCTCACAAACCCTCTATAAACGAGGCTAACCCATGAAAAGCACGTACTTCTGTCACGTTTTTAGGTGTTGGCCATGACTTTATAGCTTCTACTTTAGATGGATCACAGAAACTCCATCCTTGGACACATATACCCCAAACGTCACACTTGGCACCATGAAATAACACTTTTCAAGCTTAGCATAGAGCTTTTGTTCTCGTAATGTCCAAACACACTCCTTAGATGACTTAGGTGATCATTAACCCTCTTGCTATACACCAAAATATCATCTAAATCACACCACTACAAACTTACCAATTATGCTTAAACCTCATCATCAACCTCATAAACGTACTAGGTGCATTGTTAACCCAAAGGCATGACTAACCATTCATAAAGCCCTACTTTGTTTTAAAACCTGTTTTCCATTCATCCCTCCTTCATTCGAATCTGATGATATCCACTCCTTAATCAATTTTTGAAACATAATTGAGAACATGTAATTCAGCTAGCAAATCTCCAATCTAGGTATACGAAACCTATATTGACGGTTATTTGTTAACTCCCTTGAATCAATACCATTCTCCAAGTCCCATCCTTCTTAGGTACTATAATGGAGGCACAGCACATGGACTCATGCTCTCTCTCACGTACCCCCTCTCCATTAATTCCTCAACTGCTTTGTATCTCCTTTGTTTCCTCTGGATTACATCTATAATGCAGGCTTGTTAGAATTTGAGACCCAGTAATAAGATCTATTTGATGTTCAATTCCACGTATTGGTGGTAACCCTGGTGGCAACTCATTAGGAAACACATCTGAAAACTCATTCAAATAGGAGCAAAAACCCTGGAATCTCTGGGGCTTCATCTTGTACCTCCTGGCTAACAACATATAGGACATAGAACTTTGTTTTCACTACTCCTTTCTAACGTCCTTCACTCATTTCCTTCCAATTATCATCGCGCTTTAGATTTAGTAGGAGTTTTTTTTTGTAGAAGCCATTGATGGTTAGGACTTCACTAAACAGCCTTTACTCGTCAATCTCCCCTTGCATACGTAGCTCTTCCGTTGCTTGAGCCAAGCTCAAACCCTCGTGAAATCCTTGTGATTTTCGTCCACCTTCTTGCCATGATATTGATATTGAATATTGGGATTGAACGAATCTCTCACCGAGAGCACCAAAAGTTGATTTGAATTTTGTTATAGACAAACGCCACTCACACAAAGAAACTTAGACTTCAAATTTGATAAAGCCACGCACCACAAATCTGAACTTCTAACGCGAATAATTGGTGGAAAGGAGTTAGAAAGGGATTGAAAACAAGTTCTATGTCTTATATGTTGTTAGCCAAGAGGTACAAGACGAAGCCCCAGAGATTCCTGAGGGTTTTGGCATCCTATGTTGAATGAGTTTTCAGATTGTGTTTCCTAATGAGTTGCCACCAGGATTACCACCACTCATAGGGATTGAACATCCAAATTGATCTTATTCCTGGGTCTCAAATTCCTAACAAGCCTGCATAGGATGTAACTCCAGAGGGAGACAAAGATACAAAGGCAGATTGAGGAATTAATGGAGAGGGGTGTACGTGAGAGAGAGCATGAGTCCATGGTGCTGTGCCTACATTGATAGTACCTAAGAAGGATGGGACGTGGAGAATGTGTATTGATTCAAGAGCATTTAACAATATAACCGTCAATATAGGTTTCCTATACTAGATTGGATGATTTTGTAGATTGAATTGCATGGTTCTCAATTATTTTCAAAGATTGATTGAGAATGTATTCATCAGATTAGCAATGAAGGAGGGTGATGAATGGAAACAGGTTTTACACAAAACTAGGGCTTTATGAATGGTTAGTCATGCCGTTTGGTTATCTAATGCACCTATACGTTTATGAGGTGATAATAGGTCTTTAAAGCCATAGCATTGTAAAGTTTGTAGTGGTATTTTAGATGATATTTGGTGTATCGCAAGAGTGTAAATGATCATCTACATCTAAGGAGTGGGTTTTGGGACATTCAAGAGAACAAAGCTCTATGCTAGCTCGAAAGTGCTATAATTGCAGTGGTACCAAGTGTTACGTTTTTGGGGTATATTGTGTCCAAGGATGGGGTTTCTGTTGATCCATCGAAAGTGGAAGCTATAAAATCATGGCCAACACACCAAGAACGTGACTGAAGTACGTCTTTTCATGGTTTAGCTTTCGTTCTATAGGAGTTTTGAAGAATTTTTTCACTTTGTTGCCCCTATAACCGAATGCATTAAGAAGGATAAGCCTAAATTTGAGTGGACTAAGGGGGCACAAAAGCTTTTGAATTGGATCCAAGACAAAGGTTGATTACATGCAAAAGCTTCACGCAGAAGTAAGGGCTAGAATTGAAAAGGTAAATGATATTTACAAGGCAAGAGCAAACAAACACAAATCACAACATGTTTACAAGGAAGGGGATTTGGTTTGGCTATATTTGAGAAAGGAAAGGTTTCCAAATCAACGAAAGAATAAGCTTATGCCTCGTTGTGATGGACCGATCAAAATCATAAGTAAGGTGGGGGACAATGCATACAAATTAGAGTTGCCAGGAGAATATGGAGTTCATGCTACTTTCAACATTGGTGATTTAGCTCCTTATGTTCCTGATGATCAACTTCGAGGTTTGAGGACAAACTCTTTTGAAGAAGAGGAGGATGATACGCATATCAATGAGCAAAACTTCGAGGGTTTGATAGAAGGTGCAAAACAAGATGCAACCATGGGAGAGCTAGTGGCTTATGGAGACACAAGACTCTTAGGGTTGGCTAGGGTGAATTTTTACGTGTGCATGGTGACATGCACAAGTCTCCTCACGTAAAAATCAAGCAAGCATAATTAGTAGTTTAGGAGTGTTGAGCTATATGGGTTTTCTTCCCACTTCATTTGATAGGGTTTTACCATATGGTGTTTTGTGATTTTCTTATTTAGTTTATGAGTCATGGTTGATGGAATCAAACATGGGAAACACAAAATTGAAGGTTTCTTGAAATAAAGATCGAAGCTCAAAGGGTTTCTTGAAGTTCTTGAAAATGGAAGTCCATCAAAAATCAAAGGAAACTATAGCGGGTTGTATTACGGGATTTTGGAACGATTTTGAAGGATTTGGGCAACGTTGTCAACGGTGTTTTCCGTGTTGTTTGACTTGGTCAACTTTAGTTAGTTAGTTGGAAATATTGTCCTTAGATTTGTTTCTCAAAATATCTAAGATTTAGGCTAGAAAATCAGATTACAAGTATAATGCGCAAGATTGTATCCGGTTTCGTAGAGATTATTTTGTTATCCTAATTTAAGTTTGTTATACCATAAATCTAGGGTAGTTAGGATTTGTTTAGGATTTTCACATATTGTGTGATATGTTTAGCTATAAATAGGATGTAAAATACATCAATAAAATTCAGATTAGATTGATTGAAAAACACTTTGTTTTCCGGTTTTATTGTTTCACGAAAGAAAACAACTTTGTGAGGATTTCTTGTGAGGAATTCGACGAGTGAGTGGTGCTATTAAGCTTTATCTCACGTGAGGATAGTTTTAGGATTTGAGGGTGCTTTGCTTTAATCAAATTCTAACAATTATTCGCCTTAGAACTTCAAATTTGTGGTGCGTCGCTTTATCAAATTTGTGCTCTAAGTTTATCTTGTGTGAGTGGCGTTTGTTTATAACAAAATTCACATCAGATGCATACCCTGAAACAGGGACAGAAAAGTGTTGAGGAGTACATTAATGCTTTCGAAAAATTGCTGATATTGTGTGATCTAGAAGAAAGGAAAGATCACAAAGTTGCACGGTTTGTGGCAGGGCTGGATGGATCCATTAGGGAAAAAGTAGAATTGCAACCCTACTGGACCTATGATGAGATCTGTAAAGTGGCACTCAGGGTAGAAAAACACGAGAATTCAAAGAAGCCAAAACCATTCTTTAAATCCTATAAGTCCAAGAAGGAAGTGGTGTATTCCCAACCAGCTAGTGCTAAACCTAAGTTCGACAATGATGAAAGGGCCACCACTCCAATCAAACTACTGACAATTCTTAAAGACAACAGGATGTGTTTTAAGTGTCAAGGAGTAGGACACATACAAAGAAATTGCCCAAACTCCAGGGTAATCACTGCTAGGGAAGCAAAGGAAATCGAAGATGCCTACTTAGATGTTCTTCTTGAAGAAGGAGAGGACGAAAATATTAATTCCCAAGAAGAACAAAGCAGCAATGATATGGAAGAAGTGGAGGCAGAAACATAGGGTCAGGTATTGGTCCTCAGGAGGGTTCTTCAGTCTAAACCTGCGCCAATTGCATAGAACCAGAGGGACAAAATTTTCGTGACCAGGTGTAATGTACAGGGCAGGCTTTGTAATGTGATAATTGACAGTGGCAGCTGTACTAATGTGGTCTTTACCCAATTGATTCAGAAATTGAATCACCCCACATACAATCATCCTCAACCTTACAAGTTACATTGGCTAAGCAACACCAATGATTACAAAGTGACTAAGCAGGCCCCGATAAATTTCAAAATTGGTAAATTTGAGGATTCTATGATGTGTGATGTATGTCCGATGGATGCTTGTCATATATTGCTTGGTAGACCATGGCAATATGATTGATTTGTGAAGTATTATGGAAGAACCAATGTCTAAATCATCAGGAAACAGAAAACTGACAAGCAAATTGCTTTGAAACCTCTAAAAGTGGTGCAAAATAAGAAGCAATTGAATGTGGAGAATAAAAAGGGAGTGTTTTTGACTAATCCTAAGGAATTGGAGAGGAAATTGACTGATTGTCAGCAAGTATTTCTGTTGATGGCAAAAGATGTGAGAGTTGAAACATCTGCAATCCCTAAAGTTCTTCAACCACTATTGAAGGAATTTGAATATGTATTTCCAGATGACTTACCACCAGGCTTTCCACCCAATAGGGGCATTGAACACCAGATTGACTTAATCCCAGGTGCTCAGATTCCTAATAAACCAACATATAGATGCAATCCTGAGGAGACTAAGGAAATACAACGGCAGATTGAAGAATTGATGCAGAGGGGATACGTGAGGGAGAGCATGAGTCCTTGTGCTGTACCAACACTGATTGTTGCAAAAAAAGACAGATCATGGCACATGTGCATAGATTCTAGAGCTCTAAATAACATCACAATCAAGTACAGGTTCCCAATTCCTAGGTTGGACGATCTCCTGGACGAGTTATATGGTTCACAGGTGTTTTCCAAGATTGATTTGAGAAGTGGATATCATCAGATACGCAAGAGAGAAGGGGATGGATGGAAAACAGCTTTCAAAACCAAATTAGGTCTCTATGAGTGCAGAAACAATGGAGATCATCTGCAGCATCTAAGACAGGTTTTTGAAACCCGGAGGCAGCAAAAATTGTATGGGAAATTGGAGAATGGTTACTTTATTGTGAGTAGTGTTACATTCCTAGGGTATGTAGTTTCAAAGGATGGAGTATTAGTATATATGCAGAAATTACATGCACAGATCAGAGTAAGAATTGGAAAAGTCAATGAACAGTACAAGATGCGCGCCAATAAGCACAGGAACCCACGCAAATTTAAGGAAGAAGATTTGGTTTGGTTACATCTCAGGAAGGACAGGTTTCCTAACCACAGGAAAAATAAATTGATGCCTAGATGTGACGGGCCATTAAAAATTTTGAAGAAAGTTGGCGATAATACTTATCAACTTGAACTACCAGGTGAATATGTGGTTCATGCTAATTTTAACATTGGTGATTTATCTCCATAAATACCTGATGAACAACTTCGAAGTTTGAGGTCAAACTCTTTTGAAGAAGGGGAGAATGATACAAGTGCAAGTATCAGTGATATTAATTATATTAAAGAAATAAGTGATGGCAACTTCGAAGGTGGTGATATCAATGGTAATATCAATAGTGGGAATGGTAAGAATGCAACCATAGGTGAAATAATTGCTTATGGAAATATCAACCATATGGGTGCATCAAGGGTAGGGATTTGCGTGTGCATGGTCACATGTCAATAGTATGGCACGCAAATCAAGGCAAGAATGGTGGATTTGGGGAGATGGTTTTTGCCTATAAGTTTTTTTCCCCACAGGGTTTTTCTCATTTTTGGCATTGAGTCTTTTAATTCTTGGTGAGTCTTGATCATCATAATTATGCTAAAATGCATTGAAGAAAGATTCTTGAAGGTTTCTTGATTAAAATATTGGATATTGAAGCATTTCTTGATGTTCTTGAAGAAGTCTTGAAAATTGCGCAGAAAACAAACGAACAACAATGGCGAGTTTTGGCGTTTTTTTTTATGAATCTTGGGCAGTAAGTAATTTTTGTAATTTTAGCTTAAAATCTGATGATTATCTTGTTAGTTAATTTTTTAGTCAAGTTGTTAGGATATTTTCTTGATTAGTTAGTTAGTTAGAGTTTGTTAGATAAGATAAGATCAAGTGCAAGTTGCACGATAAGGTGGCGTACTTATCTTGTTGTGTGTGTGTTGTAGTGGGCCGAATTTCCTAGTCTTAGGCGTGATTTTTTTATTCTATTTTTATTAGTATTTTGTTGTTGATTATACCTATAAATAATATCAACAACAGGATGTAATTAGTTAAGTTGAGTTGAATAAAAAAAGTTGTTTGTTTACTTGAAAACAAAATTACGAAAATTAAGAGTTGGTGATTAAATTCTTTATACTCTTGTGATTTAATTAGTAGCTTTGAGGATGCTTAGGCTTTAATCAAAAGACTAATTGATCAACCTAAAATTAAGAATCTTGGTGACTGGGTCTTTATAGATTCAAAATTTTAGTATATCCCTTTGTGAGTTTTTGTTCACACGGAAATTCACAACACATGATGATGTGGCAATCTTATCTTTAGTTTGTTGAGCAAGTTGTACACAAGTAGGATTTATTCCCTAGGTTGTGAGTGTTTATTTTGTAGATTTTAGTTAGGATTTTGTTGTTGATTATACCTATAAATAATCTCAACAATAGGATGTAATTAATTATGTTTTTGATTCACAAAAATAAGGGTATCCTAATTTGCGTCACATTGTGTACGTGAGTTTTATTTACTAACTTTGTGATTTTGGATTGAATCATTGTTAGAACCATAATTAGTTACTCTCTGGATTGATTTAGTTAATTAGCATACGATCAAGTTATTTGGATTTGATAACTTAGGATTGAATATTCTCGTGAGTTTTGAGTGTTATTTGCGAGTACCACTTAAAATCCACATCAATTTGGTATCAGATTTTAGGTTTTCGGTTGCTTATGGCGGAAGAGGAATTTCTTGAGGCCACTAAAAACTTCCAAAGGGCTATGCTCGAAAAATTACAAGCCTTGGAGTTAGGGAATAAACAAGAAAAGGCAAGGATAAATGCACTTGTTCGTCGATCTCAGCGACAAAACGATCCTAATACCATCTACTACAAAGGGACGGGAAGTGACGAGGAAGATAATGATGATGGTGGTCCAACATCATTAGATTCAACCCTGGGTCCAATAAAGAAGCTTAAAAAAAAGTCTAAATTGGACGATCGTGGCATTAAGCTTGACGATTTCCATGGCCAAGGTACTCCAGAGGATTACTTAGAGTGGGAGCGCCAAGTTGAGAAGATTGCGGAGTATAAAGGGTTTGATGATCGAAAATTCTTCAAAATTGCTTATATTCGTCTTGTGAAGAATGCAAGATTATGGTATGAGGGTTTGAAGGCCAAGAGGCAACGTCAAAACAAGGCAAAAATCAGTTCATGGGAGAAGTTGTGTGCTAAGATGCGTGACAAGTATGTCCCGATTGACTTTGAGCAACAAAATTACATAAAACTAACTTCTTTATACCAAGGATCCATGAGAGTTAATGACTATATTACTAAATTTGAGAAGCTAGCATTGTTATGTGACCTTCAAGAGAAGGAAAGCATGAAAATTGCACGATTTTTGAAGGTTCTAAATCGTTCCATTGAACGTGAATTGGATATGGTGCAATACGTTGACTTTAACGATTTGTGCAAGAAGGCATTGAAAGTAGAGAAGTGTTCCAAGGAGGATGGAAAGAAGCCATATGTGCCTTTTACCAAAACAACATATTCTACGTCATTGAACAAGGAATCAACGAAGCCACAAAACCCTAATTCCACGCCCATTGGATCCTCAACTCCATCTAGTGAAAAACCTAAGAAGGTTTTGTCTAATGTGGAATTTGAAGAGAGGCGACGTTGTTTTAAGTGTCAAGGCTATGGACACATTGCTTCTAATTGCACAAAAGAAATGTCAACTACACATTAATGTTGTTCGTCAATGGGAGAAAGAAGAAGAAGAGTTTGAAATTATGTGTGTTGAGGACACACATCAAAATGAGAAGGCGGAGGATAGTGGAGACAATTGTTACAAACAACCACCACTCAATGTGGAAGATGGCCAATTGTTCGTGATTAGAAGGGCTTTGCACGTAGAAGCCTCGCCAAACAAAGACCAAAGGGAGAATTTGTTCCACACTCGTTGCAAAATAGGAGGGTTTCTTTGTACCTTGATTGTTGATAGTGGATCATGCACAAATGTGGCTTCTAAGGAGCTTGTTGATTGTTTGGAACTTCCTCAAAGACTCCATGCTCGTCCATATAAGCTTAATTGGCTTGATAACACAAAGGGGATTGAGGTAAGGAAACAAGCTCTTGTTTCTTTTGATATTGGCAAGTATAATGATGAACTATGGTGTGATGTTGTGCCTATGAGTGCCTGTCAAGTACTTTTGGGACGAGCATGGCAATTTGATAGACAAGTGAAGCATGTTGGTGAATCTAATGTATATTCGGTCCTTTCTGGAAAGAAAACGATTGATTTGTTGCCATTATCTCCAAAAGAGACGAAGGAAACTCACGCAAGCTCTAACCCTAAAACCATGAAGCCTAGCTTGTTTCTAACAGGAAAGGAACTTGCGCAAGAGGTTGAGTAAGGCACTCCTATGTACAAGCTTGTGGTTAATGAAGTTGCAAAGGAGTCTAAAGTGCAAGTTGAACAATTGCAACAGCTCTTGAACGAGTTTCATGATGTATTTCCGGACGAGTTGCCTAACGAGCTACCACCTATCCAAGGGATAGAACATGCTATTGATTTTATTCCTGGGGCACGAAATCCAAATAAACCTGCTTATAGGTGTGATCCTGAGGCATCTAAGGAGTTACAGAGGCAAATTGACAAGCTGTTGGAGAAAGGATTAGTTTGTGAAAGCATGAGTCCTTGTGCAGTTCCGGCTCTCCTTGTTCCAAAGAAGGATGATACATGGCACATGTGTATTGATTCTCGGGCAGTAAACAACATTACCGTCAAATATAGATTCCCTATGCCTAGATTGGAGGACATGTTGGATGAGTTACATGGTGCTACAATCTTTTCGAAGATTGATTTGAGAAGTGGTTATCATCAGATGCGCATTAGAGAATGAGATGAATGGAAGGCGGCTTTCAAAACCAAACAAGGTCTCTATGAGTGGGTAGTGATGCCTTTTGGGTTGTGTAATGCCCCAAGCTCGTTTATGAGACTTATGAATGAGGAGCTACGTTCTTTCTTAAACAAGTTTATTGTTGTGTTATCTCGATGATATACTTGTCTATAGTTCAAACATTCATGAGCATCTAGGGCATTTGAGATTGTTATTTGATAAGTTGCGTGAGCAAAAGCTCTATGGAAAGCTTGAGAATTTTGATTTCATGCAAGATAAGATCGTTTTTCTGGGATATATTGTTAGTGGAGAAGGTTTGATGGTTGATCTATCTAAGGTAGAGGCCATCATGTCTTGGAAAACTCCATCAAACATACATGAAGTGTGTAGTTTTCATGGATTGGCTTCGTTCTACAGAAGGTTCATCTAGAACTTTTCTACCATCATGGCCCCTGTTACTGAGCTTATGAAGAAGGGAGAATTCGTATGGAATCCAAGAGCACAGGAGGCTTTTGATAACATCAAGTAAATGCTCCGTCGTGCACCTATTCTAGCTTTGCCAGACTTTGACAAACTTTTCGAAGTAGAGTGTGATGCCAGTGGCAAGGGCATTGGAGCAGTGCTTGTCCAAGAGAAGCGTCCCGTTTCTTACTTCAGTGAGAAATTGAGCGGAGCTAAGTTGAATTACTCAAATTATGATCGAGAATTCTATGCAATTGTGAGAGCATTGGATCATTGGTCACATTATCTTAGACCAAAACCGTTTATATTACATTCCGATCATGAAGCTTTGAAGTTCATCAATGGGCAACAGAAGTTGAATTACATGCATGCTAAGTGGGTTGAATTTCTTCAATCCTTCACGTTTCCATCTAAATATAGAGAGGGCAAAACGAACGTTGTGGCTGATGCTTTGTCTAGACGATCATATTTGCTTGCAATGGTTGATACACGAGTGCTAGGGTTTGAACATATCAAAGAACTCTATGTCACAGATCCAGATTTTGCAAAAGAGATGCAAGTTCCCTCACGGAATTACAAGGTTCAGGATGGTTTTCTGTTTCGTCACAACAAATTATGTATTCCTCAGTGTGGAGTTCGTGAATTACTAGTGAGGGAAGCACACAGTGACGCTATGGCTGGTCACTTTGGCGTTCATAAAACATTTGATATGCTTAATGAGTACTTCTATTGGCCAAAGATGATGGGAGATCTGCAATCCATGGTTGCTAGGTGCGCAACTTTCCAGAGATCCAAGTCTACGTATTATAAAGGCTTATACACACCATTACCTGTTGCAGATGCACCATGGGATAGTGTAAGCATGGATTTTGTCATTGGTCTACCTAGAACTCAACGAGCCAGAGACTCTATAATGGTAGTGGTGGATCGATTTTGCAAGATGGCACACTTTGTTGCTATGAACAAAACCGCTAATGCACAAAATGTTGCTGACTTGTATTTCCGGGAGATTGTGAGATTACATGGAATACCGAGGAGTGTAGTAAGTGACAGGGATTCAAAGTTCTTAAGTCACTTCTGGAAGTTCCTATGGAAGATGGTTGGTATGAAACTACTCTTTAGTACTTCTCATCATCCACAAATAGATGGTCAGACGGAGGTTACAAACAGAACTATGGGTACATTGTTGCGTGGTTTAGTGAGAAAGACTCAGAAAGATTGGGATATTCGTCTATGTCATGCTGAGTTTTCTTATAATCGTGCTGTATCTTTAACCACAGGCTAATCACCATTCGAAGTTGTCTATGGCATTAATCCATACATTCCAATTGATTTGATTCCTTTAGCAAAGGATGAGATACACACAGATGCTATAGAAGAGGTTAGAAGTGTTCCAAAAGACTTATGAAGCGGTGAAGAAACAAATTTCAAGGATGAATGAGGTTTACAGGACACGATCTAATAAAGGGAGGAGACAACATGTATTCAAGCTAGGGGATATTGATACGCATGTTAATGAGCAAAACTTCGAGGGTTTGGGTTTGATTGAAGGTGGAAAACAAGAAGCAACCTTGGGGGAGTTAGTGGCTTATGGAGACACAAGGCTTCTTGGGTTGGCTAGGGTGGATTTCTACGTGTGCATGGTGACATGCAC
>PYUH01000051.1:480107-834348 GCA_016808085.1 Suaeda aralocaspica | reverse complement strand
AAGCAAGCATAATTAGTAGTTTAGGAGTGTTGAGCTATATGGGTTTTCTTCCCACTTCATTTGATAGGGTTTTACCATATGGTGTTTTGTGATTTTCTTATTTAGTTTATGAGTCATGGTTGATGGAATCAAACATGGGAAACACAAGATTGAAAGTTTCTTGAAGTTCTTGAAAATGGAAGTCCATCAAAAATCAAAGGAAACTATAGCGGGTGATATGGCGGGATTTTTGAAAGATTTTGACGATTCTGGGCAACATTGTCAACGATGTTTTCTGTGTTGTTTGACTTGGTCAACTTCAGTTAGTTAGTTGGAAATATTGTCCTTAGATTTGTTTCTCAAAATAGCTAAGATTTAGGCTAGAAAATCAGATTACAAATATATGGCGCAAGATTGTATCCGGTTTAGTAGAGATTATCTTGTTATCCTAATCTTAGTTTGTTATACCATAAATCTAGGGTAGTTAGGATTTGTTTAGGATGTTCACATATTGTGTGATATGTTTAGCTATAAATAGGATGTAAAATACATCAATAAAATTCAGATTAGATTGATTGAAAACACATATTGTTTCCGGCTTTATTGTTTCACGTAAGTAAACAAATTTTGTGAGAATTTCTTGTGAGGAATTCGACGAGTGAGTGGTGCTTTTGAGCTTTATCTCACGTGAGGATAGTTTTTAGGATTTGAGGGTGCTTTGCTTTAATCAAATTCTATCAATTATTCGCCTTAGGCCTTCGAATTTGTGGTGCGTTGCTTTATCAAATTTGTGTTCTAAGTTTATCTTGTGTGAGTGGCGTTTGTTTATAACAAAATTCACATCAAAACTTGAGAAAATTTAGTATTTAAATTATTCTTCCACAAAATTCATCTCCATTTTCTTTTAATCTTCATCTTCATCATCTCCATATTTATAATCATAAAAAAGCACAAATATAATTTATTTTAGTTATTTTCCATTTTTATTCTCATCCCATCATTTTATTTTATTAGTTTCAGTATTATCATTATAATCTTCATATTCTCCATTATCATCGTCATACATTCATACTATCTTTGGGTCATATTTCGGGTTTTGGATTTCCGAAGGCATTCCCAAGATCATTTTGGTTCTAGCGCGCAAGGTATCTAATATGAGGCCGTGATATCTAGTAAAAGTGACTACCAAAGATAAACCATACAAGGCTCACTAGGCTACCAGTAAAGGCAAGTAAGGATCGAATCCCACGAGATAATGGTTTTTACAGTAAGGCGATCTAATGAGTAAGTTTAAGTCGGGATTTGCTTGGAAAGAAAGATATGTACTAAGGTTGAATTAACTATTTAAACTCTTAGATTAAAAACAACTAAGGTAAAGGATTCACCATTCACTTCCTACATGAAGGCGTGGATTCCTAAGTCAAAACGAATTAAGAGGGAAACGTCTAGGGGAAGTCAATCTAAGAGTCATGTCTACTCTCTCGAGCTAGCATGATGAGCGGAGCCATGCACACGGCCTATGCTCATGGAGTGAATACAAAACGGCTCCTAAGAGCTCATTTATGAAGACTAGTAACGTCCCTTAAATTGAATCCCTATTCTTATGGTTTTCAAACTAATCAAACATAGGGATTCTTCACTCATCTTCATCTCTTGATCCTTTGTTGAAGAACCAAAGACGAAATCTATGGAAGCAAGTCATAGACTATGTTATTATAGCCCTATGAAATGACAACAGTAACACCCAAGCTCGGTTTTTACTAAGAACAACCTTAAGTCATGAAGGTGGTGAGGGTTTCAGCCACACCCTAGTTCTTAAACTACTCACTACTCATATCATTAATCAAATACATGTTCTTATTCATGTTTACAAGATTATAACAAAGATATAAGTTATGACAATGAATTGAAATCTATATTAAGCAAAACTATTAATTAAAAGAACGTTGTTTATTATCAAATTATTACAACGAAATAAGTTATTCAAGTGATTTAAGAGAACTAAAACATAAGCATGAAAATATATATGAACAATTTAAAGGAAACTTATTATTATTATCAAATTATAGCAAATAAGTTATCCAAGTGATTATAGAAAGCTATAACAAAAGCAATATAGAAGTAAGAACAAGGACAAGACTACTTGAGGGGAAAGTATGAATAAAAACTTGGAATAAAAGCAAAATCAAAGAACGTAAAGAGTTAAAGAGTTTACTATAAAGCAGGAAAATGTAAATTAGAGCAAGTTCCAATGATCCTTGAATAGCTATGAAGTTTAAAGTCTTGAAGAATATGATGATCAACCGAACTAAGAAACCAAGAACTTTAAGAATTATGCTTATGAACAACTAATTGACTTGATTCAAAGATTGTTAAGATTGAAATACAAAATATTTTATGAGTTGTTTACTTAGCAAACTAATGTTATATGGAGCAAGAATATAATCTAGAGAGTCTAAGGCATCTCTTACGACATCTTAAAGCTGATACATAAACTAAAACAAAGACCTAAGTAAGTGGGAAAATGTAAGAAGCAAATTTGATTTTCGTATGAAACAGGGGCAATCGGCCACATGCTATGTATCATGCGGCCTCAACCCCTGTTGCGTACTTCCCCTGCTTCATTTTGTTAGTTTAGTGGGGGAAAAGAGAAGTATGCTTCTTTTCTTGGGGTTGCTAAGGGCTTTGCCTACATCGCCGAGCCATGGCTTGCGATACCGCAAGATGCGAAGCAAGATGATAAATCGCCTATGCTAAGACTTGAATATTAATTAGCTCCAAAACAACTCGTTCTTCGCTTCATACTCTATAAAGCTTCGCGCAAATGTTGCCGCAGTTTTCATATTTCATCGAAAATTCCTACAAAATGGAGATGACACGCAAAACAAGACAAATACGAGCATAATATGACAACATTACAGGGGAACGGGATTTACTAAATACTAAGAGAAAGAAGGGAAAACCCAGAAAAAGAGAAGAAAAACTAACTAAATTAAGTAATTAACTAAAAAAAACTACGGAAAATATATGCAAATACACATTACATCAAACTCCCCCAAGCTAGACCATTGCTTTTCTCCAAACAATTTTAAACTTTTAAGAACGGAGGGAGTAAGATGAATCCCTCAGGGAAACGATTAGAATTGAATTTAAACAACTTCTCAAATGAACTAAATCTCAAACAATGAAGAAACTAAGAGAAATCATAATTCATAAGAAAGAATTCAATAGCAACCTAAGTAGATTAGACTGAACTTGTGAGTTTCAACCAATAACAAACCATAAGCTTCTATATACAATGTTCGGACGTAATTCTCGTTCAGGGAGTTTCACAAAAAACAAGAGCATAGATGAGAAAAGAAATGGCTAATCGCTCACATCTTGCGTAAAGTACCCTCTCAATATGCTTGCCATGTTACTTTATCGATCAAGAAACCTTTGCAAATTCTATCTTTGCCTCATATGGATTTTCAGGGTTGTAATGGGGGTTGAGGTAAGGTGAAAGTTGATAAGTACTGGCTACTTAGACGGGGTAAACCTAAGTGAAGCATTTACAACTCAATAACAAACTTTACAAACTTTTGACAGTGAATGAAGACCTCAAACATAACAAACTTGAGATTTCCACTCTAATAAATTTTATTATGAAGAAAGAAATGGGAAACCTTAGTCTCTAAGACCATACTTGTAAATCAATAAAATTGTCTTAGAAGGAATAGGACAACACAGATAAATGACCTTCCACCATTTAGAAGACAAGCTTCAATGGAATGATGAATAGCCATGTACTCACTTCTAATGAAATTGAATCAAGAACCAACCGTTTTTTGTGTATTTCTAAATAAGCTTACTTACTTAAGCTTTGGAATTTCTCTCTCTCTCTTTTTTTACTAACTATACTACAGGACAAGAATGACAATCAACTTCCCTAACTAGATAGTGTGACAACGGTTGTAGGTCGAGGTTCAAATATGGTTTAGTGCACAAGGGTCAAAGCACAAAGGGGAACAAACAATATACAAATTTGTGCAAAGAAAAGAAAATTTAACCTAAGAAGAGTTGGATTCTAAAAACAAAACATACGAAATGAGAGCCATGATCATATAACCCAGAGAAAAGTAGGCACGATTCCCAAAGTCATAAGGTAAATTCTCGATCTAGATACCCACAACAACGAAAATATCAATGCTCAAGAAAGAAAGATGAGACCAAGGGGATGGTCTATATATGCATGAAAGCTCAAAAACTCACTCTATTTCAAAAATGATAATTCTGTGGCTTTTGAAATAGCGAACGAGACAAGCAACCAATATTCACTACACAAGTTCATCAGTCATCTAACATGATTTTTACACTAAAGAATGCAAAGAATCATGAATTACCTTTCTAGAATGTTTGGAGATTTTAATGTTTACGAGAAAGGGAAAGTCTAAGCTAATAATCTCTATTTACATCATAGGGATCTAATCCTATAACTAACTAACAAGACCTAAAAATGAATAATTTTTTTGGAATTTTTGGAATGCATGAGATAATAAAATAAATTATATTCTGTAAAAATAAATAAAATGAAGATAAACTAAGAAATTAAACTATATGCTCTACCTAAACTAAATTCATTTTGGACTTAGAAGGGAAGAGAAGGGGGGAGGGAGAATAGGGATTTTCAAGGAAAGAGGGGGAGACAAGGAGAATGGTAGGAGCAAAAAGGATCCATCAATATCATCATCATAATCATCAAGATAAGGAGATCAAAAACTAAACAAATTACCACACAAACTCACTCAAAGCTTCTACAAGATATCACCCTCAAGTCACAAACAAATTCGAAGGATTCACGACCAACTAATGCAACAGCTCTCTATAAAATTTTCAAGGATAAAAAACAAAACAAAGATTAACACCACTAACTACAACACCACAAACGAACTACCTACTTGTGTACACCTATGCTAGCGGGAAACCCACCCCCCCCCCCCCCCCCAAGTTAAGATGAAGCATCGTATCGATGCTCAAGGAGATGGTAAATCAAGCCTGTAGTTATAGGTGGGATCATCAATGGGGACACTAGCATCGGTGCATAGAGGCCAATCATAACATGTTCTATTAGGGTAGTTACCATACTCGAAAAGGCATGAATCATAAGGGTCCCAAACAACCGTATACCCTTGTAGCAGACCTTCACTTGGTTGACTAGCGTCTCCACAAGGGTAAAAACCTTCGGAAACTTTGAAGTTAGACCCCGGTTCAGAACGGTTGGGAAAGTAAGGCCATGTAGGTTGATTATTATGCCAACCGGGAACTGGGCCTTCTTGGACCAAGTGGTGTGGGTAGTTCAAGTATGGATCAAAGTTGCCTTGGGTGACATGGTAATGGTAGATAGAATTGTTTTGAATCCTAGCCAAGTCATGGTCGTCTTCGAATTGTTGTAGTGGTTCCATGAAGCTAAACATTTGGGTTTGTTGAAGACAGAGAATGTTAAAAGCAGTCATTAAATCATCATATGGCGGGGCATAGGTAGAAGGAGAGTCAGAAGGGCCCTCTTCAGGAGGTTGTTGTTCGTTAATGGGTGGTTCTTTATCAAAAAGAGATTGCTCTCTAGCTATAAGATGAGGGGCGCGTTGTGAGTAGAAAACACGATCTTGTGGAGTTGGAGGTTGGAAATGGATAATGAAGGCATTAGACCTTTCCAACGTAGTTAGTGTGACATTTGGCAAGTAACAATGGTGAACTCACTGCACTAACCAACACCGCACCCCATCTCTACTAGTGTCGCGCAAAAATTCATGATTTTGCAATACATGTAAGTCTGCTATTAACATCTGGGCTCTTGGTGGTTTAGCCTGTGGGTTTTTTCCCACTATCTTGGTAGGGTATTTCTCATTTCAAGATTTTAAATGCTTTAAAGTGATTGTGTTACCTGTGTTTTAGTTATACTTTGCCAACAATGATGGAGGATCACGTTCTTGAAAGTTTCTTGACTAAAAGATTCAATCTAGGACGTTTCTTGGAGCTTCTAAAGATAAAAATTCAGTTTCGGAGCAGTGTAGTATGCGTGACTCTGAAGATTTTTCTTTGACAGTTAGCTTTGCGTTACAAGGCGTATGAATATGAGTTGGAAAGCTTATTGAATCTGCATTCAGGGAAAAATATTTTACAAATTCAGAAATACCCAAGATAATTTTTTATTCATTTTTCTTCTCGGCCGTCAAACTGTAATCTTCGAGACATTAGTAGGAGAAGCAATAGCTTCCACCCATTTTGACATGTAACCATTAGCAACAAATATTTATTGGTTTCCAAAGGAAGTTGGAAAAGGCCCCATGAAGTCCATCCCCCAAACATTAAATATTTCAAGTTCTAGAATGTTGTTAAGGGGCATTTCATGCCTTCTTGAAAGGTTCCCGGTGCGTTGACACCGGTCACAAGACTTCACAAAAGTCCAAACATCCTTGAACATGTTTAGCCAAAAGAAGCCACTTTGCAAGACCTTTGCTAAGGTCTTGTTAGATCTCATGTGCCCGCAACAAGCAGATGAGTGGCACATGAAAATGACATCTTGAATTTTCGAATTAAGAACACAACATCAAAACTGGCCATCAACTCCACTTTTGAACAACAAAGGATCATCCCAATAATATTCCGAATATCATGCATGAGTTTCTGACTTTGTTGGTAGAACCAATCAGGAGGAATGACCTCAACACAGAGGTAGTTTGCAAAATCTACAAACCAAGGATTAGGGGAAGCTATAGCTACCGTTTGTTGTTCATCAAGGAAAGAGTTACCCATGGGGCTGATCTCATTTCCATCAACTAAAGGCAAGCGAGATAAATGATCCGCTACTACATTTTTCACCCAAATCTTATCACATATTTCAAGATCAAACTCTTGGAGGAGCAAAATCAATTGTATAAGTCTCTGTTTTGCATCCTTCTTTGAAATAAGGTATTTCAAAGCCGAATGGTCAGTAAAACGACGACCTTAGATCCAACAAATATAATCGGAACTTCTCCATTCCATGCACAACGGCTAGAAGTTCCTTCTTGGTAGTACTATAGTTCCGTTGCACCTCATCAAATGTTTTACTTGTATATTAAATTACGACATGCAGTGTTGTAACATAGCATTCTTCAATCTTTCTTTTCTTACTTGATTCCCCAACATCACCTTACCAAGCTTCATCTTTAAGTATTGTAACATAGCATTCTCTTGCCAACTGCTGATCTCCATGAATCGTTCCCACAACATGAGATGATTAACAATGACTGCCTTAACAACATTCAGAGTTGGTCTTCCAAGGATCACATTATATGCTTGAAGCTCTTTCACCACAACGAACTTGACGAACATGTTTCTAGCACACACCCAATCTCCCATTCAAACTGGCAAGGTGAAAGTTCCTAATGGATTGATAACTCATCCTCCAAACCCAATGATGAGATGGTGGATAGGCTCAAGCTTAGAAGAATGATATTTTAACTTTCTCAAACAACTGTAACTCATGATACTGGATCACCTTCCCGTATCAACAAGTATTCTTTTCACTTTCATGTTTGCTACTTTCAACTCTACAACCAAGGGATCATTATGAGGTGTTTGAACCTTGCCTCGATATCTGTCGCTGATCAATACTTAAGGAAACTTGGTTTTCGCATATGCCCCTATTTTAGGGGATGATTCTCGAGCAAGGCTTCGAACATACTCTTTGTTTCCTCTCATAGTAGGTCCCCCAGATGCAAACCCACCCGATATTACATAGATAACATCTTCTTTGTCAGTATCATAATCCTCCTTAGGCTTTTCATCTTTAGAATCTGACTTCTGTTTTACATTCTTGTCGGATGACTTGATCAGATGCTGAACAATCTTCCCTTTAGCAGCAAGAGCGTCAAGAGTTCTTCTAAGATTGAAGCAATCATTTGTATGATGCACCACAGCTTTATGAAAGTAGCAATACTTACTTGAATCTCGATCTTCTTTTAGACTTCTCAAAGGTGGAGGATCATCAATATCCACTTTACCTTGGATCTCCTTGAAGACAAAATGGATATCTTGGTGAATTCAAACCTTGGTGTATCATTCGATTTTCTCTTTCGATTTTGAGAATTTCCTTTGCTTGACGAAACCATCCATGTCGCATGCCTGTTTTGATCCTTGTTCTTTGAACCATGATCATTCTTCTTATCGTCCTTCTTGTCCTTGCGGGTTGAAGCACATAGCTCTTGAGCATGAATGAAGCATTCAGCCTCCTCCAAGAACCCCTTCAAGGTTTTACAGCTCCTTTTGACAACATCAAACTTAAATGTTCCATCACGTAGTCCTCTGAAGAAGTTATCAAACGCAACTCCTTCAGACAGATTACGTACTGTAACGATTCAAGGTTGAACCGTTGGACATAACTTCTTAACAATTCCTTCTCACCTTACACAATTACGGCTAAGTGCATACTAGTCTTCTTCTCACGTTTGTTGGCCATGAAATGGTGTTTAAATGTTGTTCTCAACTAATGGAAACTATTGATAGATTGGTCAGGTAAACTATTAAACCATTTTTGAGCTATTCCCTTAAGTGTTGCTGGGAAATAGCGGCACCAGGTTGCATCATTTAAACCTTGAAAATACATCAAGTGTTTGTATGTTGCCAAATGCTCTTCTAGATCAGTTGTTCCATCAAAAGCTTCAAGATTGGGCTTTTTAAATTTAACTGGGCGAGGTGCCATCATAATGGGTGTAGAGAATGCAGTCTTCCAATTTAATAACCTGGAACCCATCTTGTCTCCAATGATCCCCGTAGGATCATTAGTCACCTGTTTGGCCATGTAAAGCTCCTCAGGTCTCACCCTGTTATCCTAGTATTGGATCATCTACTCTCTTCTAGCTTGTTCTTCTTTTTCATCTTTCTGCTTACTAATCTTGTATCTCAAATTCTCTTCATCATCACGATTATCTGATTCAAGAGTGAAGGGATGTGACTCAGACATCTATTTAGTTGCAGTTGAACCCGACGAGTTAGAGCGACTCTGTTGTCGTTGAGCTCGCTTAGAGTTTAAATATTCTCTTGCATCTTTTCTAGATGCCCTCCTTTCATTTGTGACTTCTCTAGCATCTTTACTCGAAGTTCTTTTAGCCTTAAGATACACTCTAGCATCATGAGCTAACGACTTCTTGAATTCAATGAATTCTCTAGCATCGGATCTTGTCTTACTTACTTCAGTGTGTCCGTTTGCCACCTCCCATTTCGGTTTATACTTAGGAGTGACAGGATACTTCTTGATTGTTCCCTAATGGGTTTTCAATGTAGTTATTTTCTTCTTGATTCTTTCAACTTTCTCTTGGACAGTTAGTCTTCCTTCACCTTGATCTTCCTCAGTCAACTTTCCTTTAAGCTTTCCCTGACGTGGATCAACCTCCTAATGAGGTTTCTTGGAAGAAAGCTCCCGTAGAGCATCCTTAAAGGACTTCCTATGACCTTCCAAGATACCATTGAGTTGCAACATAGTCACGGGCTGATCCTCCATTGCTTTCCCCTTAGGAGAGGCAGTTCCTTGTCCGGTTTCATAGTTCCCGGATTGATCAAGGTACCACGTCTCATCCTCGGTAGGAAGTGAACCACCTGTCACCCTCAGGTGCCCTCCCCTCAGATGGCGCCATTTGATGTAGAAAGGGTTCCTGGTAGGGCCACTTCAACGGAATACGTGGAGAGGGAACTAGAGAGGAACACTTCCGATGGTCATGTGTTGGCTTGTTCACTTTCGTCAGCTCGGACCTTGGTTCCTGCAAAACTAGGGAACAAAATCCTTGTAGGATTTTTCACCCCTCCGATGCTTAAGTAAGTATTTGTGGGAGGATTAGATTTAAATAACAATAATTAATGAAACTAATCTAGAGAGAGATTCTAGTATTATGTAAGAATTGTGTGATTTTTTAATGTGATTGAATGAATGAATGCCACATGGTGTATTTATAGGCAAGGTCACCAAGGGTTCCCTAGGGCTTTGGGACACTTGTCCCTTGGTGATTTTCTTATTCCATTATGAGCCCTTGTTCGCTTTTTTTTTTTAACTTTTGGCCTTTGGCCCATAACATGAGGTAGTCTTTTCTCTTTAAACCGAACACGTGGGACGATTTCAAGGGCAACACATAGTCGTCTATGCAGTCCATAGACTGAATATGACTTGGCAATTTTCCTGATAAATTGGACACATGGCCCATTATTATGCTTTCACGTGACAAAATATGGTGTGCCAAATCACTGTGATCCTATATGCAATGATGAATGCAAAAATTTACCCCATTTTTCATGGAGGGGTACCAACTTTCCCCCCATAAAAAACCGAAAAGAGGAGAATGCACCTAGACTCACTTTAATGGAAATCATGACCAACTAAGTGAACACGTGACGGATTGATATTTTATAAAAAGACTTGTAGGATAGAGCCACTTTGGGTGTATGGGAAGGTTATTGGGAATCAAGTCCCCAGCATGTGATGATAACCCCCATGTTTGAATATGAGGAGCATTTGGTGATTTGAGTAATTTCCCCATAAAGCATTTGTAGGGATCAAAGCTGACCCTAGTGTGGCTAGGAATCGAATGTATAAGACTTTTGTGATTTTGAGACTTTATTGTGTAAATTGAGTTTTCTGATGTGAATGTAGGAGGTAATGGAAGCAAATATTGTGTGTGATTTCTCAAGTTGGTCACTTGAAGGTGTTGCTTCTTTAAGATAATAGTGAGAAGAGTATATGAGAACTCTTGTGATTGTGCGAGCCCTAAATTGATGAATTGGTTGGTGTGTAGGATAAGGTCGACTTGAGATAAAGCATTTGTGATTATCATTGCTAGAATTAAATTGAAACCTTATGTGAAGCTTATTGACTTTGTTCAAGTCAAGGTACGGGAACTCTTGTAATGATGACAAAATCCCAAGCTCGGAAAGAAGATCTTTGTTGTCATATGCTTGTGAGTTATAGTGTGGTTGTTCAAGTTGGTCACATGTTCCTTCATAACGATAGGTGAAGACTCTTATGATGATACAAGCCCCCAATCTTTGAGAGACAACAATTTCAAGACTTGTTGCTCTACATGAATGGAACTTGATTAGCAAGAGTTAGGCAATGATGATGATAAATGAAGAATAGGACTCATGAGTGAAGATGATGAAAAGCTGGGGGTCAAATTTGTGACTCATGAGTGAAGATGATGAGAAGATTGGATGTAGTTGGCTAAGAGAAGTTGGTTCCAACCCGAGTCTATGTCGGGTTCTAAACTAAAGAACTGTGCTTCGAAGTTCAATGGATATGACGTCATTAATTTCATTGACATGGCCGATTCAAACTTATCGTAGTTTGTGAAAATGTGTGTCATTGAGGTGATTATGCCCTAACTTTTTCCTAGGCCGCCCTCTCCGGTTTTGAAACTACCAGGCTTTTGGCATGCTCGAAGAGAGTTTTAGGCTTAGAGTTTGAGGGGGGTTTAGGCTTTGGTTTTGGACATTTTTAACATTACTATGGGCTTTGAGATTTGTATTTTGGATTTTAGTTTTGGGATTGAAATTGGATGGAGTTTGAAGTTTTGGAATTTTGGATTTTGGCCTTGAAGTTTGGCTTTGTAGTTGGAGCATGTTGAGGTATGATTTGGAATTTAGTATGACTTGTAGTCTAGGCTATGGTTAAAGAGAAAAGGTTTGACTCCAGGGCACGTAGATGTGCTTTGACTTTTGATTTTGGAATTGATTTGACTTTTGATTTCGACTTGATGAATTTTTTAAACCTTTTTGATCTCTTTTTTTTAAAACACGTCTTTTCTTACGCACTATAATTGGGTTAACAAAGGTGAGGAAGATGGAGGTTAACTGAATGTTATCGAAAGGAAAATGATGGGTGTGAGGAAAGGAAATGGTTTTATTTGGCAATGTTTGAGGCTTTTCGAGCACGTCCAATATTCATTTTTGATCCTTTATTTTTTTTTTTATTTTTGTTTTTTTTTTTTTTATTTGAAATGAGGTCAATTGAAGCACAAGAAATAAGCTAAAAGAATAGATGAAATTTTATTAATTAAGATGAAAAATAACAAAATGAAGGCTTTGATGTGATAACGACCCTGATCCTAATGACGTAGACTCGAACAAGTGAAAAGAAAGGAAACATAAATTCTAGGTGGAGGGACTCTCCGACTTGACCTAAAGAAGACTATGAACTGTTGCTCATGATGTCGTTGCTTTCACCATCGATCTTTAATGTTGCTTGTAGGTTTTACTCATCCTCTTCCGAAGAGTTATTCATGTAATCCTTCGTGTAGCTATTGGTCCATTTTCGCCCCTTAATTAAGTCATCTTCGATTTCAATACCAATGTTGTAGACTTCTTGAAATGTTTCCATCCCTTAGTAGTTAAGGTGATTATTGTTGTATATAGACAATAGGATGGAAATGAAGATTTTCACCATCTCCTTTTCGAGAGGAGTAGTTACCATTTGAGCAATGGTTTCTCTCCAACGAGCTAGGTAGGAGGTAAATCCTTCTTTCTCTTGTTGTTTGAGAATCTTAAGTTCACATTGGGAGGTTGGTTCTTGAGTGTTACACTTGTAGCGAGTAATGAAGGCATGAATGATGTCCTCCCATGTTGTTGTTTCCTTATCAGGAAGAGAAAAGAACCACTTTTGGAAAACAGGTTCCAAAGAGAATGGAAAGATCTTAGTATAAAGCTTTGGATCAACCTTCTTCATATCCATACAGAACTTGAACCCCCTGAGGAAGAATCGAGGGTTGTTAGTTGATCCAAGCACCGGTGACAATGGAAAAAGTGATCAAGTATTAAATATAAGTTACAAGGTTGGTAATGGTCCAATCAACTTCGAAGGTGAGGATGCCAATGGCAGGGATGCAACCATAGGTGAAATAGTTGCTTATGGAAATATCAACCATATGGGTGCATCAACGGTAGGGATTTGCGTCTGCATGGTCATATGTCAATAATATGGAACGCAAATCAAGGCAAGAATGGTGGATTTGGGGAACAAGATGGTTTTTGCCTATGAGTTTTTTCCCACAGGGTTTTCTCATTTTTGGCATTGAGTCTTTTATTTGTTGGTGAGTCTAGAACTTCATTTGCAGCCTTAAAGACATGAGAAATGACTTCTTCAAGGTTTCTTCATTAGAAGATTGGCTCTTGAAAGGTTTCTTGAAGATTTGACACAAAATCTTGAAATTGCCCAAATCATGGGCGTGTATTTGGGACGATTTTCTTGATTTTGGGCTCTTTGTTTTTTTGTGTAATTCTGGTTGTAATTTGATAATTATCTTGTTTTTTAGGTTGTTAGGAAGTTTGTTATAGTATTTTCTTGATTTCTTAGCTAGATAGAGTTTGTTAGGCAAGATAAGATCAAGTGCAAGTTGCATGATGATGTGGCAATCTTATCTTGAGTTTGTTGTGCAACTTGTGCAAGTGGCACAAGTAGGGGTCAAATTTCCTAGTTTTAGGCGTGCATTTATGTTGATTTTAGCTAGGATTTTGTTGTTGATTATACCTATAAATAATCTCAACATTAGGATGTAATTGATTAAGTTGGAGTTGAATAAAAAAAAGTTTGTTTGTTTAGTTGAAAACAAAATCCGAAAAAAATTGAGAGTTAGTGATTAATTTCTTTATACTCTTGTGATTTAATTAGTAGCTTTGAGGGTGCTTAGGCTTTAATCAAAGCACTAATTGACCAACCTAAATTTAAGAATCTGTGTGACTTGGTCTTTATAGGTTCGAAGATTTAATTCTATTCCCTTGTGAGTTTTTGTTTACATGAAAATTCTCATCATTAGTCGCTTTGAATTTTGGCAATTCCTTGATTGAGAACTTTTTGGGAATTGAGTCCATAAATCTCAGGTCGAGCCCAGGAGGGTCAACATAGGTATCTTCATTATTGATCCGCTTTACAATCTTTTAAAAATCATTGATGGTGGTCTTTTCTTTCTTAAGGTCGTTCACCTCGATGGTGAGAGTTTTCAACATTTCAGTCACATTAGCCAAGTTGACTTGAAGTTGTTGTAGTTGAACCTTAACATCTTCACTTGACATTGTTGAAAGATTATTCAAAGATGACTTAAAATTCGGAATGGTCTTCTGATGACCTCGCTTGTAAGTGGTCTTCTTATGCATGTATTCTTTAGCTGAATGTTATACTTAATTTATTTTGGTATTCAAAAGGCATGGGTTCATAATCTTAACTATAGTTGTTGGCTTTAACACTTTTTGTATAGAATATTTCAAGCTAATGTATTGCTGTAATTTTGTGGAGCTTGTGTTGATAGAAGTAGAAAACATAGCTGGTAAGATTTATTCTCAACTTTTCGTTGATAGTAATGGATTTGTTTAATCTTTGCACAGGTGAATAGTTGCCAAAGGTAAGTTGAGTGTATGTCTAGTTCATGTTGTTTTGGTGCATAGTCTTTAGTAGTTATGTACTCAGCTTTGCTGACTGTTTGTTTTGTGTGCATGGCTTTGTATTGGACTTGGCCCTACAATAAACCACTTGTTGGGGAGTAGTTTTCTGCAATAAGAAAAGCTACATGTACAAGTAGGCATATGTCATTTCATGCTGGGCAGGAGTGAGAGCGCTTGCTGTGTAGTTTTGTAGTTTTAATTTTGTTGCTGAAGAAGTACTAACCTTTAATTATTTGGATGTTGTTTTATTTTTGAAGTTTCTAGCTTTGGTTTTTAAGGACCATTATTGTGGTTCTGAAGTGTAATAAAGTTTTAAGTTGGTTTTTATTTTGGATGCTGATTTGAATTTGGTTTTGAGACTTGTTTTGAAATTTAGTTTTAAATTAGTTTTGGTTTTAAGACTTCCGCTGTACTACTTTGATAAGTGCCTTAGCCGTTATCACGGTGGCGGTAATACTTTGGTTTTTCGTTATTAGGAGTTTTAATAATTGTAATTCTTTAATATTTATAATATGTTTTCCGGAAAAATATAGAGTGGGAAGTTAGGAAATTGCAGGGTGTTACAAGCATTGGCAGAGCTAGCTAAGGGCACGGTGGTGCACGTGACCCACCAAAGCCCAAGACAAAAATGATGTTCAGAAAAAATGGGGGATAAGGGGATATTGGATAATTTTTTAGTTGTATATTTGCATAGAAAGAAGAAGAAGATCAATGGGGAAGAGGATGAATATGGGTAGGGTAGTTGTTGAATAAAGATGAGTTAAAGAAGAAGATGAATAGTTATAAAGTGGGCTTATTTTAGTAATTAAGAATTAGAAAGATGGGCTAATGGAGAGTGGGCTAGTGGGGCACAACTTTAAGGACAACATTTAATTGGATTAATGAAAAAAAAGTGGTATATATGGAATTTATGAATAGTTTTTGTTCATATTCCTATTAAAAAAAAAACAAAAAAAAACTAGTTTCAAATCAAACAAAAATATTACAAGTACCTTTCCTAGTTTTCTACGTGACCCTCCTACTCTTATAGAAGTATATTTATGAGTTACGCAGTTTGAATTTATTTGATCATTGTTTTAAAATGCGTGTATTATTGTGTATTTTTTAAGAAAAAATTATCGATTTTGTGTCATTCCTATTTCTAGAAATTACCACTTTAATCTTCCACTGATGAATCTATTGCACTTTATATTATACAATATCTCTATATTTATATTATCTTCATTAAACAAATTTATGAAATTAGCTTTTTGTGAGAAGTAATTTTCTGTTTTACATAACGATTAAAATATGAGTAATTATATGCCTTTTTTCCTTATCCAAAAAAAGCACCTAAATACGTAATATAATACTTATATCACACATTTGGCTGTAATATGAAGATTTTATTACTAATTAGTCGTAGTCTAAATTTTTCGATACTATTACGAACTATCGATAGTTGATGGTGAACCACCCTCTGCGGAATCCTGCCCCCGCCACTGGATTTGAGTGATTTTATGGAAGGGATTTGAGGGATATACTTCAACGACTATTCAAAATTCAAGTTAGTAGTGAAATACTTGATCTACTTTTATTTCTTTTACGAATAGTAGATATTAACAACGATAATTTTAATAATATTAACAATTAATATTTAGTTATAACAACGATCACAAATTCTTCATGTTAATTGTAACTTATAATAGCTTTTAACATCCCATTTTCAAATTTGGTCGTTGTTACTCAGTCGTTAATGATGCAAATTCTAGTAGTGCAACTTGGGAGCAAATCCAAGAATGTATTACCTATGTCACATAAAGTGATGGAATTCCAGCGCATTAAAAGAATACAACGTTTTTTACTCCAATTAGAAGTAAAAATACAACATCACATAAATCATGCATAAAATCAAGCAGGCCATATTAACTATCTTCAATTTATGGTGATTCAAAAAAAATCTCATGTGTGTCCTTTAATTAATCTGAACTTCCATTACCACACATTAACTGTGAGTGGCTAACTATTTACTTTCTCCTTGACCACATCTTAAACTGTGAGTGGCAACATGTTTAAAATAAATGCTCATTAGCTTCCTTTAATCATATGAATAAAAATTCAGAACTACCTTTCTTGTTGATTAAGTAACTAACAAACTTTAAAATAACTTCCTTTCTTTATTAATAAGCTATTAGACAAATTAAACTAATCATAACATTCCAATTCAATCTTATAAAATTTATATTCCTATTCAACATGGAATGTCAAAATAATATAAAATCATGTTTCTAATAAAACATGTCATGTACATCAATTAATAATTCAAACAAGCATAACAATGTTTCGTAAGATACAGGATCATCCAAGCATGAATTATAATTCTTATGTTTGACTTTAGTACTTACATACCTTGTGAAATATTGGTGCTCCGCTACAACTTCGAAAAGTTGACTAATTCGAAGTCTCCTACATAATGAAAACCGAAACTAAATTAAAATCTTGTTGACTATGTTCTACAACAACTCTAAACTTTCTATATTGGAAACTTGTCCAAAACATTCCCTACATGATCTCTATTCAATTCCATACTTCACTTAAATTTTTCTATTGCAAGAATACTTGATTTTCGGGACTTATTTATACTTTATAAAACCTCAACATACACTTTATGTCACTTTAGAAAAGTGGACAGCAATTTAAAATAGTCAAAACTTCCTAAAAAACCTCAAAAACAACACAAATCAATCATACAATGTAATACTTAACTTAAATGATCAATTCATGCTAATTAAATACTTTAAATCCTAATTATTCACTTTACAAAATTTGGACAACATGTTAAACATGCTTAAATTAACTTTTAACTTCATTAAACATACTAAAAATCATATGCAACATTATAGAATTAATATGTGATCATACTAGCATAGTATGAACACTTAAAACTTATTTTAACTTGTTTTTATAAAATTTTCAGATTTATTAATTAACTTTAACCTCATAGAAAACTCATAAAAAACATTATAATAAATTCATCATAAAACTCTTTTACAATCTACTAAAATCATTATGGAACCAATCTATGCTTTAGAATAATTTTTCATAAGGCAAAACATGTTCATAATATTTATTCTATTGAAATTCATGATTACAAAATTTGGACAACAATTTATTTTATGTTTAAAGCCTTTAAAAATAAAACTAAACTTCATAAAATCATCATAAATTCACCCTACAACAATTCATGATCATAATATGGAAGTTCAAATCACTAAAACTCATAAAAACCAAGAATTTCATTACTTTATACTCCCTCCGTTCCACTAAATTCCTACCATAAGGAAAACTGTTACTATTCATAAATTGTGAGAATCTTCTACATTCTTGTCAATATATAAAAGTGGATATAGTCAAGTGGGATCTAGTTTGAATCGTCTTAATGAGTAGATTATTAAAATCCAATTTTTATGGTTTTTACTAATCTAAAACCAAAGATACTTAGCATACAAATTGTGCACTGGCAAATGTGAAAAGTAGAAGTGGTAGGAATTTAGTGGAACAGAGGGAGTAAACCCTTAATCTATAATTTTATGAACAAAAAATTAATTCATGCTTTTAAAACAAATCATAACTTCATAAAACATGATTGAAACTTATGAAAACATGATTAATCATTAATATAAACATATGAATTTGCAAAATTAAATCAAAAAGAAAGAAGAAGAATTTCTTTTTTAAATGTTCGAAAAATATACCGGACAAGGGGAGGGCGGCTGGGGAGGGCCCAGCGGTGTGGACGAGCAGCGGGTGTGAGAGGTGCTCCGGCACACGAACACCCAAAAAATTTTTTTTTTCCTTCGCCAAAACCGAACTCCAAGAATTTTTTTTCTTTTTTTTCGGACTTTCTTGCTCTCTCTTTTTTTTTTCTCTTTCTCTCTCTTAAAAATTCTATTTTTAGAAACTTTTCAAAATATTTTATACAACATAAAATATTAATTATAAACACAAAATAATTATTTTTAATTAAAACTTATTTAAATTCTTTTGTATAATATTCTTATGAATACAACTTTTCAATAAAAATATTAAAATTACACGTATAAAATACAAAAATTGCTTAAAATACCTGAAAATATGGGGTATTGCATAGCTTGTTTAGACGATAAGAGTACTGGATGAACACTTTGAGCTACGTCCTTTCACCCAAGTTATAGAATGTCTTGTTCTACTCAGTTGTTGGCCCTATACAAGTAAAGTTGATGAATCTATCCTACATAAAGCTTAATTAGAATTTTATTTTGAAAATGACTCATGGTTTACTTCCTTGAACTAGACTCAATGTCTGGCCTATCATGGTCACTCCTTGTTTTAAATGAATGCATGAATGCAAGGTACCATATCATCTATTCATTTTTTATTTCTTTTTTTTATCTATTTTTTTTGTTTACCTATTTTTAGACGATAGAGGTACTTTTACAATTATTGGATGAATGAAATGCAACCTATGGGGTTTTATATGCATGAAAAGATTGACTTTTTTTACTACTAAGGAGCAACCACGTTCTATATGAGACTCGCTATTATAATGTATTTAATGGTTCATGCAAAACTAGGGCCCAAGTTAACCATATATACATATTAAAGGAAAATTAGCACATTGTATTGCCTAACATGAGGTCAAGTCCATACCTAGCCAAGGTTTGAGGGTGACTACAAGTAAGGCTTAGGGTTTCCAAGAGGACAACATGACTAGAGTGTGTCCAACTATCTACACCACAACTTAGTGGTGATCCAAGTGGGACATCCATTATGAATCACATAGATCATATGATTCACACGTCATGGTTAGGATAGACCTAAATTAAGGAATGTGATGTGAATTTGAGTATAAGTGACATATCATATACTAGGCTAGTAGTGGATGAGCCAATCAACTTTATACTAAATCCTTTTGGGTTTGATAGAGATAAGTCACAGGTATGGGTGACTATGGTGAAGATGGATGACACTGTGGATGATAGTGGTGGCCTCCTAAGAAAACACCATTAGTCACTAATGCATTGCACTTGGTGGAGTAAGATGTTAATTTTTAATATGTTAATCTATGATTTGAGTGTGTTTGAATTAGACATTGGACTAGCACTTTACAGAATGGGTACAGATGGTGGTTTCATGGAATAAGTTGGTTTGGTCCATGAGTTTTTTCCCACTTCACTTGAACGTGCTCTTCAACCGTCTTATCTCCCTCAAGCTCCTCAACCATCTTATCGACCCCGTCACCATCATGAACCTACCCTTCATTAACATTTTGAAAGACATCATCAAGCTCTATGTCATTGATGTCTTCGACATGTTGATGCATCTTATGTGATTCACACCTTCCCCCGCACACCCCAGTCTCACCATGATAAACCTAGACGTAGTACTCAGGTCGAAATCCAAAACGAAGTACATGCTCCCTAATAACATCAATACTTTCATACTTACAATCATTCTCACATTTGAAATAAGGGCAGTAAAAGCCCCTACTTTTCTTAGCATTTTCATATGTTGTGGCAACATCACAAAATGCAAACACTCCATCCACAAAATTGCCTTTGTCTTGGCAATTATACATCCAGGAATGGTCTTTTTTCATCTTTCACTATATATAACCAATATAATTTTATTAATTGCAAATTTATTTTCAAATAAGCACGGATATGTAAAATGCATATGTCCAAATTATTATCATAATTTAATGCATGCATTCCAAGGGTCCTTCTCACTCCAACCTAACCCATCCTTGGACGTCTAATCCCACTAATGAATATTAGTCATTTGATCCATTCACACGAAAATCCGGCAACATCTCCCTATAGTTCTCCAAGGACATAATGTAGATAATTTGCAGTAATCAACATTTGTACTCGAAGAACAAAAAAGGGAAATACATTCACCAAGATATTCATGGAATCGAACAAAATGACAGACATTCGCCACCTAAGTGAGATTAGACGTTCAAGAACAGTCCCGAAACGGGGACTATCCAACACTTACTCCTAACGAGTTACTGTTGGACTTCTATCTAGGTCTAACGTTTTAATGCATTAGCATGTGTGTAACAACTTAAGTTTAACTAATGTATAAAGTTGCTGATTCATTTTATTTTTTCGTCATTAATCAACTATTAAACCCAAGTATCATTCATTCAATATTGACCTCGAAATTCAAACACATAATATTAGAACAAGTCTGAAATTAGTAAAAATTCAACAAATAAATACCTAATTGTTAACCTAAAAAATGATAAAAATAAGCATTAAGTACAATAATTACTGCGATAATTCCTCAAAATTCAACATCAATTGTAACTTAATTCGTTTAATTATATAGAGAAGACAAAGAAAAGAGAATGCTTACGATGTGGCAAAGAGGAAGTCGTGTGTGTTTATATTGACTTCCGCAATTCTGCAGTACTTGTCTCTACTCAACCCTAATGCCAATGTATAAGAAGCTAAAAAGTGTAAATGAACATAATTGAAGCTGCAATTGTACTAGAATACTATTTGTAAAAGTGAAGACATTAATGATCTTCTCTTTTAGATCAAAGGTAGGGTATAGTTACCTCAGCTGTTACAGAACCATCAAGCAGTGCTGAAAAGTTTTAGAAAGAATACAAAATTTTCAAGCACCTAGAACATCCTGCAAGAAACACACTATTATGAGACCAATGATCTTTTAACTTACATTACTAGTTTATAATTTAAACTTTCTCATAATGTGTCGACACTTCTTACTATATATTTGACTCTATTAAGATTATAAAAAATAAAAACACCATGGGTACTTAAACACCTTCATACAAGTTTAACTTTCAACTGAAACTTTTGTGTGTGATTGGTACTTATTATAATCTATTTGATGAAATAAAGTACCTCGTAAAAGTGGTTAATTAGTTTGCAATTCTGCTCGAAAAATAATGAGTGCCCGTGCAAGTGAGGGACTAAGTGTGAGTTTGTGTCAGTGACTAGGTGTTTCCCCTCTTATTCGTTTTTTGCCTCAAAATTTAATTGCAGGTTGCTTATATGCACTTGCTGATATGCAATAGCTTTTATTGTTTTGGGTCACTGTGGGGAATCAAGAGGATTTTCAAAAGTCCCCAAAATAATCAGCAATGTCAGTTGATATAATAAACCTATAGTCAGTCGCATTAATTTACATCATGTTCAAACATATTAATATATAGCAATAGAAATTCATTCAAAACTACTGACAAAAAAAAAATAAAACAGCTTACTGATCTGATAAGAGGAGCAGCACGAATCAAAAACTTGACAGATTTCTAAAGCTTTCAAATTTCTCTAACAGCCACAGTCCCTGACTTATGGCAGTAAGGCCGCCGCCAATCTGTAATTCATCAATTGGTATAACAGTTAAACCCTATGAAATCAAAATACAATTCAACAACAAAAGAAGTACTCATGCTGATATAGAAAATAAGGTAAACCCCTCCAAGTTTACAACTAACTTGCCTGATTTCAATTATATGTTCCTTGTTGTATTAAGAAAAGTAAAATCTCATAGAATTCACAAATTCAATATACACGCCCAAAAATTACCCATAACTTATGATACCATTACTAGAGATATTTGGCAATCATTTTAAGGACTGATCCTATTTCCAAAAATTTATCCCAACTCCATAAATCAAGTAACAAAACAAACTTACTTTATGAGACATATATACATAATGCAGTCATAAGTTGGTAATCAGCTCTAGCTACACAATTTGTATGGTCACACACACTTAATGTGCCAAGTAAATCATGGAAAGATATTGGTGGAATTAGCGGAATACGTTCATTATGGCTATTGGTTTTTTTTCCCACTGCATTTACTAGGGTTTTTCTCATTTTAAGCATTGAGTCTTTTGCTTCTTGGTATGTCTTGATCATGATTCTCAACCTTAAAGACATGGGAAATGATTTCTTGATGGTTTTTTGATTAGAATATTTGATCTTGAAAGGTTTCTTGAAGATTTGAAGAATTTCTTGAAATTGGGCAAAAATGGGACGCAGCATTGGCGAGTTTTTTTGCGTTTCTCTTCAATCTTGTGTTCTTGAATTTTACGTGTATTTTTAGCTGTAATTTATTCATTATTTTTGTTTGTTAGTTTGTTACAAAGTTGTTAGAATAAAATCTAGTTAATTACAGTTAGTTAGAGTTAGTTGGAAAGAGAAGATCAACTTGCATGTTGAGGTGACAATCTTATCCTTTAGTTGTTTAGTTGGGCGTGTGTTTTTTGTAAGGGGTCAAAATTTTGTGGGCTTCATTAGTGTGTTTAGAGTTTGTTAGGATTTGGTTGAGAACTGTATCTATAAATAGTTTCAATTACAATTGTAACAAAGCAGATTATTGAGTTTAAGAAAAGTTTTGTTTTGTTTACCTGGAATAACAAAAATTTCGAAATTCTTGTGAGTTGGTGGATTTGTTCCTTTATGATGTGAATTTTCCTATGAACAAAAATTCACAAGTTCTGAAAAACTAAATTCACGAATTTCTAAAGGCCTAGAAACAAAAATTCAACAACTTAGGTTGATTAATTAGTCTTTGATTAAAACCTAAGCACCCTCAAAGCCACTAATCTATCTCCGCAGGAGTATAAAGGAACAAATCCACCAACTCACAAGAATTTTTGAGCTTTTGTTTTCAAGTAAACAAAACAAAACATTTATGAAACTCAATAATATGATTTGTTACAATTGTAGTTGAGCTTATTTATAGCTTATCGTCCACAACTAAATCCTAACCAACTGTAAGCGCACTAGAGAAAGCCCAAAAATTCGGACTGCCCTTACAAACCACACTTCCATAACCACTTGTACAACTTGATCTTGCAACTTACATTCATTCTAAATAACTCTAACTAACTAGATTTTATTCTAACAACTTGCCTTAAAAATTAACAAACAAAATTGGGAAAATAAAAATCACTAAACACGTCCTAAAACAAATCCTAACTATAGTTGGACTCCAGATAGAAGAAATCTAACTAAAAATTGATTTCCAGTTTGACAGTCGAGCAGAAAAATGAATAAAACATTATCTTCCGTTTTTTTTGAATGTGTAAAAAAAAAAAATTCCTGAAAGCAGATTTAATAAGATTTCCAATGCATATTCATACACCGTCTAACTCAAAGGCAACTGTTAATGAAAAAATTTCAAAGTCAGACATACTACACTGCTCCGAAACTAAAATTTTGTCTTTACAAACTCCAAGAAACGTCCTAGATATAATCTTTTAATCAATAAACTTTCAAGAACGTGATCCTCCATCTTTGTAGACCATGTATAACTAAAATACAGGAAACCAAAACACTTAAAAGCATTTAAAACCATAAAATTAGAAAAACCCTAGCAAGTGCAGTGGGATAAAACCCATAGGCAAAACCACCAAGAACCCGGATGTGAATGGCAGCCTTATATTCACATCATCCACACGTGTATTGCTATTCACACTTGTATCATCCTCCCCTTTATCAAAAGAAACTTTCCCCAAGTTTTAGCATCCACGCAACCATCCATATTCGACGAACGAGTGATCTATGTTTGATGCCAAATATAATGTCACCAAGTAAGCACATCATTAGAAACGACCATTCCAGGATATCAGCACGTGAAAATTTGTTTAACTGCAACAAAATCCTTGAGACTCGTTTATGATTCTTCAAAGTATCACCAAAATCAATAAGAAATCCATATTTCAAAATCCCTTGAAAACCAAGAACAGAATCATGTTTTAGGCTTGTAGACTCAAAAAGTTGGACACCAACATAAATCATTGAAAGATCCAAACTTTTAGGTTTTGTATTGACCATCTCTTCAACTTGATTTCTAATAACTTGATTTTCAATCATAAGTTCTTTCATTACATCAAAAATAATATCACGATCAATCTTTGATTCATCATTAGTCACATCCTCCAAGGATTTAATCTTTTCCTCATTGACTGAGTTTAATAATGAGTGATTATCTACGTCAGTTAGTGTGTTGTTACTACAACACCCTGGAATTTCCTAACTTCTTACTTGATATTTTTCCGGAAAACATATTATAAATATTAAGGATTATATTTATTAAAACTTCTAAATATGGAAAAACCAAAGTATTACCGCCACCGTTATAACGTCTAAGGCATTTATCAAAGTACTACAGCGGAAGTCTTAACAAAAACCAATTGAAAACTAAACTTGAAAACAATCTCAAAATAAAAATCGACTTTAAACTTTATTACGTTTCGGAACCATATTAATGGTCCTTAAAACCAAAACCAAAATCTTTAGGAAATAAAACAACATCCAACTAGTGGTTAGTACTTCATAAGCAATAAAAATAACGCTACAAAACACCGCAAGGGCTCTCACTCCAGCCCATCATGAAATGACATATGCCCACTTGTGCATGTAGCTTTTCTTTTACTAGACAACTACTCACTAACAAATGGGTCATTGTAGGGCCAAGTCTAAGACAAAGCCATGCACACAAAACAAACAGTCAGCAAAGATTAGCACATAACTACTAAAAACCATGCAACAAAACAATAAGAAATAAAACATACACACAACTTACCTTTATTAACCTTTCATCTGTACATGGACTCAACTAAATTAATAATTATATTTAAACTGATGGATCCTGCACTGGGTTTACTCCTTAAAATCATCGCCCTATTGGGCACCAACATGGGAGCAACTCCAAGAAGGTATTACTATGCCACATAAAGTGACAGAATTCCAACGCATTATAAATATAAAAGAGTACAACGTCTTGTACCCCAATTAGAAGTCATAGATCACTGTTCCATACGACTCCCCCATTGTTCATTCTGAAGGTATATACATTCCAAGAGTTTTGATGCAAATCCTCTTACACTTTACGTGATTAACCTATTTTACAATGTTATGACTTACATGCAACAACACATAAAAACATGCATCACATCAAGCAAGCCACATTAATTATCTTCAATTTAAGGTGATTCAAGATTAATCTGATTTGTGTCCTTTAATTAAACTGAACTTCCTTTACCATACATTAACTGTGAGTGGCAAATTGTATAAAATAATTTCTCATAACTCCTTTTAATCATGTGAAATTGTGAATAAAAGTACACAACTACCTTCCTTGTTGATTAAGTGATTAATACAAATAACTTCCTTCGTTATTAATAAACTGTTGGTCAAATTAAACTGATCATAACATTCCAATTCAATCTTACAAAAATTTATATTACTATTTAACATGGAATGTCAACATACTGTAAAAATCATGCTTCTAATAAACTTGTCATGCACACAAATTCATGATTCAAACAAGCTTAACAATATCTCATAAAAACGTGGATCATCCAAGCATGAATTCTAATTCCTGTGTTTGTCTTTAGTACTTACGTACCTTGTAAAATAATGGTACTCCGCGAATACTTCTAGAAGTGGACTAGATCAAAATCTCCTACATAAGGAAAATCGATACTAAATTATAACTTTTTTGACTAAGTTCTACAACAACTATAAACTAACTTTTATGTTGGTAACTTGTCCTTAACATTCCTCATATGGTGTCTATCCGATTCCATACTACACTTTAATTTTCTATTGTATGATTACTTGGTTTTCAGGACTTATTTATACTTTATAAAACCTTAATATAAATTTTATGCCACTTTAAAAAGGTGGACAGCATTTAAAATTACCAAAACTCCTTGAAAAAATTCGAAAACAACATAAATCAACCATACAATGTATTACTTAATTTATATGATGAATTCATGCTAATTACATACTTTAAAAGCCTAATTTCTCTGTTTATTCAATCTGGACAACATGTTAAACATGCTTAAAATCACTTTTAAACTTCATAAAACGTACTAAAAATTACATGTAACATCATAGAATTAATATGTGATCATACTAGCATAATATGAACACTTAAAACTTACTTTAACTTGTTTTTATATAAATTTCAGCTTTATTTATTAACTTTAAACTCATGAAAAACTCATAAAAACGTCATAAATTCATGGCAAAACTCTTCTACAATAAACTAACATAATTAGGAGACCAATCTATGCTTTAGAATAATTTTTCATGAGCCAAAATATGTTCATAATACTTATTCTATTGAATTTCATGAGTACAAAATTTGGACAACAATTTATTTTATATTTAAAGCCTTCAATAATCAATGTAAACTTCATCAAATCACCATAAAATCTTACAACAATAATTCATGATCATAATATTGAAGTTTAAATCATAAAAACTCGTAAAAATCATAACTTTCATAGTTTATAAACGCTAATCTAAAATTTCATGAACAACAAATTAATTCATGCATTAAAACAAATCATAACTTTATCAAAACGTGATTAAAACTTATAAACATGATTAAACATAAATATGAACATGAATTTGCAAGATTGAATCAAACTGAAAGAAGGAGAATTTTTTTTTTAATAAAATTCGAAAAATACCAAAGGGGGAGGAAGTGGTGGCCGGCGGTGGCGAAGGCTGCGGTCCGGCGAGCTCCGACGAGGGCACGACTCCCGAGGTAAAGAAACGACCTTCCTTTTTTTCCGAAACAAACCAACTGATTTTTTTTTTTTCGTTTTTTCGGACATCCCTTCCACCCCCTCCCCCTTTTTTTTCTCTCTTCTCTCTCTATATTTTTTAAATCGTAATATCAACTAATGATGAATAAAGCCTGAAAATTTGGGGTTGAAAAGGTATTTATAGGCCCTAAAGTAGGATTTGGAAAAGCCCATACCTATTCTAACAAGTGGAAATTACCTTTAGGCCCTTGCCTCAAAATAAATTAGGAAACTCTTGAAAATTATATATTTAGAAGCCTTTTACAATATTTTATAAACATAAAATAATTATATATGACCACAAATAATTATTTAATTAAAACTTATTTGTTATTTATTTTTATTATTATTTATTATTTTTTTCATTTAATATTCGTATTGAACATAATTTTTCAATAAAAATATTAAAATTATATGAAAGAATACAAAAATACTTTCTATAAATACGTGAAAATGTTGGGTATTACAGTCTACCCTCCTTAAAAGAAGTTTCATCCCGAAACTTTGTGTAGATTAGTGTATGGAATTTGAATAGAGACTAAATTTACTTTAAGCTTTCTTACTGTAATGCTCTATTGTTGTAGACCTTAGACACTTACATGACAACTTTTTATTAGACAAACATAAAACTCTTATTTAAAAGTCGTACAACCTCAACTTGCAAAATTGAGGGTAAAAATGTGCGAAAAGTAGGTCGCTTTCTACCCCCCTTAAAAATCGAGTTACGTCCCCGTAACTTTACTTACTAATCTGAAATATCTTTGGGTACTTTTCTTTCATCATATCATCAGCTTCCCAAGTGGCTTCTTCGGTTTCTTGGTTAAACCATAGCACCTTTACTATTTTGACACTCTTTCTACGAGTATCCCTGACTTTACTGTCTATGATCTTAATTGGCTCTCTTCATAGGTCAAACTTTGGTCCAACTCTATTGTTTCAGCCTATAGCGCATGTGACTCGTCTGGCACATACTTCCTTAGTTGAGACACATGAACGACATTCTGAACCTTGCTCAACTCCATTGGCAATGCTAACTTATAGGCTACTTTTACAACTCTATGCAAGATCTCATAGCGTTCTATGTATTTTGGGCTCAATCTTCCTTTCGTTTCGAACCGCATTACTCCTTTCATTGGTGATACCTTAAGTAACACCTTATCGCCAACTTCAAACATAACTTCTTGGCGTTTTTTGTCCGCATAGGACTTTTTTCTATCTTGTGCTGCCTGAATCTTTGCTTGTATTATTCTAATTTTCTCGGTGGTTTCTTCTATTAATTGAGGTCCTTCAATCACTGTCTCACTTATGTCATTCCAACACAAGGGGTTTCTACACTTCCTTCCGTACAAAGCCTCAAAAGATGTTATGCCAATACTTGCATGGTAACTATTGTTGTATGAAAACTGAATGAGATCCAAGTGATCCTCCCAATTCCCTTGAAAATCCATTACACAAGCCCTTATCATGTCGTCTATGGTTTGTATGGTTCTCTCTGTTAGACAATCAGTTGGTAGATGGAAAGCTGTTCTCATCTTCAACGTTGTACCAAAGTTTTCCTGGACACTTTTCCATAATTTCCAAAGAAACCTAAAATCTCTATCTGACACTATGTTTTATGTTTTATGTAAGCCTTTGGATATCCTTTGGAACTCCATGTAGCCTCACAATGTGTTTTATGTAAGCCTTTGCAAGTTGTTCCATTTTCCAAGTCTCTTTTATGGGTATAAACACTGCTGACTTAGTATTTCTATCCATAACAGCCCATATAGTATCATCATTCTGGTTCTTCGACTTTGGCAAGCTAGTCACAAAGTCCATTGATATGCAAGCCAATTTCCACCCTGGTATTTCAAGCGGTTGGACCTCTCCTTGTGCACTCTTATGCTCAAATTTGACCTTTTAGCATGTAAGACATTTATTCACAAATTCAGCCACTTCTCTTTTCATCCTAGGCCACCAATCCATCTTCTTTAAATCCATATATAGCTTATCACCTCCAGGATGCACTGAATACGGGGTATTATGACCCTCCTCCATGATTCTTTGTTTCATGTCCTCACATTTTTGTGGTACACACCACCTTCCTTTATAACTAAAATTTCCATCCTCATGAATCTGAAAATCCATAGGCTTTCCTGCTTTCAACTTTTCCTTAATTATGTCCAATTTCACATCTCCTTCCAGGTTCTTCTTAATTTCTTCAGATATTATTGGTTGGATGCTAAGATTACAAAGAATTCCTTCTAGTTCTCCCTCCTTCACTATTTCCAAGATCAATCTTTCTATATCCTTAAATAGTTCATTAGTAACCGCTAAGGTATTTACTTTATGCTTCATATTACGGCTTAAAGCATCTGCCACCACATTGGCTTTCCCTTCATGGTATTGGATATCTAAGTCATAATCCTTGATCAACTCAAGCCATCTCCTCTGTCTCAAGTATAAATCCTTTTGATTGAAAAAGTACTTTACACACTTGTGGTCTGTGTATATCCTACACTTTACCCCATTCAAGTAATGCCTCCATATTTTTAAAGCAAACACGATCGATGCTAACTCTAGATCGTGAGTAGGGTAGTTCACCTCGCATGGTTTCAACTGCCTTGAACCATATGCTATCACCTTTCTATTTTGCATTAACACACATGCCAAACCATTTTAAGAAGCATCACTATACACATCATAAGAGTCACTTCCATCTGGCAAAGTCAGCATTGGAGCGGTAGTCAAACAGTCTTTTAAGGTCTGAAATGCCTCTTCACACTTATCACTCCATTCAAACTTACAGTCTTTCTTCATTAATGATGTCATGGGTTTAGCACTCCTCGAAAAGTCCTTCACAAACCTCCTATAATAACCTGCTAATCCTAAGAAACTCCGCACACCCGTTACATTCTTAGGTGTAGGCCACTCCTTAACTGCTTCAATTTTGTCTGGATCTACTTCAACTCCCTCTTTAGACAAAAAATGCCCCAAAAATGCTACCTTCTCCAACAAGAACAAACATTTCGAGAACTTATCATACAACTCATTCTCTCTTAATGTCATCAAGATTGTCCTCTAATGTTCCGCATGTTCTTCTTTACTCTTAGAATACACCAAGATGTCATCAATGAAAACAACTACAAAGTTATCCAAAAATTGTTGGAAAATCCTATTCATTACATCCACGAAGATTGCTGGCGCATTGGTTAACCAAAAAGGTATAACGGTGAACTCTTAGTGCCCATATCTCGTACAGAAAGTCGTTTTTGGTATGTCCTCATTAGCAATCCCCAATTGATGGCATCCTTACCTCAAATCGATCTTTGAAACCATAGTGGCTCGTTTTAGTTGATCAAAAAAGTCATCTATCTTCGGTAGTAGATATTTATTTTTGATTGTCACCTTATTCAGCTCTGTATAGTTAATACATAACCTCAAACTCCCATCTTTTTCCTTCACAAACAGTATTGGTGCTCCCCAAGGTGAAGCACTAGGCCTAATGTAACCTTTTTCAAACAAATCTTGCAACTTCTCCTTCAAGTCACTCATTTCTGCAGGCGCCATACTATAGGGTGCTTTGGAAATAGGTGTTGTTCCTGGGACTAATTCTCTAGTAAAGTCAATCTCTCACTTAGGGGCATTTCTGAAATCTCTTTCGGATATACATCAAGAAAGTCCCTTACTACCTCAATATCTTCGGGCTTAGCAGTCTCAACATGATCCACATCTCTCACATTACAAAGGTAAATTTGAAAACCTTTCTTCACAAACCTAGCAAACCACATAACTGACACTATTTTGTTGTGTTTTGGTCTTCCAGCCTTCTAATAGCTCAGATTCTTACCTTATTCATCAACGAGACCTTCCGTGGTTCACATAAAATCTCGGCCTTATGCTTACTCAACCAATCCATCCCTAGGATCACTTCTAAGTCACCTAAATCAAACTCGATTAGGTTAGCCTTAAACTCCACTTCCTCAATTTCAATAGGAACATCTTGAAATCTCCTTGAACACTGTACTTCTTGTCCTGAAGGTAACATTGTTGAGAAATCTATCGCATCTACTTTTCCCACCACATGCTTTAACCTTTATAGAATGTTAGTGGATACAAAAGAATACGTTACACCTAAATCAAACAAAACATTAATAGGAATAGTGTCAATAGAAAAAGTACCAGTAATCACATCTTTAATAGCATCAGCTTCACTTCGAGCCATCGCATTCAGCTTGCGAGTATTTGTGGTCCTAGTTTATCCTCCTCCATTCTCACTCCTATTCCTATTCTCGGCTTGAGGTGTCACCTTTCCACTCATGTTTCCTTGGAAACTCTTTTGCTGTCCCCCAGCTAAATTCCCCCTAGCTTGAGAATTTTTTCCCTCCTTTCCTTTGTTTTTAGAGAAGCACTCATACTCACGGTGTCCGAGTTTGTTACACAACCGATAAGTAACTGGGTTCCCTGCACAGTCCTTTCCTGGGTGATTGTTAGGACACTTCTTGCAATAGTACACACGCCCTCGTTGACTAGCCATCTGTGCTCTATTTCCATTTGCTGAAGTAGGCTTCCCAAAGTTTTCTCTATTACCCTGGAAGTGGTTATTGAAACGAGGTTTCTTAAATCCACCATGATTTCCCTATTGATTGAAGTTTCCTCCACATCCTTCCTCTTCTCCCTCCTCTCACCTTCCTTCTTTACCTCCTTCTTTTGGTCTGTGGCATACAGATGTGCAACTCTACCACATAAATCATCCAACGATTCAAAGATCTGTCTAGCTAATTGTGACTATAGGTCTAACGGTAACCATCTTTCGAAGCGACTAGCCTTCAACCTCTTAGTTGCTACAGCCTCAGGAGCAAACCAAGACAATTCTATGAACTTAGAGTAGTACTCAATGACATACATACTTCCCATCTTAAGCTCTAAAAATTCCTCAGCTTTCGATTTCTGAAGAAACACAGGATATAACTTATTATGAATTCCCTTATGAAACATATCCTAATTAAATCCTGGTAAAGCCCTTATTACAGCCTCATTTTGTGACCTCCATAGATCAGCTTCTCATCTCATAGAGTAAACAACATTATCCACCTTAAGCTCCTCTGGACACTCTACTGCCCCAAACAACTTATTAAACTCTCTTAACCATCCCTCTAGAATAGTTGGATTGTGCTCTCCTTGGTAAGTGGGTGGCTTACTTTGAGAAATCTTCTTGAAAAATTCCCTAGCAGGGTTACTACCGTTTCCATTTCCTCTGGCAGTTAATTGTTCAGCTATAGTAGCTAATTGCCTCACTACTTCATTCAGCTAATTGTTGTTACGTTCAACCATTCTATTTCTCCTGTAGAGGAAAAGACCTTTATATTAAATTATGTCTAACTGTAACTTAGGACAACATAAACTTAAATCATAAAACTCTTTCTCAATTTGTCTCATAAAAGAGGTTTCATTCTTTTAGAGCGAATGATTCACTTTGTTATGATTGTTTTACATATCCTTTAAAATAAAAATAAAGCACATAAGAATTAAAAATAATTCCCTTGGCTCTATTCGACTCGAGGCTTTATTTCATAAAAGAAATTTAGTACTCCGCTCCTCTTATCAATTCCTATGGCTCACTGCCACTTATTCGAACAAATGTAAATAATTACTTAAACTGTTCAACTAAACATAAGAAATATTAAGCAACAATAGCTAAATCGGATCTAAACAAAGTCTCTAAACATTTACATTATCTTTCTTGTCTCTAGACATCACATATTTCTTTGGTATTAATTCTGGATCATTCTTAGTGTCAACTTCCATTTTTTCCTCCATTTCTCTTCTTCTTCCATCTATTCCTTAGGATCTTATTATTCTTCATCTACTTCAGAATTGGTTACCAAATCATCATACACTGGAATTACTGGGTCTGGGTTCTCGATCTCGTAACACAAACTATCCCTTGACTCCTCAGTCCTTGAACCCATAGTAGCCTCCTTCACCATAAGGTCCTCACTTCCTTGGCTATCTTATGGGCTTCATGTGGGCAGGGTCTCATCACTGACATTCATTTCTTGGTACTCCTACTCTTTCCTAGTAATGTACCCTTCCAAAAATCTCCAATCACAACCCCATTGGCCAACTGACATCCTTATACTTAGAATAGTTCGGAAGTCCTCCAGCAAAGTGGATATCACTAAACTTTGCCTTGATTTCTAAATAGGGTGAACGGTCGGGCAAGAACTTAACAATCAGGACTGATACATGGTCGGGATGATCACATTGTTACAACTTTAACACAGTACTCATATACCAACAGTAGAACCATATTTTCCAGACATACTGAGATGAACTGTCGTAGTCTTTCTTCTCCAAAGTTACAATTTGAGTATCTTTACTAGGCATACTACATGACATCCTACACAAAACATAAGACTAATGGACCATCATTCCAAAAACAAAACAAAACAAACTAGCAGTTCCACAAAATGGGTCTTGTGGCTAACATACAATTTCCTTTACACACAACTATTCACATAAGCAACACCTTAAAACATGAACTTTAATGCATGAAAGAACAGATATAAAGTCTATCCTACATGCCCAAATTTCCTACCCAAGCTCACCACATCATATTAAAGCAATAACACATAATACATACATGAACTCCTCACGTACCTGAACACATAATTTATTTTTCAAAACTTTCCATTTTCAGAAATTACTATTTTTAGAAAAAATTCCATTTTCAAAAACATTCGAAAATAAGAAATTCCTCTTTCCAAAAATAAAACTTAGTGTACCCCCCAAAAAAAATTTATTTTAGTTCAAAATCTAAGCTCTGGTAACCACTTTGTAACACCCTGGAATTTCCTAACTTCTTCCTTGATATTTTTCCGGAATCAATATCATAAATGTTGAGGATTATATTTATTAAAACTTCTAAATATGGAAAAACCAAAGTATTACCGCCACTGTGGTAACGGCTAAGGCATTAATCAAAGTATTACATCAGATGTCTTAAACCAAAAACCAATTTAAAACTAAACTTCAAAACAATCTCAAAATGAAAATTGCCTTTAAACTTTATTACACTTCGGAACCATATTAATGGCCCTTAAATCCATATCCAAAGTCTTTAGGAAATAAAACAACATCCAAGTAATACTTAATACTTCATAAGGAATAAAAATAAAGTTACAAAACACAGCAAGCACTCTCACTCCAGCCCATCATGAAATGACATATGGCCACTTGTACCTGTAGCTTTTCTTTTACTAAACAACTACTCACCAACAAGTGGGTCATTGTAGGGCCAAATCCAAGACAAAGCCATGCACAAAAAAAAACAGTCAGCAAAGCTGAGCACATAACTACTAAATGCCATGCAACAAAATAATAAGAAATAAAACTTACAAACAACATACCTTTGACAACCTTTCAACAATAGATAGACTCAACTAAATGAATTATTATATTTAAACTTATGGATCCTTCATCGAACGGTTTCCCTCTTTAAAATCATCGCCCTATTGGGCACCAACGTGGGAGCAACTCCAAGAAGGTATTACTATGCCACATAAAGTGACGGAATTCCAGCGCATTATAAATATAAAAGAGTACAACGTCTTGTACCCCGATTAGAAGTCATAGATCACTGTCCCATACGACTCCCCCCATTGTTCATACTCAAGGTATATACGTTCCAAGAGTTTTGATGCAAATCCTCTTACACTTTACGTGATTAAACGGTTTTACAATGTTATGACTTACATGCAACAACACATAAAAACATGCATCACATCAAGTAAGCCACATTAATTATCTTCAATTTAAGGTGATTCAAGATTAATCTGATTTGTGTCCTTTAATTAAACTGAACTTCCTTTACCACACATTAACTTTGAGTGGCAAATTGTATAAAATAATTGCTCATCACTTCTTTTAATCATGTGAATAAAAATACAAAACTACCTTCCTTGTTGATTAAGTAACTAACCAACATACAAATAACTTCCTTCTTTATTAATTAGCTATTAGCCAAATTAAACTGATCATAAATTCCAATTCAATCTTATAAAAATTTATGTTACTATTTAACAAGGAATTTCAACATACTATAAAAATCATGCTTCTAATAAACTTGTCATGCACATAAATTCATGATTCAAACAAGCTTAACAATATTTAGTAAAATCAAGGATCATCCGAGCATGAATTCTAATTCCTGTGTTTGTCTTTAGTACTTATGTGCCTTGTAAAATAATGGTGCTCCGCCTCGACTTCTAAAAGTGGACTAGATCATAGTCTACTGCATAAGGAAAAACGAAACTAAATTCAAACCTTGTTGACTAAGTGCTACAACAACTATAAACTAACTTCTATGCTGGAAACTTGTCCATAACATTCTTTATACGGTCTCTATTCAATTCCATACTACACTTTAATTTTCTATTGTATGGTTACTTTTTTTCCAGGACTTATTTATACTTTATAAAACCTTAATATAAATTTTATGCCACTTTAGAAAAGTGGACAACAATTAAAATTACCAAAACTCCTTGAACAAATTCAAAAACTACATAAATCCAATCTTTTACTACACTCCACGATCTCCTCCACCATCATTCCCGCTGCAGTTCTGCCACCGGAACCCCCCTGCACCATATCGATTACTTTCTTACAGTCAGACTCTACTAAGATTCGTCTATACCCCGCTTCCCATGCCACTTGAAGCCTAAACTTAACCGTTGTTGCCTCGTGAAAATCCACCACCATAGCCTGCTTTAAATGCTTCACCCCTAACGCCACCACCTCGCCTTTCGCGTCTCGAACCGCAAAGCCCAACCCCGTACTTGTTTCACCCATCATCCCTGTGTCCTTGCTTAACTTCCAAAAGCCCCTTTGAGGAGGACACCAGCTCCCCGTCCCTCCACCCTACGCTCCCTGGGTTTTCCTAACTTCCTATTTCTCATTTTTTACAGAAAACATATTGAATCAATAAGAATTATATTTATTAAAACTACTAAGTATGGAAAAACCAAAGTATTACCGCCACCGTGATAACGGCTAAGGCATTTATCAAAGTACTACAGCAGAAGTCTTAAAACAACCATAATTTAAAACTAACTTCAAACAATTTCAAATTAAAAATCAACTTTAAACTTATTACACTTTGGAACCATATTAATGGCCCTTAAAAACCAAACCAAAACTAATATTAAAAGTCTTTTGAAATCCAAACATCCAAAATAAAGGTTAGTCTTCATAAGCAATTAAAATAAAGCAAAACTACAAACACAACAAGCGCTCTCACTCCATCCCATTATGAAATGACTTATGCCCACTTGTACCTGCAACTTTTCTTTTACTGGACAACTACTCACCACAAGTGGGTAATTGTAGGGCCAAGTAAAAGACAAAGCCATGCACACAAAACAAACAGTCAGCAAAGCTGAGTACATAAATACTAAAGACTTATGCAATAACAATAAGAAATAAAACATGCACTCAACTTACCTTGACAACCTTTTTCCTGTACATCAACTTAATTAAATTAATTACTATATTTAAGATTATAGATCCGCCATCGAATGGGTTTCCTCCTTAAAAATCATCGCCCAATTGGGCACTAGTTGGGAGCAACTCCCAAAAGGTATTACTATGTTACATAAAGTGACGGATATCCAGCGCATTAAAAATAGAAAAGAGTACAACGTCTTATACTCCAATTAGAAGTCATAGATCATTGTTCCATACGACTCCCCCCCATTGTTCATACTCAAGGTATATACGTTTCAACAATTTTGATGCAAGTCCTCTTACACTCTACGTGATTTAACAGGTTTAACAATGTTATGACTCTCATGGAACATCACATAAAAATAAAACATGCATCCAATAAAGTCGCCAATATAATTATCTTCAATCTAAGATGATTCAAAATTAATCTTTATGTGTTTCCTTTAATTAAACTAAACTTCCTTTACCATACATTAACATTGAGTGGCTAATAACTTGCTTTCTTCTTGACCACACATTAAACTATGAGTGGCAACATGTCTAGAAATAATTGCTCATAACTTCTTTTAATTATGTGAATAAAAATTGACAATTATCTTTCTTGTTGATTAAGTAACTAACCAACTTAAAAATAAATTTCTTCCTTGATCAATAAACTTTTGGCCAAATAAAACTGATCATAACATTCCAATTTAAGCTTTATAAAAAATTAAACTTTCTATTTAACATGGAATGTCATCAAACTTTAAGAACATGCTACTAACAAACAACTTGCCACGTATATAAATTCATGATTCAAAACAAGCATACAAGATTTCAAGTAATCAAGAATTACTCGAGCATGCATTCTGACTCCTATGTTTGTCTTTAGTACTTACGTACCTTGTATAATAACTGTGCTCCGCCACAACTTCTAGAAGTGGACTAAATCAAAGTCTCCTACACAAGGAAAAACCGAACTAAATTAAAACCTTGTTGACTAAATTCTACAACAACTATAACTAACTTCTAAATTTGGAAACTTTGTCCAAAACTTCCTTATATGGTCTCTATTCAATTCCATACTTCACTATAACTTTTCTATTGCAATACTACTTAGTCTTCGGGACTTATTTGTGTTCTTTAAATTTTCATAAAAATTTTATGCCACCTTCCAAAAGTGGACAACAACCTAAATTTATCAAAACTCCTTGAAAACTTCCGAAAACAACACAAATCAATCATACAATGTATTACTTAACTTATCTGATCAATTTATGCTAATTACATTCTTTAAAAGCTTAATTAATTAATTTGTAAAATATGGATAGCATGTTATACATGCTTAAAATCACTTTTAAACTTCATAAACATACTAAAATTTATATTGATCAATATGGAATTAATGTGTGATCATAGTAGTACAATTTGGACACTTAAAACTTAATTTAACTTGTTTTTATTAAAGTTTTAGATTTATTTATAAACTTTAAAGTCATGAAAAAACTATATAAACATCACGATTTCATGCCAAAACACTTTTACAATCTACTAACCTATCTATGAAATCAATCTAGGCTTTAGAACAATTTTTCATATGCCAAAACATGTTCATAATATTTATTCAACTAAAATTTATGATTATAAAATTTGGACAGCTTTATAAATTAAGTTTAAAACCCTTAAAAATCAAACTAAACTTTATAACATCATCATAAATTTACCCAACAATAATTTAAGATCATAATATCAAAGTTTAGAACATAAAAATTCATAAAATCATAACTTCATAAATTTTTCAAACCCTAATCTATAATTTCATGAACAACAAAATTAATTCATGACTTAAAACAATTCATACTTATATCAAAACATGATTAAACTTATAAAAACATGATTAAACATAATTATGAACATAAATTTGCAAGATTGAATTAAAAAATAAAGAAGGAGAATTTTTCTTTTATTATATAGGTTCGAATTATACAAAAATAGGCGAGGAGGCCCAGCAGTGGGAGCAGCGGCGGACGGTGGCCGGCAGTGTTGGGTCCCGCTTGGCATGGATCCCGAGGCAACCCCAACAATTTTTTTCTTCGGATTTCGGAACTGAAAACTTTTTGCCTTTTTTTCGAATTTGCAACTTTTTTTTTCCCCTTTTTCTCTCTAGATTTTTGGAACCCTAATGACTAGTATGATCACGAAAGGTTGGAATTTTAGGTTTTATAGGGTATTTATAGGCACCAGAGTAGGATTTTGGTGAGACCCATAAATAATCCTAAATAAATTAGGAAACCTTTATAATCTATTTTTAGAAGCTTTTAAAATATTTTTAACCATAAAAATATTATTTAAGAACACAAATAACTACTTTCAACCAAAAGTTGTTATTTATTTTATTTTTATTAATTTCTCTTTATTTAATATTCCTATTGAACATGATTTTCAATAAAAATATTAAAATTATACGAATAAAAAAAATTATACGCTTAAAATACAAAAATACTTTGTTTAAATACGTGAAAATGCGGAGTATTACAGCCTACCCCCCTTAAAAGAAGTTTCGTCCCGAAACTTTGTGTGGGTTAATGTATGGAATTTGAATAGAAACTATTTTTACTTCATACTTTGTTACTGAAACACTATGTTGTTGTAGACTTTAGACACTTACTTGACAACTTTTATTAGACAATCATAAAAATTCTTACTTAAAAGTCATAGAAACTCATAAATCTTGGAAAATTGAGGGTAAAAACGCGCGAAAAATAGGCCGCTTTCTACCCCCTTAAGAATCGAGTTACGCCCCCGTAACTCTACTACGAACCTGAAAAAGCTCTGGTATTTTTCTGTCATCAAATCTTCAGCTTTCCAAGTAGGTTCTTCGGTTTCTTGGTTAGACCACAACACCTTCACTATTTTTACACTCTTTCTACGTGTATCCCTGACCTTACTATCTAGGATTATTTGGCCTCTCTTCATAGGTTAAACTTTGGACTAACTCTGTTGCTTTAGGTTGTGACACATGTGACTCGTCTGGCACATACTTCCTTAGTTGAGACACATGGATAACATTATGAACTTTGCTCAACTCCATTGGTAGTGCTAGCTTATAAGCTACCTTTCCAACCCTTCGCAACATCTCATAGGGTCTCATGTACTTTGGGCTCAACTTTCATTTCTTTCCAAATCTCATCACTCCTTTCAATGGTGATACCTTAAGCATCACCTTGTCGCCAAGTTCAAACACAACATCTTGGCGTTTTTGATCGGCATAAGATTTTTGTCTCTATTGTGGTGCTTGAATTTTTGCTTGTATTACTCTAATCTTCTCGGTGGTATCCTCTATTAATTGACGTCCTAGAATCACTGTCGTACTTATGTTGTTCCAACACAAAGCGCTCCTACACTTCCTTCCATACAAAGCTTCAAAGGGTGTCATGCCAATACTTGCATGGTAACTATTGTTGTATGAAAACTCAATGAGGACTAAGTGATCCTCCCAATTCCCTTGAAAGTCCATTACACAAGCCCGTAGCATTTCTTCTAAGGTTTGTATGGTTCTCTCTGTTTGTCCATCAGTTGCTGGATAGAAAGTTGTAGTCATCTTCAAGGTCGTGCCAAAGTTTTCCTGTACACTTTTCTAGAATTTCGAAAGAAACCTATAATCCCTATTTGACACGATATCCTTTGGAACTCCATGTAGTGTCACAACATGTTTTATGTAAGCCTTTGCAAGTTGTTCCATTTTCCAAGTCTCTTTCATGGGTATAAACACTACTGACTTAGTGAGTCTATCCACCACTACCCATATGGTATCATTCTGATTCTTAGACTTTGGCAAGCAAGTCACAAAGTCCATTGAAATGCAATCCCATTTCCATCCGGGTATTTCAAGTGGTTGGACTTCTTCTTGAGGTCTCTTATGCTCAACTTTAACCTTTTGACAGGTAAGACATTCACTCACAAATTCAACCACTTCTCTCTTCATCCTGGGCCACCAATAAATTTTCTTTAAATTCTTATAAAGTTTATCGCCTCTAGGATGCACTGAATACGGGGTATTATGACCCTCCTCGATGATTCTTTGTTTCAAATCCTCACATTTCTGTGGTACACCCCACCTTCCCTTATACCTTAAGCTTCCATCCTCATGAATCTTAAAATCCATAGGCTTCCCTGCTTTAAATTTTTCCCTAATTATGTCCAGTTTCACATCTCCATCCTAGTTCTTCTTAATTTCCTCGAGTATTGTTTGTTGGACACTAAGATTACAAAGAATTCCCAACTCTCCCTCCTTCACTATTTCCAAACTCAATCTCTCTATGTCCTTACATAACTCATTAGCAACCACCAAGGTATTCATTCCATGTTTTGTTTTACGACTTAGAGTATCAGCTACCACATTGGCTTTCCATTCATGGTATTGGATATCTAGGTCATAATCCTTGATCAATTCAAGCCATCTCCTTTGTCTCATATTTAAATTCTTTTGAGTGAAAAAGTACTTTAAACTTTTGTGGTATGTGTATATCCTACATTTCACTCCATACAAGTAATGTCTCCCTATTTTCAAGGCAAACACTGTTGCTGCTAATTCTAGAACATGAGTAGAGTAATTAACTTCATATGGTTTCAGTTGTCTCGAAGCATAAGCTATCACCTTTCTATTTTGCATCAACACACATCCAAAACCATTTTTAGAAGCATAACAATACACATCATAAGAGTCACTTCCATCTGGCAAGGTCAGCACTGGAGCTGTAGTCAAATGCTCTTTCAAGGTCTGAAATGCCTCTTCGCACTTATTACTCCATTCAAATTTTCAGTCCTTCTTCATTAACGAAGTCATGGGTTTAGCAATCATCGAAAAGTCCTTCACAAACCTCCTATAGTAACCTGCTAACCCTAAGAAACTCCGTACATCCGTTACATTCTTCGGTGTAGGCCACTCCTTAACTGCTTCAATTTCAGCTGGATCAACTTCAACTCCCTCTTTAGATACTATATGCCCCAAGAATGCTACTTTCTCCAACCAGAATTCACATTTTGAGAGATTAGCATATAACTCATTTTCCCTTAATGTCATCGTCCTCAAATGCTCCACATGTTCTTCCTTTCTCTTAGAATACACCAAGATGTCATCAATGAAAACGACCACAAAGTTATCCAAAAACCGTTGGAAAATTCTATTCATTAGATGCATAAAAATTTCTGGCGCATTGGTCAACCCAAAAGGCATAACAGTGAATTCTTAGTGTCCATACCTAGTGCGAAAAGCAGTTTTCGGTATGTCCTCATCAGCTATCCTCAATTGATGGTATCCTGACATCAAGTCAATTTTCAAAAACACAGTAGCTCCTTTCAATTGATCAAACAAGTCATCAATTCTTGGTAATGGATACTTATTCTTGATCGTCACCTTATTCAGCTCCCTAGAGTCAATACGTAACCTCAAACTCCCATCTTTCTTCTTCACAAACAATACTGGTGCTCCTAAGGTGAAGCACTAGGCCTAATGTAACCCTTTTCCAACAAATCCTACAATTGCTCCTTCAACTCACTCATTTTTGCAGGTGCCATCCTATAGGGTGCTTTGGAAATCAGTGCTGTTCCTGGGACTAAGTCTATAGTAAAGTCAATTTCTCACTTAGGTGGCATTCCCGAAATCTCCTCCGGAAGTACATCAACAAAGTCCCTCACCACCTCAATATCCTCAGGTTTAGCAGTCTCAACATGATCCATATCTCTAACACTACAAAGGTAAATTGGAAAACCACTCTTCACAAACCTAGCAAACCTCATTACTAACACTATTTTGTTGTGTTTCGGTCTTCCTACCCTCCAATAGCTCACCTTCTTACCCTTACTCATCAACGAGATCTTCTGTGGTTCACATAGAACCTCAGCCTTATGTTTACTCAACCACTCCATCCCTAAGGTCACTTCTAAGTCACCTAATTAAAACTTGATTAGGTTAGCCTTACTCCACTCCCTCAATTTCAATAGGAACATCTTAATATCTCCTTGAACATTGCACTTCTTGTCCTGAAGGTAACACTATTGACATGTCTACTGCACTTCTAGGAGTTTAGTGGAAACAGAAGAGTATGTTGCACCAAAATCAAACAAAACTTTAACAGGGAAAGAGTGAATAGAAAAAGTACCAGTGATCACATCTTTATTACCATCCGCTTCACTTGGAGCCATCACATTAAGCTTTCTTGTGTTTTAGGTCTTATTCTGTCCTCCTCCATTTCCACTCCCATTCCTACTTTTGGCTTGAGATGTGACCTTTCCTCCCATATTTCTTTGGAAACCGTTTTCTTGTCCCCTAGCTGAATTCCCCCAAGCTTGAGAATTATGTCCCTACTTTCCTTTATTCTTAGAGAAGCACTCATACTCACGGTGTCCAAGTTTGTTACACAACCGACAAGTTACTGGGCTCCCTACACAGTCCTTCCCTTGGTGGTTGTTGGGACACTTCTTGTAAAAGTACACTCACCCTCCTTGACTAGCCATCTGAGTCCTATTCCCATTTGCAGAATTAGGCTTCCCAAAGTTTATCCTAATACCCTAGAAGTTGTTGTTGAAACGAGGTCTCTTATATCCACCATGATTCCCTTTTGGTTGAAGTTTCCTCCACCATCCTTCCTTTTCTCCCTCGTCTCGCTTTCCTTCTGTACCTCCTTCTTCTTTTGGTCCATGGCATACAAGTGTACGGCTCTACCATATAACTCATGTAAGGAGTCAATGATCTGTCCAGCTAGTTGTGTCTGTAAATCTAAGGGTAAACCTCTCTCAAAACGACTATCCTTCACACTACTACATTTTGGAGCAAACGCAACACTTTAACGAAACGGTTGGAGCTAATGCGACGGTCTAATGGAATGGTTGGAGCTAAAACAACGGTCTAATGCAACGGTCAATGCTAATGCAACACTATTTTTAGGCTAATGCAACGGTCAAGTTAAACCGTTGCATTAGACATCCAAATGCAACACTTGTTTTGCTTAATGCAACGGGTTGCATTAGCCTATACTTTGTTTTGTACTTTTTCTAATATCCTTCATTTTGTTTATTCTTAATTAGCTTGCTTCTCCCTTATTTCCCTTTTTTCACACAAATTTTTTCCTTCATTCTTTTGTGCTGCTCTTACTGCTCCCTCTACATTCCGCTCGTCACCACCTCCACTTCACTCTCCTCTTCCTCAATTTTACTCTCATTCAAAACCCCCATCTCATAAAAATTCTCATTCAATTTCTTACGGTTTGGAGCTTCAGAGATCGGAACCTCCATTATTGTGCTTTGCTAAAACTGTTATGCACCAACTCAAAACCTCCTTCTCTTACCAAATTCCATTCGTATTTCACAATTTTTCGTCCGTCGGCAGTCTCACACAAGTTTTCTCCATCCAATTTTGATATTTGTCATTCACCATCCTTTGTGCTTCATTAAAATTGCAACGCACCAACTCACCATCATAAGCAATCCGATATTCAAAAAGCCTAACTCTTATTTTTGAATTTTTGCTAGAAATTTCAATTTTATTTATTTATTTGATTCTGGTAGGTTTTACACTGTAGTTTTCGCAAGGATTTTTAGGTATTATGTGTTGTAATTTTTTCAACCAATTGGTAATTGTTGTATGATGGATATTCTACCTTTTGTTGGATTATGAATTAAAGTTGATTTCTGTGGAAACTTGGATTGAATTTGATTTGTATTTCTCCCCTTTGTGAACGAGTGTTTGAAGTTTCAATAAATTCCAAGGAATTTCCGAAAATTATATTTATTTTAGTGAATTGTTAACATTGAAATTGGGGGTTATTGGTTTCATTACTGTTGTTGCAAAGCTATTGACGATGTTTTCGTTGTTGATGTTTGTGCCAGTTTAGAGTGTTGCATTATGGTTGTTGTAAGTTTCATTAATATTTGTTTTTCATTGCCATTTTCCTTCTTCTTTTTTGCCCTTGCCACATAAATTTTGGTAGTTTTTGAGTTTTCTATTCATAAGGGTGCCTAGGGGCTTGTTTATGGTCTATTTATGGATATCATAGTTGCTAATTATCGATTGTTTTATGTCTATTATGGGGTGGCGTAACTACCATATGGTTGCTGCCTTGTTATTGTTTTCAAGGGGTTCTTTTGTGCTGGTGTTTGGCCTCTGTTTTTTTTTTCTGCCAATAATGGGTGTCATTGAGGTTGTTTTCATTGGCAATTGTAGGCTACTTGTGTGCCGCAAATTCATATTGTTTTGAGATTGAGTTATCGTTAGTACTGCATAGTTGATCTCAGTTCCTACTAGATAAATGAGGTTTGTTACTTCTTTTATTGGTTCAAAAATTTCTTATTTATTACAGTTGATTTGTTAGGAATTGGGCATATGATGAATGGTCTTGATCTGTTGAATTTGCTTTGAGAAATCAATGAATGAAGTCGCAGTGTTATAGCTGTAGCCACTACCGCCTTGCGGCTTTTGGAGGCTTTGCTTTAAACAAATAGATACAACAGTTATGACTTTATTGTCAATGTTATGTTCATGTTGTTGTTCTTGTTGTTTCTGCTGCTGCTGCTGCTCCTTGTTTTTCCATTCTCTTCCATTCACTCCCAGCCAAATTCATCCTTACAATATGTACTCCTCACCTGAATATATTGTCTACCATTTAGTTAGGATGATTTTAAGGCATTTGGATAATATTTCAATGAACGAAGTCCCATTTTTCAACACCCGATGTCCAATACTAACTGTATGGAAACCTGGCTAAAGCTGATTTTGAAAGTGCATGATAGTTGATGTGAATTATCTGGCTAAATAGCAGTTGCTAGACGCTTTTATGGTTGTAACGAAATCGATGGTTGAGGAGGAGTATGTTTAGTTTGTGCATAATGTTAATGAGCTATTTCGATTGTGAAGGAATGCGGTTTCGTGGGAGATAGATGGTTACAGCTGTTGTTTCGTTATAGGGGAGTGAATTGCTTGAAAGAATGAGGATGGTGTTGTTGCTAGTGGAGCAGATGCGAAAGTAGATAGGAAGAGTGATAAGAAGAAGAAGTTTGTTTTTGGAATCGGGACATCGGCCGTTCTGCTGCTTATTAGGGATAACTTGTAGGGTGTGTTACGTGACGCAAACTTACAGAAATTAGCTGAGAGTATTTGCTCGGTTTTGGAAATTAAGGCTCTTGGCTTTGGTGGTTTCTTAGAGAAGATGAAAGAAATTGTTGAAAGCAATTACAGCAAAGGACTGTCGAAGCTCCCAATGTAATTGTTTAAAGGGATATAATGCAACGGTTATTGGGTGTTGCATTTGCCTCTAAATGTAGTAGTGTCAACCTCTCAGTTGCTACACCCTTAAGAGCAAACCTAGATAACTCTATAAACTTAGAAATAGTACTCAGTAACAACCATACTCCCTATCTTAAGTTCTAGAAAATCCTCGCCTTCTGTTTCTGAAGAAACAAAGGGTAGAACATATTACGAATCTGCTCCTGAAACATTTCCCAATTAAATCCTGGTAAAGCCCTTATTACAGCTTCATTTTCTGACCACCATAAATCAGCTTCTTCCCTAAGATAGTAAATAGCATGGTTCACCTTAAGCTCCTCTAGAAACTAAACTGCCCCCACACAATTTATTAAACTCTCTCAACCATCCCTCTAGGACAGTTGGATTGTGCTCTCCATGGTAAGTGGGTGGCTTGCTTTGAGAAATTTTCTTGAAGAGTTCCCCAGCAGAGTCACTATCAATTCCATTTCCTCTGGCAGGTAACTATTTAGCTACAGTAGCTAATTGCCTCACTACTTTATTTACCTGATTTTTGTTACGTTAAGCCATTCTATTCTCCTATACAGGAAAAGGTCTTTGTATTAAATTAAGTCTAACCGTAAGTTAGGACAACATACAATCAAACCATAAAACACTTTCTCATTTCATCTCATAAAAAAAGTTTCATTCTTTTAGAGTGAATGATTCACTTTGTCTTAATTGTTTATAGTTACATTAAAACAAGAATAAAGCACATAAGAAATAAAAATAATTCCCATGGTTCTATTCTATTTGAGGCTTTAATTCATAAAATAATTTTATTACTCAACTTTTCTCATTACTTCTTATGGCTCACTGCCACTTATTCAAACTAAGGTAAACAATAACTTAAATTGTTCAACTAGACATTAGAAATCAATAGTTAACTATATCTAAGCAAAGTCTCTACATATTAACATTATCCTTCTTGTCTCTTGACACAACATATTTCTTTGGTACGAATTCTGGGTCATCCTTAGTGTCATCCCCCATTTCTTCATCTGTTTCTTCTCCTTCTCCTTCCATGTCCTCCTCAGGATTTGATTCTTCTTTCTCTTCTTCAGTTTAGGTTACCAAGTCAACATATACCGAGATTACTGTATCTGGGTCCTCAATCTCGTAACACGAACTATCCTTGGATTCACCAGTCTTCGAACCCGTAGGAGTCTTCTCTACCATTTGGTCTTCACTTCCTTAGCTACCCTTTGGGCTTGGAGCGGGCGGGGTCTCTTCATTTGCATTCATTTGTTGATACTCCTGTTCCTTCTTACCAATATACCCCTCCAAGAACCTCCAATCACAACCCCACTGGCCAACGACATCCATATACATTGAACAGTTTGGAACGCCTCCAAGAAAATGGAAATCACTAAACTTCGCCTTAATTTCAAAGTAGGGTGAACGGTCGGGTAAACACCTAACAATGAAGGCTGCACCATGGTCAGGCTGATCCCATTGTGGCAACTTCAACACCGTACTCATGTACCAATAGTGAAACCGTATCTTCCAAACGTATTGAGGTGGACTTTCATAGTCTTTCTTCTCCAATGTCCTTATTTGAGTATATTTAGTAGGCATAAAATGTGTCATCCGGCCCTGCACAAAACTTAAAACTAATGGTCCATCCTTCCGAAAACAAAACAAAACAACAAAACAAACTAACAGTTCTGCAAAAAGAGGTCTTGTGGCTAACATACAATTTTCTTTACACCCAACTATTCACTTAAGCATCGCCTTAAACATAAACTTTAATGCATGAAAGAACAAAAACAAAGTCTATCCTACATGCCCAAACTTCCAACCCAAGCTCACCACATGGTATTAAAGCAATAACACTTAATACATACCTGAATTCCTTGCATACCTGCACACATAATTTATTTTTCAAAACTTTCCATTTTCGAAAATTACTATTTTTAGAAAAATTCCATTTTCAAAAAGTTTTCAATTTAAGAAATTCCTCTTCCAAAAAATAAAACTTAAGGTACCCCAAAAATAAAATTCATTTTATTTCAAAATCTAAGCTCTGGTAACCATTTTGTAACACCCTAGGTTTTCTTGACTTCCTACTTCTCATTTATTCGGAAAACATATTGAATCAATAAGAATTATATTTATTAAAACTACTAAGTATGGAAAAACCAAAGTATTACCGCCACCGTGATAACGGCTAAGGCATTTATCATAGTACTACAGCGGAAGTCTTAAAACCAACATAATTTAAAACTAACTTCAAACAATTTCAAATTAAAAATCAACTTTAATCTTATTACACTTTGGAACCATATTAATGGCCCTTAAAACCATACCAAAACTAATATTAAAAGTCTTTCGAAATCCAAACATCCAAAATAAACGTTAGTCTTCATAAGATGTTAAAATAAAGCAAAACTACAAACACAGCAAGCGCTCTCATTCCATCCCATCATGAAATGACTTATGGCCACTTGTACCTGTACCTTTTCTTTTACTAGAGAACTACTCACCACAAGTGGGTCATCGTAGGGCAAAGTCCAAGAAAAAGCCATGCACAAAAAAAAAAAAAAAAACCAACAAAACTNAAGCCAGCAAAGCTGAGTACATAACTACTAAAGACTTATGCAATAACAATACGAAATAAAACATGCACTCAACTTACCTTGACAACCTTTTTCCTGTACATGAACTCAATTAAATTAATTACTTTATTTAAGATTATGGATCCTGCATCGAACGGGTTTCCTCCTTAAAAACCATCGCCCAATTGGGCACCAGTTGGGGAGAAACTCCCAAAAGGTATTACTATGTCACATAAAGTGACGGATATCCAGCGCATTAAAAATAGAAAAGAGTACAACGTCTTGTACTCCAATTATGTGAGTGGCTAATAACTTGCTTTCTTCTTGACGACACATTAAACTGTGAGTGGCAACATATCTACAAATAATTGCTCATAACTTCTTTTAATTATGTGATTAAAAATTCACAACTATCTTTCTTGTTGATTAAGTAACTAAGCAACTTAAAAATAACTTTCTTCTTGATCAATAAACTTTTGGCAAAATTAAACTGATCATAACATTTCAATTTAAGCTTATAAAAATTAAGCTTTCTATTTAAAATGGAATGTCAAAAAACTTTAAGAACAAGCTACTAACAAACAACTTGCCATGCATATGAATTCATAATTCAAAACAAGCATACAAGATTTTAAGTAATCAAGAATTACTCGAGCATGCATTGTAACTCCTATGTCTGTCTTTAGTATTTGCGTACCTTATATAATAACTGTGCTCCGCCACAACTTATAGAAGTGGAATAAATCAAAGTCTCCTACACAAGGAAAAACATAACTAAATTAAAACCTTGTTGACTAAATTATATAACAACTATAACAAACTTCTAAATTTGGAAACTTTGTCCAAAACTTCCTTCTATGGTCTCTATTCAATTTCCTATTTCACTTTAACATTCCCATTGCAATACTACTTAGTTTTCGAGACTTATTTGTGCTTTGTAAAACCCTAATAAAATTTTTATCCCGCCTTAAAAAAGTGGACAGCAATCTAAATTTATCAAAACTCCTTGAAAACTTCAGAAAACAACACAAATCAATCATACAATGTATTACTTAACTTATATAATCAATTTATGCTAATTACATACTTTAAAAGCTTAATTAATTAGTTTATAAAATCTGGACAACATGTTAAACCTGCTTAAAAACACTTTTAAACTTCGTAAAACATACTAAAATTTATATAGATCGTACTAGTACAATTTGGACACTTAAAACTTAATTTAACTTATTTTTATTAAAATTTCGATTTATTTATAAACTTTAAAGTCATGAAACACCTATAAAAACATCATGATTTTATGCCAAAACACTTCTACAATCTACTAGCCTATCTGTGAAATCAATTTAGGCTTTAAAACAATTTTTCATATGCCAAAACATGTTCATAATATTTATTCAACTCAAATTCATGATTATAAAATTTGGACAGCTTTATAAATTATGTTTAGAACATCATCATCATAAATTCACCCAACAATAATTTATGATCATAACATCAAAGTTTAGAACATAAAAATTCATAAAATCATAACTTCATAATTTTTTTAAACCCTAATTTATAATTTCATAAACAACAAAATTAATTCATGCCTTAAAACAATTCATACTTATATCAAAACATGATTAAACTTATAAAAACATGATTAAACATAATTATGAACATAAATTTGCAAGACTGAATCAAAAAAATAAAGAAGGTGAAAAGTTTTTTATTTTTTTAAATAGGTTCGAGATATACACAAATAGTGGAGGAGGCCCGGCGGACGGTGGCAGGCGTGGCCGGCGGTGGTGGGTCCGGCTGGGCACGGATCCCGAGGCAACCCCAATTTTTTTTTATTTTCTTCGGATTTCCGAACTGAATATTTTTTTCTTTTTTTTTTCGGAATTTGCAACTCTTTTTTTTCTCCCTTTTTCTTTCTAGATTTTTGGAATCTTAATGAATCATATGATCATGAAAAGTTGGAACTTTAGGTTTTAAGGGTATTTATAGGCCCCAAAGTAGGATTTTGGTGAGGCATGCCATGATTTAATAGCTTCCACTTTAGATGGATTAACAGAAACCCCATGGTTTGAAGCTATGTAACTGAAAAACTCCACACTAGGCACCAGGAAATAACACTTCTCCAGTTTGGCATACAATTTTTGCTTCCTTCATGTATCAAAGACACTTCTCAGATGATTTAGATGATCATTCACACAAGTTCTATAAGCTAATAAATCATCTAAATAAACCACCACAAATTTACCTATAAAGGTTTGAGTACATCATTCATTAGTCTCATGAAAGTGGTAGGTGCATTGATCAATCAAAAAGTACTAACCATTCATATAAACCAAACTTAGTCTTAAATCCAGTCTTCCATTCGTCACCCTCTTTTATTCTAATCTGATGATATCCACTTCGCAGTTCAATTTTCGAAAATACTTGAGACCCATACAATTCATCCAAGAAATCATCGAGTCTAGGTATAGGGAGCCTGTATTTGGTTGTTATATTGTTTACTACACGAGAATCAATACACATCCTCCATGTCCCATCTTTCTTAGGTACTATCAATGGTTGTACTGCACAAGGACTCATACTTTCTCTGACATAACCTTGTTTCATCAAATACTCAATTTGCCTTTGAATTTCCTGTGATTCCTCAGGATTACATCTATGTGCTTGCTTATTGGGAATTTGTGCACCTGGAATCAAATCAATCTGGTGTTCAATACCTCGAATTGTAGGCAATCCAGGAGGCTATTCATCAGGAATGACATATGCTAATTCAGTCAATAATGGCTTCACAACTCGTGGAATTTCAAGTGAAGTCTCTTCTTTCTCTTTAGCCACAAGCACGAAAGCCAAGCCTCTATCCTTTACTTCCTTTAACATCATATTGGAAGGCCCCACATCTTCGCCGCCGCAAAAATTTTAGGGGCATTTTTTCCAACTTCTTTCCACCAATCAACAAAGCACCTGTCGAATTTCCCATGCTTGATTTAGGCTTAGATGTCATCAAAGGTTTCAATGAATACGGCTTTTCCTTAGCATGCTTGCGCACAATGTATAAGTTCCTTCTCCCATTGAATTTCACAAACCTGTCATACTGCCAAGGTCTCCCTAATGGTATGTGACACACACCCATAGGACATACATCACAAAGCAGTAGATCCTCATAAGTCCTAATATTGAATGCAATTAATGCTTTGTTTAGTCACTTTTACGTCACCAGTATTGCTGAGCAAATGAAGTTTATAAGGCTATGGATGGGCATTTTTGTGTATGTCTAACCTATCGATTAGTAATGTAGACACCACATTAGTGCAGCTTCTTGTATCAATGATGTTATCACATAGTTTCTCCTGCACATTACACCTGGTAAGGAATATTTTCTCACGCTGATTCTCCATAGGTGGAATTGGTTGAGATTGAAGCACTCTCCTTAGAACCAAACTTTGTCCCTTAGATTCAGGAATAATTTCTTCCACCTCTTCCTCATGAGTATCATACTGAGCATATCTCCTTCACCCTAATCCACGCGTCGTTGCACCTCTTTTTTAATGTTTTCTTCATCCCCCCAATCTCTAGTGGTTGTCACCCTCCTATGGGGGCAATCTCATTAAAAGTGACCCTGTCTCTTGCAGTTGAAGCAAGTCATGTTATCAATAGCTTAGAAGAGGAACCCTTGTCTTTAGAAAAGGTCAGTGTCTTGGATGTTTTGTTAAAATTCATCATGGTTGGCACCAAATCACGTTCCTGCTCAAAGGGTTAAACAAAACTCCTAGATTTGTGTGAATTTTGCCTCTCCACTCTGGATACTACTTTACAAACCTACTCAAATGTCCAATGTGGCTGTAACTCAACTTTCTCCCTGATATTTCCATCTAGAACAGCCACAAAACATGCCACTTTGTGGTCCTCCTTTTCCTCCAAATCACAAACCATCACAACATTTTCGAACTCCACCATGTATTCTTCCATAGTTTTTCGATTTGGTCTTAAAGAATGGTTAGTTTTCACAAAATCTTGAAGCATCAATCGTTTTCTCATCTCTCTTTTAAGTTTGGTCCAAGAAAGAAATTTAGATTTGCCATCTTTCTTTCTTTTCTTTTGTAGACCTTCACGCCATAGACTTGCATAAGAGGAGAGTTTCAATTTAGCAACTTTATAGGATTTGTGATCATCATACACCTTATAAGTGAAAATCCTTTCTACTCTTCGAATCCACTCCAAAAACTTATTTGGATCCATACTACCTTCAAACTCAAGGATTTTAAGCTTCAGATTTCGGTCATCATCTTTATTTTTCACCTTCTTTTTCTGCCTTGATCTAGGCTCATCCTCACTTGCACTGCTTGAAACTTCTTTCATGATTTTAGGTTTCCTAAGACTCCTAATATTCACGCTTTCTTCCTCCGAATCAGAGGATTCCTTCTTCTTTGCCTTGCCATCATGTGGCATGCTACCAATAGAGGCAACCACTTTTAATAATTTATCCAAACGAGCCTTCAACTCATCAATCTCGTTTTGCATCCTCACTTCCTTTTCTTGTTTCAATGAAAGACCTTTAGTGAAATTTGTAGAAACTTCATCACCACCCTACATTTTTTTTTGTTTAAAGTGATTTATAGTTTCAATAAGAACCTGAGAATTATAGATCTCTCAATGAAAGCACGAAATGTTGATGTCAATATTGATAAACACTTGCTACACACAATCAAAGAATCTAGTTTCAATTCTCTATAGAAACACCAAGAATTTAAACTAGGGAATTTTCGAATAAATTTGTGTTTGATTAAAGCTCCAAACACCCTCAGACTCCAATTTATCCTCACTTGAAACTAAAGCTTCAAGCACCAATTTACAAGATCAAAAATATTGTTTTTGAACGAAAGCAATAGAGAAAAAACACACAATAATCAAGCTGATTTTATTACTCAACACTCTATGTTGCTACAGAGAAATCTCAAGGCTATTTATAGAATAACCTAAGACTAAATCCTAACAAGTTCTTAGGCCTAAAAGACGTAAAATACATAGATGAAAAATAAAGAAAAAACGCCCCAACATGGCTACTTGCTCAAGTTCCATAACAAACTCAAGATAAGATTGCCACTTGATCTTATCTTGCTAACAAACTCTAACTAACTCTAACTAGCTAGATTTTCTTCTAACAACATAATTAATTAATTAATTAATTAACAAAATAATCAGCAAATCTCCCGAAAAATAAACGCCATTCTCAAGTTCCCCAAGACTCTTGAAAATCGTCAAAAATCTTGCCAAGAAGCTGTGTTGTTTCTTGTGCAATTTCCAAGATTCTTCTTCACTCTTCAAGAACTGCTTCAAGATTCAATCTTTTAATCAAGAAACCATTTTCCATGCGTTTTAGGATGATTATGATGACCAATACCCAACAAGAAATGAAGACACCTATGCCTGAAATGAGATAAACCCCGGCAACTGTAGTGGGAAAAAGCCTATAGCAAAAATGCTACTAATAAACACCATAAACACTACTGACTTTACTTGGGAAGGATTTTAGTTGCATGTGACCATGCAAACATAAAGGCTAGCTTTAGATGTACACAATTGCCTTGTGTCACCAAAGGCTACCAGTTCTACCAATGTGGCATTATTCTTAGCTGCAACCAGCAAACCATCAAAGTTTTCCTGATATATACCTTGATTCATATCAAAACCCATGGGAGCAATATGGGAATAGAAGTAGTTATTGTTCAGGGGAAGAGACCAATTGCGTATTTCGGTGAAAAATTAAATGGAGCCAGGTGGATTTATTCCACACACATGACAAGGAGTTTTCTGCAATTTTTAAAGCTATTGATCATTGGAGTCATTATATGAGACCTAATCATTTCATTCTACATTCTGATCATGACGCATTTAAACATATCACATGTCAGCAGAAACTGAATCGTAGACATGCCAAGTGGGTTGAGTTCCTTTAATCCTTTCATCTCTCTTCTAAATATAATGATGGCAAGTCTAATGTTTGATGTGAATATTGATAAGGAATCGTTATGATACAAATGCAAGTATCAGTGATAGTGGTGATATTAATGAAGTAAGTTATGGAAAATTTGATAACAACTTCGAAGGTAGTGATATCAATGATGTCAATAGTAAGGATGCAACCATAGGTGAATTAGTTGCATATGGAAATATCAACTATATGGGTGCATCCAGGGTAGGGATTTCTGTGTGCATGATCACTTATCACTAAGTGGCACGCAAATCAAGGCAAGGAAAGGTGGATTATGGTGAACAAGATGGTTTTTGCCTATGTGTTTTTTCCCAATGGGTTTTTCTCATTTTTGGCTTTGAGTCTTTTATTTTTTGTGGAGTCTTGATCATCATAATTATGCTAAAATCCATGGAGGACAGATTCTTGAAGGTTTCTTAACTAAAAGATTGAATCTTGAAGCATTTCTTGAAGTTCTTGAAAGAATCTTGAAAATTGCGCACAAAAGGAACGGTTTCTTGAAGCGTGTTTTTGGGCGTTTTTCCAAGATCTAGGGTAGCAAGTAATTTTTGTAATTTTAGCTTAAAATGTGATGATTATCTTGTTAATTAATTATATAGTCAAGTTGTTAGGATATTTTCTTGATTTGTTAGTTAGTTAGAGTTTGTTAGGCTAGATAAGATCAAGTGCAATTTGCATGATGATGTGGCAATCTTACCCTGAGTTTGTTGTGTGTTTATGTTGTTAAGGACGAATTTTCCTAGTCTTGTGCGTGTGTTTTTGTTGATTTTAGTTAGGATTTTTGCTGTTGTTTATACCTATAAATAATCTCAATTTTAGGTTGTAATTAATTAAGTTGAAATTGAATAAAAGTTTTGTTTGTTTACTTGAAAAGAAAAATCCGAAAATTCTAAGAGTTGGTGATTCAGTTCTTTATACTCTTGCATAGATTATTTAGTAGCTTTGAGGGTGCTTACACTTTAATCAGAGGAATAATTATCTACCTAAATTTGAGAATCTTGGTGACTTGGTCTTTATAGGTTCGAAAATTTAGTCTATTCCCTGGTGAGTTTTTGTTTACACGAAAATTCACATCACATTACTCATAACAAGATAGTCTAGTTTCCACTCTATAAAGAAACCACCAAGAGTTTAGACTAGAGAATTCTCGAACAAAATAGTGTTTGATTAAAGCTTAAGCACCCTCNAAATGCAAGTATCAGTGATAGTGGTGATATTAATGAAGTAAGTTATGGAAAATTTGATAACAACTTCGAAGGTAGTGATATCAATGATGTCAATAGTAAGGATGCAACCATAGGTGAATTAGTTGCATATGGAAATATCAACTATATGGGTGCATCCAGGGTAGGGATTTCTGTGTGCATGATCACTTATCACTAAGTGGCACGCAAATCAAGGCAAGGAAAGGTGGATTATGGTGAACAAGATGGTTTTTGCCTATGTGTTTTTTCCCAATGGGTTTTTCTCATTTTTGGCTTTGAGTCTTTTATTTTTTGTGGAGTCTTGATCATCATAATTATGCTAAAATCCATGGAGGACAGATTCTTGAAGGTTTCTTAACTAAAAGATTGAATCTTGAAGCATTTCTTGAAGTTCTTGAAAGAATCTTGAAAATTGCGCACAAAAGGAACGGTTTCTTGAAGCGTGTTTTTGGGCGTTTTTCCAAGATCTAGGGTAGCAAGTAATTTTTGTAATTTTAGCTTAAAATGTGATGATTATCTTGTTAATTAATTATATAGTCAAGTTGTTAGGATATTTTCTTGATTTGTTAGTTAGTTAGAGTTTGTTAGGCTAGATAAGATCAAGTGCAATTTGCATGATGATGTGGCAATCTTACCCTGAGTTTGTTGTGTGTTTATGTTGTTAAGGACGAATTTTCCTAGTCTTGTGCGTGTGTTTTTGTTGATTTTAGTTAGGATTTTTGCTGTTGTTTATACCTATAAATAATCTCAATTTTAGGTTGTAATTAATTAAGTTGAAATTGAATAAAAGTTTTGTTTGTTTACTTGAAAAGAAAAATCCGAAAATTCTAAGAGTTGGTGATTCAGTTCTTTATACTCTTGCATAGATTATTTAGTAGCTTTGAGGGTGCTTACACTTTAATCAGAGGAATAATTATCTACCTAAATTTGAGAATCTTGGTGACTTGGTCTTTATAGGTTCGAAAATTTAGTCTATTCCCTGGTGAGTTTTTGTTTACACGAAAATTCACATCACATTACTCATAACAAGATAGTCTAGTTTCCACTCTATAAAGAAACCACCAAGAGTTTAGACTAGAGAATTCTCGAACAAAATAGTGTTTGATTAAAGCTTAAGCACCCTCGGACTCTCTTTTGCTCTCACGTGAATCTAAAGCAATAACAACAATTTACAAAATATAAAGTTAATTGTTTTTTAACGAACACAATAGAAAAAGCGCACAACAAATAATGTTTATTTTTATTTCACTCCAATCTACATTGTTACAAAGAAATCTTAAGGCTATTTATAGAATAACCAATGAATAAATCCCAACAACCTCCTAATATTCAAAGAAACCAAAATACACGTGAAAATCAAGATAAAATCGCCACCTAGGCCTACTTATCCAAGTTGCAAAACAAACTCAAGATAAGATTGCCACCTCATCTTTGCCACTTTATCTTATCTTCCTAAAAACCTCTAACTAACTCTAACTAACTAGATTCTATTCTAACAACTTGATTATTTAATTAATTAACAAGATAATCATAAAAATACACTCAAAAATCAAAGAAATTTCAAGATGCTCAAGATCTTTGAAAATCGTCCAAGAACTCTTCGTTGCTTCTTGCTCTATTTATTCTTTAAGAGTTTCTCAATATCCTTAGCTTTCTAAGAGCTTTTCATGGCTTCTTGCCACTTATTCGTAAAAAAATAACAATTTAAGAGGTTTGAACATCCTTGAATTAATAATAGACAATACTACTTGTTTCCTAAACACTTGCTTTCCTAGAATAATAAGTCCTCAAACATTAGTATTATCATGGTTAACTATAGACATAACATATTTCTCTGGGGTAAACTGAGGATCATCCTTAATATCCACCTCAAGAACCTCATCAAAGTCTTCCTCGAAATCTTCATTCATGTTCTCTTTAGGATGGAGGTCCTCCTCTTCTTCCTCAGAGTCAGTCGCCAAATCAACCTACAATGGACTCACCTAGTTTGGATTCCCATTCTCATAACAGGAACTATCCTCCAATTCATGGCCTATAAAAACTATCTAGACTCATCTTCAGCCATTGTAGCATCTTCTTAAACAGTAGGGACTTGTAAAGGCATGGAATTCATGTCAAGATTAGGCTTCAGAAACTCCTACTCGATATAAAAGATGTAATCATCTAGATACCTCCAGTCACAACCCCATCGCCCATAGTGGTTCCTATAGTTGACAAAATTAGGAACCCCTCCAGTCAAGTAACACTCATCGAAATTCACCTTCATCTCCAAATATGTCAGACGATCTGGCAAGAAATTCACAATCAAAGCGGACACACGATCAAGTTAGTCCCACTGATTTTGCTCCAACATTCCACCCATGTACGAGCAATACGAATCTTCCTAACGTACAGAGATGACCGCCATTATCATTTTTCTCCAAAGTTCCCATTTGAGTATCCTTACTAGGCAAATCGATCAACATCCTACAAACGCACTACGTAGATTCTGACGAACAACCTTCCCAAACAACGAAGAACAAAAAAAAATTTCTAAATAGAAAGGGTTTGGTGGCTAATGAACAATTCTTTCTACACATAGCTAGCCACATAAACAACAACCAACCTTAAACATTTAACAAACGCATGAAGGAAGAACTAATATCTATCCTACATGCCCAAACTTCATACCCAAACGCGCCACATGTTATAAAACAATCACACATAAAGACATACCTAATTTGCTTGCATACCTGCACATATAAACAAACTAAACATCTTCTTTTCTCAAAACTTTCTATTTTTGGCAATTACTATTTTTAGGAACTTTCCTTTTTAGTAACCTTTTAAATTTAGAAATTTCTTCTTTAAAGATTTCCTAAAAATGAAATGTTTAAAATTATTGAGTAATAAATTAATTAAATAATAACAAACTAAATAAATATTTAGATAATTAATTTATTAATCACTTAAACAATTTTTAGAAAGAGAAACTATTACTTGTTAAGAGTATATTCCAAAATTTGAATCTTAGTGTACCCAAAATAATTTTATACATATTTTAATTTTCGAAAAAATAAGCTATGGTAACCACTTTGTAATACCTTGGAATTTCTTAACTATTTCCGGAAACATTTATTGAAATACTACTCCTATTTTAGGAAAACCAAAGCATTACCGACATGGTGATTACGGCTAAGGCTATTATCATTCTTCTACAATGGAAGGCCTCTACTTTAAACAATCTAAAGTCAATTTCAAAAACGTTTAGCCAAATTAATTATAAAAATACTTTATTACAACATGAAACCGAACCAACGACCCATCAAAACTAATTTAGTTTGCAAACTTAATTACAACCATCATTAATACTATTGTAATAACAATCACAGCAATATTCAAAATTAAATAATAAATATAACCAAAATAGCAGAACAAAGAAAGACAACCATGATCTCTCTCCACTCAACCCCAGCATGATTGACTATGCGCACCTGTACATGTTGCTTTCTCGTTATTGTAGACTTCTACTCGCCATCAAAATGGGTCTAAATGAGGGCTAAGACAAAGACAAGGCCATGCACGCAAAACACATAATCAACAAAGCTGAGATCATAACAACAAAATAATAAGCATCACACTAGCATAAATAATCCTAGGCAAGAACATAAAATTAAACACACCATCTTACTTTTACCATAAACCTGTAACTGTCATATTGACTCAGTTTACTTCGCAACTTAATTTAATTATTAACTTTGGATTTCTCATCGAATGGGCTTCCTCCTATAACAATCGCCAAGAGGGCACCATTTTGGGAGCAACCCCAAGAAGGTATTACCTATGTCACATCAAGTGACAGCCGGAATTTCATCGCATTAACAATAGATAGGAAGTACGTACAACGCCTTGTACCTCGCTTAGAAGTCATAGATTACTATTCCATACTAGTCCCCCATTGTTCATACTCAAGGTTTGTACGTTGCAGGAGTTTTGGTGCAAATCCTCTTTAAGTTTACGTGATTTGGAATTTAATAACTTGTTATGACTCATATGCAACATACATACATAACAACATAGTCAACATAAATACCATATCAACTAACCTTCATTAATTAGTGATCACATTTTTATCAACTCTTCTTTCTTAATTTGCTTCCTCATCAACACATTAATCTATTAGAGGTAAATTATTTATTAAATTATTCCTTGCTACTGATCATCTGAACAAAAATATTCACTAAATCTTTTCCTTCATTGGTCATGTTGTTAAACAACATATTTTTACTTCTTACTCTATATTAACCATTGATCCACTTGTTTTAATTAATAAACATTCCAACATCGTTGATGTATTAAAAATAAGTATAATAACATAATGCAATCAGCCAAGATGTCATGCCAAAAATTAATAATTGATCATATAAGTCAACGTGAGTCAACATAATTCTCAAAACAACATAAAGCTTCTAACATTAAACTTATGAGTTAAAGTTACTACTACCATGATTTCTATGCTCATGAAACATGTTTTGTACTTTCGTACCTTGCATTATAGCGATTACCCACCACTACTGCTAGAAATCGCTTAACTCGAAACTTCCTACAATACATAATTTGAAACTAATCAAAAACCACCTTCCACTAATATTTACGACTACTTTAAAGTATTTTTATGTGTTGAAAAATCAATCGAAACAACATTTATATTATCTCTAATCAATTCCATTTATTACCCATCTATTTTCCTTTCATCAATAACCTTTATTTTTGATACTTTTCCTAAAAAGGCAGCAAAATTAATTTTCTTAAAATTTCCTTTATTACTTCTAAAACTAGTACTTTAAGTATAAAACACTAATATTATATCGTATGATAGCTATATGCATTAAAAACCCTTTTACATACTTTATAAAATAATCATAACAATGCTAGTATAATTATTCATACCCACAATATTTTTCGAGCTTTGTAAATTCAGTTATTCCTCTTAACAACTATTCTAAACTTTATAATTTGGGTTCAAAATACTATAACAATATCATATTATCATCATATGATTGTTTTATACATTTAAAACACATGTACATAAGTTATACCATGATCATACTATTAGTACTACAAATATTCATGCATTTATAAATTTTCTAGCAATATAAATTCCCTTAACAACTTTCAATACCTAATCTAAACTTCAAACTCATCATAAATCATTACTGCAATAACTTATGATCATAGTAAATGAATTTAGAGCATAAAAATCACAACTCCTCTTAATTTCATAAACATTATGAAACTCAAATTTATAATTTCATGAACGTATGTATAAAACATGATTGTAAAACTAAAATGTGATTAAAACATAATCATAAAACATACATTTAATGAAGGATTAGCATCAAAATTTGGAAGATTTTTTATTTTATTTTATAACCTTGCGCACGAATAAATCCGAAGGGAAGGAGGGAGGGTTGGTGGCCGGTCGGCTGTTGGCTGGCGGCCTCGTCGGTTAGCGGCTGGCTGGTCACCGGTGGGACTTGCGACTTGTGGCAGGGTAGGTATTAGGCAGTTGGGTCCGGCTGGGGTGAAAGGTTATGGCTTTTTTCTACTTTTTTTCTTTTCTGTTTTTTGTTTCAAAACCTAAAATAATTTTATGACATAAAGAATCTACTTTTTGCATTTAAAAGGGGCATTTATAGGCCCAAAGTTAGATTCATAAACTTACTAAAGTACCCTTAATGATATAAATTACCTTTTTTCCGTTGTTTTACAACAATTAAGAAAACCCTCTTAAAATTCGATTTGGACACTTTAAAAACACTCCACTGAATACATAAATTTCATAAAATACTTTATAAAAATTATAAAACTTCAAAAATAAACAATTTGGCTCCTTAATTAATTAAATTTCTGTAATTATAATATATAAAACCATTGGTCCATTTAAACAATACTAAAAATACACTTTTAGAAATATTAATTAATTTATAAAATGCCTAAAAATACGTGTTATTACATACATGCTCTAAAAAGAACTAAATCCATTTGTATTGAAAGGGAAGAGAAGTGGAAGAAAGAATTTGGATTTTAGGAGGGGGGGGGGGGGAAGGAAGAATTTCGATTTACAAGAAGAGGGAAAAGAATGTGAAATTTTTCATTTTGAAAAATGGGAGAAAGAATGAAATCAACCATCATCATAACCATCATTACAAAGCATCCACAAATAATCACAAAACCAATAATCATCATCAAATCATCACAAAACGAACCACCTACCATAAAAAAAACGACCAAAGAGAATCAAGAATCACATTTGAAGTGATTGCATAAATTACTCTACAACAATCCCACGCGAATCCACAAAAGTGAATCCTCAACGAAAACGACCTTCCAAATGCTACAAACTCTCTTTTAATGACTAACAATAACTAAACAAACTAAAGCTACCACTACCACCCTAACCATGTACACCTTTACTAGAAGCTAACCCCCTAAAGTTAGGATGAAGCATCATCCCAATGCTCAAGGCAATGGATGGTCTTGCCTACAGTTTTTGGTTGGATCTACATCAAGACAACTAGCATCGGTGTAGGGAGGCAAATCGTTTCGAGGACGGTCATGATAGTTACCATACTCGAAAGGAAATGAAGAATATGGGTCCCAACCACCCTTAGAACCATGTGGCGAATAGTCACCATGTACACTAGGGTTGTCACAAGGGTCACAACCTCTACAAACATGAAAGTTGTACAATGGCTCACTATGGTGGGGAAGTAACGCCAAGTGGGTTGTTTGTTATCTGTCGACACCTATTCTTTGTCTCGTCTAATGACTGATGATTATCGTGCACCATGTGGCAAACATGTCAAATTTTTGAAAGTTGAGTACTTGAAAAAAAAAATTAAAACTGTTGTCGAAAGGGGGTAACCGAAGATGAGTCATGACGGTTAAAATATGCTTCAACTAAATTTTATAATTTCCATTTTCAATTTTTTATAACTTTTAATTTCATTTCATTTTCACTTCATTCATTTTAGATTCATTTTTGAAAGTAAAATAAACTAATTTAACCATATAAATGTGACCGGATTAAACGGACCTTCTAGAAAGGTTAGTTCGGTTTATGGTATCTCTAGTTTATGGAAGTGTATAAATAGTTTTATGGAAGTTCATTTCGTATATTTTCCTAATATATCGAATTATTTCGGTTTATGGAAGTGAATATGCGAAAGAAGGAAGCGTTGGAGATCCTCTGCGTGAAAATTGGAAATTAGGGACTTAAGCGCCACAATGCAAGGGAAGTGCCGAGACGCCCAGTCGCCCAAAGGACCTACGTCACAGCGCTCAGTGAGCGTCCTAGCACTTCTCGTGCGTCTTGGTGCTCGCTGCTGAGCGTTCTGACGCTCAACTGGTGCCCTGACGCTCGCTTACGTCACTTCCAACCCTATAAATACCCCCTCGTCCAACCTTCATTCATCACTTCAACCTCAACAGCTTCTCAACACACACTTTCTCTCTCTACCCGTCTCTTTCTCTCTTTAAACCTCTCTCGATTTTCGTGCCCTACATTACCACTTAACTGGTAATCAATATTATTATTATCATCATCATCATCATCATTATTATTATTATTATTATTATTATTATTATTATTATTATTATTATTATTATTATTATTATTATTATTATTATTATTATTATTATTATTATTATTATCAAAGTTCTTCAAGCATTCAATCTAAAGAAGCTGTCAACAATTTCACAAACGGTACTTCAAACGAGGCCAACAACATCTAAATCGTCATCTTGAGTTCTTCAAATGAGTTAGCTTACATGTTTAAGTGATTTTAATGCCTTATTATATAATTGTCATGTTTATATTTAAATTAATGTAACATTGACTAATTGATTATTCAACTTTTGAAATAATATGAATCTTTAGTAGAAACCTTTCTTTATGATTTATGCGATTCATGCTAAATGTTTAATGCTTTTTATCACGTAGAATTCATGTTTAGCTTAAAAGACCTAAAAAGCATGTTTCAATTAATCAATGATTAAAATCAACTTAATCCCAAAGCGATCACCCATGCATGATAAACGGAAATTATGTGTGCATTAACTAAAACCCGCCTAGCCTTATTTCCATACGTGCTTGTAAGTCTAAACCGGAAATATGAATGTTATATTTTGATATTGTGATAATGAAATTACACATGAGAACAAGTATAGGTCGCTATACCCGGGGGGACACTGTGACCTACTGCTGCCTAGAGATATGAGACCTTCTTATCCTTGACTTACATTTTTGCCCTTGGGCTATGACCTAATGGGGTTCTGTTAGCTCTTGAAAGGAGGACAATGGCGCTTCTCTACTTGGGTTTTGGGATTCTAGACGTACTCCCTAGGCTAAGCATACTCACACTATGCAATAAAACTAAAACCACATTCAATGTCCGTAAAAAGGGCACATGGGTCCCCAAAGCCCCGGGTCCACAGTTTGGCGACTTCATTGGGGATATCCTTTAATCTTAAAAGAATGTGGACGAAACTCAAAAAGTCTTGTAATTTCACTGTTATAGTGTCGAATTCTACATGCTAGGCAAAATGCAAGCAATTCTCGTGTGAGGGTCTTGCTTTAAGATACACATCTCTTAAGTCATGTTCTATACTTCAGACACCCCCGGGCGACCGATGTTAAGGATGATTAGGTGACCTACCTAAGGCCGTTTCTTAATTGAAGTCCATCTCAATCATGACGCGTGAATCGTATGACTTATGAGATTGATAATGGATGTCCCACATGGATCACACTACTAAGTTGTGGTGTGGATAGTTGGACACACCCTAATCATGGTACCCCCTTGGACACCTTAAAGCCTTACTTCTAGTTGCGTCTTAAAACCTTGGATAGGTTTGTCAAACTTAACCTCATGCATTGGTGTGTTATTACGTGCGACGTGCTATATGATCACATGTTCTATGCTTGTAATAATGTTGTTTGTAGGGAATCTAGCTTTCTCGTAGCCTTTTCACCTAGAGAGTCACATGAAGACCATGGTTGCTAATTTTGTTGACTGGAGGTTATTATAGACCCCCATTAGGTTGCATAACATTCATCTTGTAAAAAGTATTTTCTTCATATCTCGCCAATAATTAAAAAAGAAACAAGGGGAAAAAATACTATGCATCATACATTCATGTAGAACTAGGAAGCAACCATGGTAGGCCTTGCATATGTCTTAAGAGTTAAGTCGTTGAAACAGGCGGAAACAAAAATTCGAAAGCCTAAACACCGCAGGATAGGCCGTGTACGAACTAAGTCAACCATTCCTCTTTTGACTAGGGAACACTAGTACAAAATTTACATTTTGCTGCGCCTTATTTGCTGCGGTTTTTTGGTGTTTTATAAAAACCGCAGCAAATAAATTGATATTTTTGTTAAGGAGTATTATTTGCTACGGTTCTTGTGTAACCGCAGCAAATAACTTTTTTTTGCTGCTATTTATTAGTATTTGCTGCGGTTGTTAACCGCAGCAAATAGTGCTGTACATTTTTTTTTCTTTTTCCTTTTTTTTTTCCCGTTGGGACTGTTTTTTTTTTCTGCCTTTTTCTTTTGTTGTTTTGTCGTTCTTTTTTCATCTTCCTAATTCATTCTCTTAAAAACTCACACTCAAACCAAACCCTAACCAAACTCCCTCTTCCCTCATTCTTCGAATCCCATCTTCTCTCACACTCTTCTCTGAACTCACACTCACACACCTAACTCCCTCTTCCGTCTTTCTTCCGTCTGAACTCACAGTCAGCTTCATCACTCCCTCATTCTTCCGGCTGAAGTCAGTCAACCGGTTGAACTCACAAAATTTCGTCTTTTGCATCTCTCAAAATCACTTCAAATTTCCTATCAACGCCATCTTCATCTATTTTCTCACTAAAATCAATTGACTCACTAAAACATTCTTATCCACCTTTTTCAAAAACAAATTACGCCTTTTTATTGCCATTGGCGTCTACTACTGGTGTCGCTACAACCACCGAATACCCTATAACAGCCGTCCACTCGTCGTCAGATTGATATCCCTTCTCTCAGGTTATCAGTTTAGGGTTTTTTTGTTTTTTGATGTTTTTAGATTCGTTGTTTGATTTATTGATGACAATGTGGTTTTTGATGAATAGAATAGTTTTTGTTTCTTAGTCTGTTATTAAATGATAGTTTGTTGTTGGTCTCTTAATTTCATTGATTACACATTTAATTGTAACCATTTATTTATTTTCTTCATATTCTTTGAAGCTTCATACATGACTTCTATTCCTCATCACTTTCTTCCACAATGACTCTCAATTCTAAGTTCTACCACCAGATGAATTAGTTGTACTGGTAAGCCCGAAGAAAAAACAGAAACACCCTTCCCCCCCTAAATCAGGGCCTTCAGTTTTGGTGATGGTGCATGCATACCCTTCCCCACAGTAACAATATGCACCTGCGGTCTATACTTCCTCCTGTTTTTGTCCACAGCTCTCTTTCTTCGCCTCATCTCTGCAATTTTATCATTGTTTTTAGTCAGAAATAATTACTTGACATAAAAAAACTCTCAATGTCTTAGTTTTCAAACAGAAGAGAAAAAAAAAAAAGGATATGCATAATTCAGGGGTTGATCTTCTGTATGAACTACTAAGTATTTGATATGCATAATTCAGCTGCGCTAGTCATAAAGAAATAATAGAAGAGGGGTGAAACATAAAATTACGTGATGCAAACACAGCCTTCACTGCAGTTGTAGAAGGGCTTAGAATCAGTAGGAGGCTCCTCGATTTTGCGGATCACACAAGTCCATCCACAGAAACAGAAACAGAAATAATCTTGAAATTATTTCATTTAATCTTGATCTTGAGTTTGAAGTCATTAATGGTTATTTTGAAAAAGATTCATGTAATAAAAATCATCAACAAATTAACACACTTAAGCAACCAATAATCAACGGAACTTATTAAATGTGCAACTTAACTTGTTAATATTTTAAAAATCAATTAGTAGAACACAAATAACGGATTGAATTTTTTTTATTAGTTAAGACCTTTTTGAACAACGAATTTGTTAAAAAGGCCTTATATATATTTTTTTGTGTATTAAATCTTTTATGTATATTTTGTTTAAATAAACAGACCTTGATATTGGAATCCGGTAACTAAAGTCAATATTCCGATGTCTTTGACCATTCTCTGTTGTTCAATTAATTTTAACTTTTTTAAGCTAACTAGATTCACCTTATATATCTCTCCTAATTTCCCGTTAATTAATCCCCCAAGCTTTACCTACATTGCTAACGAGGCTTAAAATGCCTTTTGTTAGTACAAAGCTCTTTTAAGAACTTAGCATAACGAGGTACCTGTTTAATAGCATCCAGTAGAGGAATATTGACCTCAACTTTTCTAAATGTATCAAGAATTTCGTTATCAAGAGCCTCTTTCTTAGCTTTAGCAAATCGAGAAGGGAAAGGGGGAACATCTTGAAAACGAAAGGAAACACTATCAGATTTGGTATTAATTGTCTCATGTTTATTTTCACTCTCTTTTGCTACCCTTTTATCTAAATGGTTGTTCTCAACATCAGATTTATTGTTAGGGGTCACTTCTACTTCTTTTTCTACCTCGCGATTTTTTATTTTAGGCGCAACCAACTCTTTTCCACTTCTTAATGTAACCGCCTTAACATTTTCATTTGGATTAGGTGTTGGTTGAGATGGTAATTTACCAGAAAGTTGTGTCTCAAGATTACTTAAAGAAGTACATATTTGACCAATTTGAGTGTCTATGTTTTGTAAATGAGTATCAGTCTTATTTTGGTATTGAACACCTTGATTATGGACTTGGCCTATTTGATTAGCCAATTGTTTATTACTTTCAGTACAAAATGTATGTTTTCTTTCACTTAAGTGGAAGACTGAAAGTAATAAACACCTAAACAAGTTTATCAGAATGTTTAATTTAGTTGAATTGCTAGTCCATACTATATAACATCAACTCAAAATCCAGCTAAGCTGGAGCTCCATTTCAAATACTAATCCATAGTAATACCTCAGGAGTCCATAGTAAGTTCAACCCTTTCTAGTACTATGGAATGGGTGTCGCTCTTAATGACGAAAAACTTTCTAAAAACCTTTATTCTTTTCTTCCTCCTAACCCTAACCCTATCTCTCTTTTCTATCTTCTCTGATGTTCTCTCTTTATTCTAAAAACCCTAACCCTCACCTCAATCGTTTTCGGCTGCCTCTCACCAAAATCTTCGTTTCCGGCGTCATCTTCTTCTCCTTCACCTTCGTTTTACCTCCAATGGCGGATTCATCAACCTGAGTCTTCGAATAAAAAAACTAGAGGTTTAATTTCTGTCTATTGAAGCTAATTTGTCAGTTTTTAGGTTGAATTTGCTTGAATTTCGTGTATATCCTTGAGTCTTATTCGTCTATCATCTTAGACCTAAATATCATCTCCCTCTTATTTCATTTTCTCTCCTTTTTCAGTCTTATTTCATTTTCAACTTTATTTTGTGTTTTATTTTGTGTTCGAATTTTGCGAGTTTGGTGGCTTTTAGAGGCGATTTTTGGAGGGTTTCTGGTGGCTTTTGGAGGCGATTTCAGGTGGTTAGTTTCGATTTTATCTTTTTTGTTGTTGCTGTTTTTTGGTTTTGAATTTATTTTAATTTTTTGTTTTTTATTTGTAGGTGACTGACTGAATCAATTGTTTAATGACTTTATGTTTAAATCTGGTGAAGCTTTACATTGTGCATTAGTGTGATTATGTTTACAGATTCATTATGTTCTTTGTTTGATGGATTTTTTGATTCATTATTATGGATTTTGATTCAGTATTACAGATTATTATGTTCTTTGTTTTACATTTTCGATTTTGATGTTCTTTGTTTTTAAATCAGATTCATTATTAATGGATTTTCTGAGTTTTTAAATCACATTCAGTCCTTATGGAGAATTGGTCCATGTAAAGATTCCCCTGGGAAAGCAATGTGGCTTTGTTCAATTTACCAGCAGGTCTGAATTCCTCTTCTGATCTATATTTTGTGAGATAAACCCAACATCTGGTATTCTTTCTATATATTATCTGGAAGTGTGTAAGATTTACCTTGACACCCCATCCGTCCATCACAACCCCTGCCCTACAACTTCAAAGTTAACTTTTGCTAAATTGTAAGCGCTAGTAGTAGTCTTAGCTATATTTTTGAATTGAATCTCAACCTTTTGTTCTTAATGATTCTGCAGAAGTAGTGCTGAGGAGGCATTGAAGGCATTAAATGGTGCACAATTGGGTGGCCGGAATGTGAGACTTTCATGGGGTCGTAGTCCTTCAAACAGACAGGTACTATAGCATTGTTTTCATTTCCTTTGGGTAACTCTGTGTATTTCAGATTTTCAGCCTGACTGACGTTTATTTTTTTTGGCTGGATGTTTAGTCACAACCTGAAAGAAATCAGTGGAATAATGCTGCTTATTATGGATATCCACAAGGATACGAGAACTATGGATATGTGTCTGCTCTCCACACTTCTGTTGCTGCCATTGTTGAGATGATGCCGTTATAATGCTCTTAGAAGTGTTTTTTGTAGTATAATTGTATTTGAGATTGATATTATTATTCTAATGCTGCTGTAATGTTGTTATTACAACTATTGTACATATACAAACATTCTGGCTACAATTTAGCTTTTTTTTTGGTGGGAAATCCCACTATTTGCTGCGGTTTTACAAAGAACCGCAGCAAATAGTGGGATTTCCCACCAATTTTTGCCCTTTTTTTGCTGCGGTTTTGACTACAACCGCAGCAAAAAGTCCATTTTTTTGCTGCGGTTGAACCGCAGCAAATAATAAGCTAGTTTATTGCTGCTGCTCCAAGTGCTGCGGTTAAAAACCGCAGCAAAAGTCGATTTTTGTACTAGTGGAATAAGGCACGAGATTATTTCGAAACGACATCCTGACTCATTGTCATGAAGATACAACACAACCCAACTTAACAATGTGTGATCAAGAACCCAATGTCATGAAGCATGAGATGGCTCTCACCTTAGCCCAAGTAACACAAGCCTTGGGAGAAATGAAAGCGGAGATGAACGATCTCAAGAATAGGCACACTATAAAAGACATGGAGAAAGCATCTAGACGGGTCACCAACCAAAACTCTTATTTTTGATCCTCCCAATCTCGAACCAAACTTAATCGATACTTTGCCGGAAAAGTTCTCCATTGCTGAACTGCCAAAGTTCAAAGCTCCCGATAATTCGAAGTACGTCCTAAGAGGCTTCAAGTTCTACAGGGATGTGAAGAGGATCAATCCAAGGCTCTATCAAAGGATCTTCCTTCCCGAGGAGATATGTCAAAAATGGTTCTTCTCACTTCCCGACAAGGACACCTCAACCTGGGAGGACATACCTCATGCATTCATGACTCACTACAAGGGAAATACTCAAGCAAACACCTCTCAAAGGGAGCTTGAAATTCTCAAACTAGTGGAAAAAGAAGGGTTCACCTCCTAGCTATCTCGTTGGATGGAAGTCGGGGCACAAATGGTAACTACACCACCCAAAAAGGAGCAAGTCAAGATCTTCATTGCTAACTTGCTCCCAAGGTAAAAAAAAAAATCATCTCAAGTACTTGGGCCTCGATTCTTTTGAAAAAGTCTACCACATTGGGTTCGAGATTGAGGACAACAATAACTAGGAAAGCGGAAAGGGAAAATGGACTAGCAACCTAAGGACCAATCAAACAAAAGGAGCATCCACTTGCAACAATATCAATGATGTCGAAGAACCTAGGGCTCCTTTTTGCGGCCGACGCGAGTACACTCCCTTGTGTATGACCTATATTCGAGAATTCAAGAGACTCCAATCAAAAGGCAAGATATGTCTAGTAGGGCCCACCCCGGATCCCACTCTTGAAAACAGGTCACTACGATGGGATGTCAATAAATACTGCAAGTACCACCAAGGTAGAGGTCACAATACCTAAGAATGTTTAACCCTCAAAGATCTTTTCCAAAACATGGTTGAAGATGGAAGACTCCCCATTCCACCCAGAGGGAAGAAGATCAATACTCATACCAACCCTCTCGCCATCTTCATGATCGAGGAAGAGAACTTCTGCTTCGATCCTATTGATTTTAATACTTCCACAGGACGAACACTCCCCCAGAATGCCTTAGAAGAAGATGGTGCCACTCCGAAAATCTTTGATGAAGGAGAAGACTTTCGACGACTTTCCTCCCTCCAAAGATCCATATGCATGTGACTGCTGGAAAAGGGTTCAAATAGAAAGAATGAAAACATGATGGGATGAGCCCATTATTAATCCAAAATGTTATTTTCGACTATGTAAATGGTATTTTAATAAACCTGAAGGCATTGACTTACCAAGTCCCTTAATTGAACTATCCATAAAGCTGATGGAGGAAATTTGGAATAGGCTTTACTCCAAAACTCTAGGCATGAGCCTAATGGTCAATAAATACTGGAATAAATACATCAATGAGATGGTGCATAATCTCATTAGTTGGGAAAGATGCGTCAAATACCGTTGGCTCATTGAGGAACCCCTTCCATTGGTTCCCCCTATTCCTCAATATCCACTGGCTTACCAGAAGCCAAAAGGGTTTCATCAACGAGAATAGGAAGACATTAAAAGACTATGCCGTGAATTGGCCGACAACATGGCACTTTATATCAAAACGGTCGAGAAAGATGAACTATCTTTTGACCCACTTGACTTAATTACTCCCTTGGAACAAACTACCCCATAAGTAATCATCTTGCCTTCCTCCTAAAAGTCAATGTAATACGGGATAGTGATAATGAAGACGTCTATGTCGGAAATAGAGTACAACCTGCTTACCACACTCTCATCGAAGAAGACAATGATGTCGCCGAGGTTCTAAGGCCCTTGTCACCTCTTAAAGAAAATAAGATTGAATTCCTTACTTGAACAGGACACTTTAACACGACACAAATCAAAACAAAACTCAAGCAACTCCACCACCTGCTTTACCTCATGAGGAAAACTTTATCATCAACCAACTCAAAAGAACCAGGGTTGATGTCAACGTGTAGAAAATAATAGATTCTTCGAAAAAGCATAGGCAAGCTTTACTCAATGCCCTTTTCTGACTTAAACGTGGCTGACGACACCACTCCGGACAGTTTGGTCAACCTTATTATCCATGAGCATCACAAACCGTCCATCTCCTTTTCTGATGAAGATCTCCCAACCAAAGGAACAAGCGATAACTCTTTACATCACTGTTATAAGTAAGCAACTCAACATACCTATGACTTCGATTGACAATGGCGCAGCTATCAATGTGTGCCCTTTGAGAACTGCTCGAAAGCTTGGTATATCACAAGAAGAATTCCATGCTAGTAATCAAGCCCTTTGAGCCTACGACAACACAAGAAGGGATACCATGTGGGTTATATGACTCAACTTGCTCACAGGGACACCACAATGGAGGACGATTGCAATAGATATGTAAGACATTGCGACAAGTATCAGAAATACGTGAACGCTTAGCATATACCTCCATCACTGCTACACTCTCTATCATCTCCGTGGCCATTCTCAACATGGGGGTATGACGTAATTGGAAAAGTTACACCTCTAGGTCATGGAGGTCATCACTTCATATTAGTAACGATTGAGTACTTCACTAAATGGGTGGAAGCCGCTTCATCTCGTGTGTTGCAAGTCAAAGATGTGTGCAATTCATTGAAACAAACATAATATGCCAATATAGAGTCCCGCATGAAATAATCAGTGATAATGGAACTCATTTTCAGCGAGTGCCAAGAGCTTCTCAAAAAGTACAAAATCTAGCAACCCAAGTCGTCTCTGTATCAACCTCAAACAAATGGAGGAGTTGAAGCAGTAAATAAAAATGTCGAGGCTATTCTCTCCAAAATGACTGAAACCTACAAAGATTCGCCACTGAAGTTACCCTTCGCCTTATGGGGGTACAAATCATCCATTAGGACATCTACAGGATTTACACCTTTCTCCTTGGTCTACAGGATGGAAGTCGTACAACCCATTGAGCTTGAAATTTCCTCATTAACAATAGTGTTGGAAAGTGAACTTTCTGAAGAGGAATGGTGCGAGCCTGATATGATGCTTTGGTCCTCCTGGATGTGAAACGCTTAAAAGCCCTAAGTCCTGTCCAAGTTTATCAAAAGAGGATCGAGAGACATTTCAACAAACATGTCAAATAAAGGAAAATCAAGGAAGGAGATTTAGTACTCAAGACACTACGTAAAACCGTCATGGATCATCAAGGGAAATTCCCCCTGAAATGGGCTAAACCCTATATTGTTAAGAAGATACTCCCCGGAGGTGCAGTTGAACTAATGGATATGAACGGTGACAACTTGGATCAACTAAAGAAATATTATGCCTAAGCTATGCTCTTGGAATTACTGGAACTACATTTGGCCTGATTCCAAAAGGATACATAGGCAACCTTGATCTGGGGTTCGGCCCATTTAAAAATAAAAACCATCACTCCTCTATAGTACTTTAATTGCGTGCTTGAGTAAATATGAACTATGTTTACCTCTAGAAAAAAAATGTTGTACCTCTGCGATAGAATGAAAATAATGATTTATTTGATTATTCAAACACACATGTTTACATAAAAATAAAACATGCCACGTAGGCCTTATTCATAAAAATAATAATGAGTTTGTGAAACAATAAAGCAATATTCCTACTTAGGTCTAGGTTCTTTCTCCTTATCCACCGTAGTCGTAGAAGATTCTCCAGCCCTCATAGACTTCTTAGGCACCCATTGTTTCTTTCTTGGGGCCTCAACAACCTTCCGCTTTCCTTTGCCTCCAACATTTTGTTCTTCTTTAGATCTCTTCCTCTTAGTAGCAGTGTCAAACTTCAAGGGAGGTGGCTTCTCGAGTCTTAGCCATACGGGTACCTTCTTAGGACCCAGTCTACCCATGATAGAAGATCTATTGGGTTTCTCCTTGACCCTACCCATAGCATACCCATGATCTCCCCTTTCTTTTTTACGAGCCTATGCACAAATAGACATAGATTCTGCATTCATCCAATTAAGTAATACTTGGATACCTTTTCATAGCATTCCGGTAGTGGAGTCACAGCAATCTTTGTCCTTTTCACCCAATTGCTTTCCCAATTCTTGGCAATACCCAATAGCACAAGCTTTTCTTCAGGCGTCATTGTATGACGATCTGGGATTACCTGTTAAATACTAAATTGCCTTATTACTCAAAGGGGGAAATAGAAAGTAAATGCAGTCAAACCGGCAACACGAATGTGGGGGGTCTCATCCAAATAGACCATGGTCCTAATCTTTCACCACGAAACGGTCTAGCGAATGTTAATCTTCTTATCAGCAAGGGTCAGCAACCATTCATGCATGGTAGAATGATGATACCGCCGGTGTTGTCTATATAAGTTCCTAAGAGTATATGTGGGGATATTTGCGAGAGGCTCCATCAAATTCAAGCGATCCATGAGCCACACCTGAAGTCATTGGCATAAAAGCATGTTTTTAATGTGAAATGTTACAAATATTTTATGACCTATTCAACATTTCAAATAATGTACTCAATAAAATCATAATCATCACAATGACTTATCTATTGCTAATATTTCATGTGTAAATAACTCATATATATATTTATCGTATATATTTTAGTTGCTTACCTAGAGAAGTAGAGGACATCCGGTCAAGGGGGCTTGAGGATCCCTCTTTAGACGATCAAGGGTTAGAAATGGCTCCCCCGTGCATAGAGGCATAGGAGTTCTCCAATCTTCGAATTGCTCGACAATGGTAATCAAAGCAGCATAACAAACTGATGGTTCACCATTCACAAAGAGAAATCTTTTAATATGCAAATCAACAAGGCCCAACACTGATACCTCTTCCGGCTATTTCAGCGGTCCTGAAATAATCAATCAATGCTACGAAGTCTACTTTCCTACCGTGAACTACTTTTTCCATAACATATGAATCAAGATTCAAATAAAGATAAAAAATAGGACATATGTAGTCTTTGGTGTTAGGAAGACATGGCAAACCATCACAGACAATCCCGCTACACCACCTAATTTTTCGGGCAACCGGGTCACCTCTCTCTCACGGAATATAGAACTATAGGTGTTTGTATTCTAAAATACAACAGCACCATATATACGATTAATATGAAGTTAAGCATACCTTAAAGTGATTAGTGAAGAAAGGTTGTAGTCCTTCAGCAAGCCTTTGTCCTCCGTGATGAGTGCCGAAAGCCATTCAACACAGGAAATTTCAAAACTCCTAGCCATGATTGCAAGCACACACTAAAATATTGAAATTTTCGAACAAAAACCTCTCAAGATCGTCACTTTTGTTCAAATGAGGATGAACAAGAACAAAGAAGGGGGCTATATATATAGCTTTAAAGTTGCCCTATATAAAAGGAGACGAGCGCCACAGCGCTGAACGAGCGCCTGGGTGCAAGCCTCCCCATTTTGGTTTCCTTTTTGGGACTTAAACATTTTTCCTCGATATTCGTGCACATCTTCCTCGATTTCCGTGCCCAATTCACTTGTTTCAAGTCCGAGTCATTTTTATTATGCTTATTTTTATTTTTCATTTATTTCTTGGGTAAGGTCTGTACCCTCGCTTGAGTCGAGACAAAGTCAAAAGTCAATGTGAAACAGTTAAGTAAGTCAAGTAATTAGAAGATCGAGTAAAATATGTACAACATTAAGATTAAATATATACAAAGTCATGTTCATATGTACATTTAGACATGCATACACCGAACAAGAAGCTAGATTCCTAAGTTGCATAATTGGCTCGTTGATGGAACATCCGTGTGAGTAAAACCGAGCGACAGGTACATCTTCGAAAGGCTCGGGGTATCACCAGATCCTCACACAAGTGACGATGAAGGTATCGACTCCGAATTCAACTGTTGAAAGAAAGAACGATCTGGAGCAGACGAAGAAGTGATAGCGACCTCATCAGGCACGGGAAAACAAGCGATTCTTGTCATATTAGATAAGCTGTTGTCTGGAGTTGAACACGTCACAAATCCCTTCCCCTGAGATCCCCCTGATGTAGTACCAATTAAGGCCAAGGACCCTAGTAGGAAGCATCTGTGACCAAAGGACAAAGGGTTCTGCTACTAAGTAACCATTTCAAGGACAATATTTCAAATGAGGGCCAATTTTCTCACTACACTGTGAAAAAGATTCAAAAGAAACACTCAATTTGTACTTGTTATTACGGATCCACATGAAGGTAATGGATCTGTGAAAGCTTTATATCCCCACCACCACTCCAGAAGGAAAAGAACGAACACACGAGATCTTTTTACGCTCTCGAGGGCTTGAAGGCCCCGAATGAAGTCATTAAACCCACATCCGGAGAAGATCGGGATCACGCTGCCCCTTTAGTAAGGCAATCCCCTCCAAGAATGGATTACTCGAGCCAAATCCCCTCAAACAGTTGTTGTCCTGCCAAAGAAAGAATGAAAAGATTGAAAATAAAGAGAGAAGAAAGAAAACGAAAGAAAAGAGAAGAAAATAAAGAAGTTGGTACTCATGTAGCCTGAAAGGGGATAGTGAGAAATGTGTTGAGCCTAGTCAAAGGCCAGTATGCCAGGCTGCCACTCCCCAGGAGCCCATGTATGCCTCTTGGAAGACACTTTCCGTACGTCCTCCATCTCCACAACGTTATTCTCTAAACTAGACCTGCAAAATGCAAGAAATTTGAGTAGAAATTTCGGTAGCATAATGGCTGTATATGGACATTTCCCATAAATAATCCATGAGTTATGCTTATCTAGCCTCCTGCAACAAACTTTAGAGGACTCAAAGCCTTAGCAACATCAAACAAACCAACATTGTCAGCAATTTCAGCCTCACTTTTCGACAAGATCATTATTTCAAAATTGGAATGAAAAAGGGGGCTAGCATGAGTGAATATACATTTCTATATTCGCTTCATATAGAGCATTACAAGAAAGCATTGATAATCTTAAAGAAACTAATTTTGAACTAAAATTAGAAACATGAGCATCTATGTTTGATTCATTCACTTCAAGCATGGTTTTGTTTCAAACAACATGTAAAACCATCATTTATGTCATGAAGATAAAAAATGGGTTGAGCTTGTCATGATTAAAGTGAATTACCTAACTTATATGACAAGTAAATTCTAAAAAAGGGTTTTTAAGATGCTTCCTTACAGGTTTTAAAGCAAGGGTACAGAAGTAATTTCCATCATTAGGGTAATTAAGTAATTTCATCAAAACAGATTTTGGGCCTACAAATGCCCCTTCAAATCAGGATTTTCTGATTTTATTTTAGGTTTTGAATAATTTTTTAGAAAAGAAATGAAAGAAAAAATATATTTAACCCAAAACCCTAAACACCATCGCCGGCCTACGGCAATCCACCAGCCACCACCACCAACACCCGGCAGTTATCGTCTGCCCTCCCTCCTTGCCCCTTCAGTTTATCGTGAGTCTATATAAAAAAAGAACTTTTCTTCTGAATTTTAATTCAATCCTATGATCATGTTTATGTTTTATAATTAAGTTTTTATGCATGTTTTATAATTTATAATCATGTTTATGTTTAAGCATTATAATCTTTAAAGTTGTTCATGAAATTATAAATTAGGGTTTATGATGTTTATGATAAATAATTAGGGTTTATGTTTTGAATGTTTTAAATTCGTATAATATGATCATAGTTTATTGTTATAATGTTTTTATGATCAAATTATAGAGTTTAGAATATATCTTAAGGGTTTTAAAGTAGCTTTATAAAGATGTCAATTTGTTCTAAGTTAGAGTAAAAATAGTGGTAAGTAGATTCCTGCTATAATTATTCTGTGAGTATTGAAAATGTTTGATATCATCATTTGGTGATCTTAGAACATCAATATGTTGTTTTAAGGTCAAGTTATGAAGTTTAAGATGGTTTAAAAGATTTTTTAAGTTATTTTATGAAGCTGCGATTTTTGGAAAATTAATAAAAACAAAGGTTTTTTTAGAAGAAAATCAATGGTTAATTAGTGATGATGAAACAGATGTTTTGGTTGATTTTTCAATACTTATAAATAGTTTAGAGTTGCTGAAAAATTTAGTCTAATAAAGTTATTAATTAGTCTCAAATTACGTTTTTTATGAAGCTTTGAGTTAGGCAATTTCTAGTAGTAGTGGCGGGTCATCGCTATTATACGAGATACGTAATACTAAAGATATTTCAAGAACATAGAAATCATGGTAGAAGTAGGTCTCTTTCTCTTAAGTTACATGATAGATGCTTTGTGACGTTTGTAACGTTGTATCACCAAGTTGACTTGCGTTAACTTGCATGAGAAGTGTTATTGTTGCATGATTACATGTTAAGCGTATGATTTAAGTACTATGATTTACATTCCGCTTTTATAGCAACTTTCATACATCAAAGAAGTTAGAATGTTTATTTATTTTAAATGAAGTTAACTAGTATTCAATATAGAAGAAAGTAGTAAATTTTATTGTTTAACAACTTTAGCAAGAAGAATTGTATTTGGTGAAAATTTAGAAACATGTTAAATAGCAAAGAGTTTAATGAGCATGTAGTTAGGCAGTGGACAAGGAAGAATAAGTAAATAAGAAAGTAAGGAGTAAAAATAATTTGATAACTTATTAGTTAAGATTAATTAATATGGTGTTCATGCCTACCATTTTTATTATGTGTGTTCTATGTATTGCTATTTGAGGGTTATAGCAAGTAACTAAATTAATAATCACATAAAGTGAAAGATGATACGCACCAAAACACTAGAAACGTATACACCCTGAGTATGATTAATGGGAGGAGTTGTCTGAAATAGTAATCGATGACTTCTAATCAGTGTATAAGACATAATCTTTATTTGCTCGTAATGCGTTGGAATTCCGTCACATAGTGTGGCATAATTAATACCTTCTTGGAGTTGTTCCCAAGTTAGTGACCAGAAGGGCGGTTGTGAATGGGATAAACCTTATCGATGCGAAATCGAAACATAATTATTAATAACCTTTAAAGTAAAGTGAGTCTATTTTACAGGTACATGGTTATCATTAGGTAAGACTATTTTTGTGCCTTATTCATGCTTCGGCATAGGATTATCCATGCTAGTGTGTTGCATAGTTTTTCGCATTTATGTTCTCAACTTTTCTCATTGTGTGCATGGCCTTGTCTTTTTCTTGGCCCTACGACGGCCCATTTAATGGCGAGTAGAATTCTAGAAGTCTTTTGGTTACATGGCCTCCTAGTTGTCTATCTTCGTTAAGTTCTTCTGGATGTGTTTCTTTTGTTGCTCGTTTATGACAATCATTATTATTGTTATGTCTATTAGACAAATGTTGGTTTTCTAGTTTCCAATGCTAAGTTTGTTTTCATGGGTTGTTGTTTCGGTTCCAACTTCTAATAAAAGAATTGTTTTGGTTAGGACTAAAGAGTTAAATTTTTACTTAAAGTTTCTTTGAAGTAGAACTCTTCCGCTATATTACTTTGATTATAGCCTTAGCAGTAACCACAGTGGCTATAATACTTTAGTTTTTCCTAAATTAGTATTAATAATTTATTATACATTTTCCAAAACTAGTTATGAATTTTCAGGGTGTTACAAAGTGGTTACTAGAATATAATTCGTTTTCGAAATAAAATTATTTATGAAATTATTTTTGGGTGCTCTAAGGTTTCTTCTTTGGATAGTGCCTTAAATGTTTAATCATGACAAGGGTATACAATTCCAACAAGATCATCATTTCAAAATTGGAAAGAAAAAGAGGGCTAGCATGAGTGAATATACATTTCTATATTCGCTTCATATAGAGCATTACACGAGAAAGCATTTAGAAGCTTAAAGTAACTAATTTTGAACTAAAATTAGAAACATGTGATTTTATGTTCGATTCATTCATTTCAAGCATGGTTTTGTTTCAAACAACATGCAAAACCATCATTTAACTCATGAAGAAAAAAAAATGGGTTGAGTTTGTCATGATTAAAGTGAATTACCTAACTTATATGACCTATGTAAGTTAGTATGTCATTTCAAGTTCATATGAACTATGTGAACTACATGAGCAAAAAACTCCAAAATTTCACAAGACATTACAAGGGCTCAATTCATGCCATTTTCAAGTCATAAATTCATTCCTATAAAAAACTCAACATGGAGGAGCAAAGTTCGTCCATTCACTCACTCAAGGCCACACCCTTCGTTACACTACTTGATACCCTAAACTAACAAGTTGAGTTCTCACTCAAATATCACTTGTTTTAGTTAAAATCACTTCTTACGTGTTCCATTACACTCATAGAAGCAAGAACATGCATCAATTTCGACATTCATACACAAGAACAAGAAAATCCAAATTCAGGGGTTACTACTTACTTCATGAACTAAGTGGAGTAAAATGCAAAATTTAAGCATGAGAAATGAAAAACAAGCTAAGTTTAGAGCAATTACATTTTGGGTGATCAAAACCTCGTGAAAATTCAGGCTTGGACCTTCACAAGGGCTTTAATGGAGATTTGGGGATTTTTGGTTTAGTCTTGTTTGAAGAAGACTAAAGAAACAAAAAGGGTGTTTTTGTGTGAGCAAAAGCACGGCCACCAAAAAATACAAACAACAACAACAATTTCAAACTATGCTTACATGGCCCAACTAGAACCCTAAACCCACTTTGCCTTCGCCCTAGTGCCCATGTGGTGATTTTTGGGACCCCCTGCGTGGCCCACCCACTTTGGGGGGTTTGTTTTTTGATCTTCGAGCAAGATTAGCTTCACATACTCCGACATTCCCTGCCGCCATTTATCAAACATTCTTCATCATAATTACCAAAATCCACCAGAAGGACGAATCTGGTCAAAATTACAAAATTTCCCCTGAATGATGAATCGGGTCCAAAATTACTATAATGCCTCTAAAAGCCAAATCAGGTCAAACAAGTTAGAAGACACCAAATCAAATTTCAACAAATCAACATGTTTCCCTACGGCCGAGCTGAGTCTAAAGCGGAAATGTTTAGATCGTCAGACGATCAACCTCAATCTCCAAACAATCTATCTACAGATGGTAGAGAGGCCTTTTCTGGAACCTCCTGTACGATCACACAGCATCTGAAGGAGAACATTCTTCATCTTCAAGGAACATAGCACTTTCCGAGGATGACTAATCGTAGCACATTCTTCATCTTCAAGAAACATAGCACTAAGTACAATGACTTTTATTTTACGAGACTAATTGTCTCTACAAACTCAGTCAAAGTGGAAGCTAACTGTAGACACGTATTTTTGGTCTCGCCTAACCGCTGATGATTAACGTGTACCACGTCGCAAAAATGTCCGATTCTTGAAAGTCCAGAGCTTGAAAATAAATAAATAAAACAATTGTCAGAAGGGGTTAGCCGATGATGAGTTATGATTGTTGAAATACGCTTAAAATAATTTTTGTAATTTCCATTTTCATATTATTTTATGATTTTATTTNTAAATTCATTCCTATAAAAAACTCAACATGGAGGAGCAAAGTTCGTCCATTCACTCACTCAAGGCCACACCCTTCGTTACACTACTTGATACCCTAAACTAACAAGTTGAGTTCTCACTCAAATATCACTTGTTTTAGTTAAAATCACTTCTTACGTGTTCCATTACACTCATAGAAGCAAGAACATGCATCAATTTCGACATTCATACACAAGAACAAGAAAATCCAAATTCAGGGGTTACTACTTACTTCATGAACTAAGTGGAGTAAAATGCAAAATTTAAGCATGAGAAATGAAAAACAAGCTAAGTTTAGAGCAATTACATTTTGGGTGATCAAAACCTCGTGAAAATTCAGGCTTGGACCTTCACAAGGGCTTTAATGGAGATTTGGGGATTTTTGGTTTAGTCTTGTTTGAAGAAGACTAAAGAAACAAAAAGGGTGTTTTTGTGTGAGCAAAAGCACGGCCACCAAAAAATACAAACAACAACAACAATTTCAAACTATGCTTACATGGCCCAACTAGAACCCTAAACCCACTTTGCCTTCGCCCTAGTGCCCATGTGGTGATTTTTGGGACCCCCTGCGTGGCCCACCCACTTTGGGGGGTTTGTTTTTTGATCTTCGAGCAAGATTAGCTTCACATACTCCGACATTCCCTGCCGCCATTTATCAAACATTCTTCATCATAATTACCAAAATCCACCAGAAGGACGAATCTGGTCAAAATTACAAAATTTCCCCTGAATGATGAATCGGGTCCAAAATTACTATAATGCCTCTAAAAGCCAAATCAGGTCAAACAAGTTAGAAGACACCAAATCAAATTTCAACAAATCAACATGTTTCCCTACGGCCGAGCTGAGTCTAAAGCGGAAATGTTTAGATCGTCAGACGATCAACCTCAATCTCCAAACAATCTATCTACAGATGGTAGAGAGGCCTTTTCTGGAACCTCCTGTACGATCACACAGCATCTGAAGGAGAACATTCTTCATCTTCAAGGAACATAGCACTTTCCGAGGATGACTAATCGTAGCACATTCTTCATCTTCAAGAAACATAGCACTAAGTACAATGACTTTTATTTTACGAGACTAATTGTCTCTACAAACTCAGTCAAAGTGGAAGCTAACTGTAGACACGTATTTTTGGTCTCGCCTAACCGCTGATGATTAACGTGTACCACGTCGCAAAAATGTCCGATTCTTGAAAGTCCAGAGCTTGAAAATAAATAAATAAAACAATTGTCAGAAGGGGTTAGCCGATGATGAGTTATGATTGTTGAAATACGCTTAAAATAATTTTTGTAATTTCCATTTTCATATTATTTTATGATTTTATTTTCATATCATTTTCAATTGATTAATTTTAAATTAATTTTTGAAATAAAATAAAATAAGTTAGGCGTATGAATGCGATCAAATTCGAAAAACCTTCTAGAAAGGTTTGTTCAGTATATGGCAGCTCTAGGTTATCGAAGTGTATATATAGTTTTATGGAAGTGAATTTCGTATATTTTCATAATATATCAAAATATTTTTGTTTACGAAAGTAAATATGAGAAATAAGGAAGCTTTGGAGGACCTCTGCATGAAAATTGGAAATTAGGGACTTGAGCACCACAACGTAGGGAAATCACCCAAACGCCCAGCCAGCGCTTAGGCGCTCAAAGGATCTGCCCCACAGCGCTCAGTCAGCGTCCTGGCGCTGGCTGCTGAGATTTCTGACGCTCCTCTGGCGCCCTGTTGCTCTCTTACGTCATTTCCAACCCTATAAATACCCCCCACCTCCAACCTTCAATCATCACTTCGACCTCAGCATCTTCTCAACACACATTATCTCTATTCGAAAACCTCTATCGGTTTTCGTGCCCTACTTCGAAAACCGTGCCCTTCATATTACTTATAATCAATATTATTATCATTATTATTTTTTTATTAATCAAAGTTCTTCAAGCATTCAATATAAAGAAGCTGTAAACGATTGCACGAAAGGTACTTCAAATGAGGCTAACAACATCGAAATCGTCATATTGAGTTCTTCAAATGAGTTAGTTTACATGACTATGTGATTCTAATGCTTCATTAGATAATTGACTTGCTTATACTTAAATTCATGAAACGTTGACTAATTGATGATTCGACTTGTAAACTAAAATCAATCTTATATAGAAACCTTGCTTCATTACAGTTTTGTTATTGTTAAAGTTGAGGTCGAGAGGTAAGATTACCACATTAAGACCACCGGATAATAGGTTAGCTGAGTCTTTGTGAACAAGAGCCAATAAAGTTGTTTTGTGGGAATCAATGTTCGAGAAAATTAGTGTGCCCTACTTTAATGAATTTGTAGAATTGATTGATTTATGTCTTATCAATTTGTTAATTGTACATGGTAAACCTATTACCGTCGAATGTAATTAATCTGAGTAATTTATTTCCACAATTTCCGCTAATAGCTTTCTATTAGTTTAGTTATTCACAAATCCACAATCAATGCCCTTCATAACAATCTAGACTTTTTAGAACTAATAAGAATTTAGTTTCTTTTTAGAGGATTCGATTCCTACTTCCCTAGCGATATGAGTGAGAGCTGTTCAGTTTATTTTATAGACGTGTGTGATAGCATGCATAATGGGAATTTTTCTATGAACAGAAAACTCACAAGGGATATCAACAAAACTAACGAATTTTTAAAGGCCTAGCCACCAAAATTCAAGAATTTAGGTTGATTAATTAGTCTTTGATTAAAGCCTAAGCACAAAGTCACTAATCAATCTTCACAGGAGTATCTTCAAACTAACTCAAACTAACTGGATTTTATTCTAACAACTTCCTAACAAACTAACAAACAAAAATAATCGACAAATTACAACCAAAAATACACGAAAAATTTTAGAACCCAAGGTTCAAGAAAAACACAAAAATACTCGTCAATGGTTCGTCCCATTTTTGCGCAATTTCAAGAAATGCTTCAAATATTCAAGAAACCTTTCAAGATCCAATCTTGTAATCTAGAAACCTTCAAGAATTCATTTCCCATGTCTTTAAGGTTGAAAATGATGATCAAGACTCACCAACACACAAAAGACTGTATGCCTGAAATGAGAAAAACCCTTGCAAATGCAGTTGGAAAAAAACCCATAGGCAAAACCAACTTATTCCCCTAATTCCACCAATATCTTTCCTTGATTTGCTTGCCACATTAAGTGTGTGTGACCATGAAGATGCAAATCTCTACCCTGGATGCACCCATGTGACTTGAGTCCCCATAAGCAATCAATTCTCCCACGGTTGCATCCTTACCAGCATTCACAAATAAACTTTCGAAGTTGTGATCAATCTATGTATTGCCATTTACACTTTTATCAATGCATCATATCTTAACGGCATTTCCGTGAGGCAATATTTAATTCTGTTAGTCAGGTTTAAATTATATTCTTTTTAGTTTTATTTCTAATTGTCTCCAAGGAACTAATCACTTCATTGAGAAGGTTCTTATCGTATTTTCATAGTTTTTCAGTCTTTTGTAGATTTCTAGGTTCTATGCATTTTTGGTATGATTGGAAAAGGTCTCCAGATAAGAAGAAAATAGAAATGTATAAAAATTTTAAATGAAGAGGCAATAGCAAAAATAGGAGCTATTATGTAGATTTTCGAAAATCCATTATATGAAATGCTAGAACGACCAGTTGCACTTAGAGATTATTCGCAACCCATTTCGGGGCAACCCCGAACTGGTTATCAGATTGTCAAGTGGGGTCGAGAACTTTGAACTAAAATCGACATTAGTTAATGTGGTAGAAAGGAATTAGTTGACAAGAACTTTTCTAGAAGTTCCAAATTTACACATATCAAATTTCCTACAGTACAATAAGTTGATCAAATAACTTGGTGTTTCTTAAGATCATTAGGTGAATGATGTTTTCATTCTCATTGAAGGATAAGGGGCATCAATAGTTAAATTCTATTGACATAGAAGCTATTAATGCTTATGATGATTTAGTTTTAGCTTTCGCAGGGAAGTATTACCCTCTAGAGAGAACTACAACAATTAGGAGCAAGATTTCAAACTTCAACCAAGAAACAAATGAGTTATTTTCTGATGCTTGGGAGAGGTTTAATGACTTGATTCGTTTATGTCCTCATCACGGTCTCAAGAAACGGTTCATAGTTCAGTCATTCTATAATGGGTTAGGGAATGAGAGTAGAGCATTATTAGATTCTACTGCTAGTGGTCGATTCATGAATCAAGAAGTCAATGCTGCAGATAAGTGACATTTATGGAACTGATTCTAGTATTGTACCATGGATTATTGGTTTATTTCTCTAGTAATATAGCATCTTTTAATGAGTGTTTTTAGTATTTTATGATATATTTTCCTTTTTATATGTTTTTATAGGCTATAGAGTCATTGCTGAAGTTAATGAGAAAGCTGCACAACTTAGCGTTGCAATAGAAAGAAGAACTTTGCCTAGGAATAGGTTTGGAGATTTGAGGTACAAGTATGGCATGTTTACAAATATATATGTATGAAGGAAGAATTTTCTGGAAGGATAAGGAAAGTGTGTGAGTTTCCTTGGGGAATAATCTAATTTTTTTGCGCTGGTTTACATCTTTAGGGAAATATAACCTCCAAGATTAATAAAGATAACGATTTGATGAGATATTATTTAGGAGATCTTTTCCTAATTTTGTCTATTTTAGGATTTTGGAACCATATAAAAATACTCAAAAAAACTTCCTACCATCTCATTCAAAAACAATCTCATAATTCACGTATAATTTCTTTGAGTCTTTCACGATCTGGAGGCACGCCTTCTGCTGAGGGACACGTTCTTTCCCAAAAAAAATCACGATGTGTTTCTCAAAGATTTGTTCCTCATTAGTTTTTAACACGTGTGGGTAGTTAATTATGCTCAGTAGCCGTAGATGAAGCTATGTAACTAGTATTTTAGACAAATTGATTAGCTTTTCTTTATTAGTTCTTTAATCACTAGAACATTCTTGAACTATTAGCTATTTATGTAATTGATGATTTTTAGGAGTAGGTGCCCAACTATTTGTTTAAATATAATTTCTATTGGTAATTAGTGAGTCTAAGTCTGTACCCAATTGTTTAGGGTCATTAATTGTAGTAGCACCCAATTGTAAGGGGCGTGTACCTTTAACTTTACAATTTGATGTGAATATTTATAAGAAAATCTCCACTAACAGTCAAGATAGTCTAGTCTCAAATTCTATAAAGTAAGCACCAAGAATTTTGACTTGTTTTTCGAATTATTTTATAATTGATTAAAGCTCCAAGCACCCTCAACCATAAAACAATTCTCATGTGAATCTAAAGCAATTAGCAACAATTCACGAAACACAAAAGATTATTGTCTTGGACGAAAACAATGAAAAACGCATAACGCAATGTGTATTGATTTTTATTACTCACATATTTATGTTGTCACAATCTAATTTGGCAACTATTTATAATATAACCCATCAAATAAATCCTAAAAACTTCGTAGTCAACAAAGAAATCCTAAAAACTTCTAAAGACTCACAAAAACCATCCAACTTGTCCACTTGGACAAGTTGTAGAACAAACTATATCCACTAGCACACAAGTTGCTCAAGTTGATCTTGCCACATACAATTATTCCAACAAACTAAGATTTTATGCTAACAAATTGACTAATTAATTAAAACAAAATAATAAGCAAAATCAATCCCAAAAAACACGCCACAAACAAGTTGCCCAAAGCTGACAAAATCGTCAAAAATACTCGCCATTCTTGCTCGTTATTTTTGGGCAACTTTTGAGACTTCTTCCAATCTTCAAGAAATGTTTCAAGATCCAATATTTTAATCAGGAAACCTTGAAGAAATCATTCTTCATGTATTTTCGGATGATAATGATGATCAAGACCCAACAAGAAATGAAAAACACCATGCCTTAAATGAGAAAAACCCTAGCAACTGCAATGGGAAAAAACCCATAGGCCAAAACCAACTTATTTCCCTAATCCACCTAGCATGTCATATTGACTTAGTAAGGTTTTGTTTTAGTTGAATGTGACCATGCACATAAAATATTTTCCTTAAATTCACCAAATAGCCTTGTGTCACATAAAGTCACTAGCTCACCCAATTAGTTGTTTCAGTTAAACCATCGAAATTGTTTTGAGATTGTGTACCTAGATTCAAATCAACCTCCTCTTCTTCAGAAGAGTTTGTCCTCAAACCTCGAAGTTGATCATCAGGAACATAAGGAGGCAAATAACTAATGTTGAATGCTGCATGAACTCCATATTCTTCTAGTAGCCCTAGTTTTTATGTGTAGGGGCCCCGAATTTAAGGGTCCCAAATTTTTTGGTCACCTTTCCAAAACCGTCCATAGGTTGAGTTAAACCTAAAAAATTGGCTTCAGAAAAGGTGAAATGGACTTTTATAGAAGTATTTTGCAACAACACAAGAGCGCAGGAACTTCAGTAGCGTGACAAAGTTAGTCACGCTGACTGTGCAGCGCTACAAAGTTTGTCACGTTGCAGGTGTAGCGCAGCACACTTTGTGACGCTGCGATTTTAGCGCGAGAAAGTCTGTCATGCTACACTATTTTAGTGTTTTTTTAATTTTTAATTTTCTTTTTTCGAGTAAGATAATATCAACGAATACGGACGATGCTAGTAACGCCAATGGGACTCAAATAAGGGACATTTGTCTAAATTGCACGGAAATCCTTTCCGATCCCATGGGTAGACTCCAAGTTGTGGTCGAGCGAACCAAAGATTGGATTCGGGGGCGATGGTACTAACATGACGGAGTGCGTCGGGTTAGCCCATAGGCGGCCATTACTATTGTCCTCTTAACCATACGCAATTTATATTTAGAATCACACAATTATCAATTTACAAAATTAACAAAAATAACATTAAATTTTTAGTGATAACACACAAAAAACTAATTAATTTAACTCAAACAGTTATTAAAATTTATTTAGGGAACCTAACATGATTAGATTTGTCCGAAAGAATTATCTTGATTATGCAAACAATCAATTTAAGTCCTTTAACAATAATAAGGTGATAAAGAGGTAAATAAATAGTGAAGCAACAACTAAAAGTCCATAAACATGATTTTTAGGGCTCTTAGAAAACGTACCACTTGTCCTTTGAAGATTGTCTCCATCGAGTGTTAATTTGGGCAGAGTTTCGAATTATTGTTTCAATATTGTCAAAATTTGTAGCCAATATTTAAGTAAAATAAATAGTAAATAAATAATAAATAATTTTTTATAAAAATGAGAGTCACTAGTAGAAAAAATGGATTTTGCTACGCCACATTTGCTGCGGTTTTTTGACATTTTTAAAGAACCGCAGCAAATACTTGTTGATGATTTCAACACAAAATAATTTGCTGCGCTTAAAGTATTTGCTGCGGCTTTTTATTCTATTTGATGTGGTTCAACCGCAGCAATTAATCCAACAACAATTAAAACGCTTCAGCCCAAGCCCAGCAATAAGAACCCTGTTTTAACCCATTTCCTGTATACCCGGCCTCCCCCCTTTTCCTCCTGTATACACTAATAATTAAAATCTAGTGTTGAGATTATTTATAAGTATAATCATCAACAAAATCCTACCTAAAAACAATAAAATACACGTGAAAAACAAAAGAAAGACGCCCCACTTGTGCCACTTGCACAAGTTGCTCAACAAACTCAAGATAAGATTGCCACATCATCATACAACTTGCTACTTGATCTTAACATAACAAACTCTAACAAACTAACTAATCAAGAAAATATCCTAACAACTTGACTAAATCATTAATTAACAATACAATTATCAGATTTTAAGCTAAAAATTACAAGAATAATTGTTGTGCAAGTACTTGGAAAAACGATCAAAAACACGGTTCAAGAAACCGTCCCTGTTGTGCGCAATTTTCAAGATACTTTCAAGAACTTTAAGGAATGCTTCAAGATCCAATCTTTTAATCAAGAAACCTTCAAGAATCTGTCCTCCATATATTTTAGCATAATTATAATGAACAAGACTCACCAAGAAATAAAATACTTAATGCCAAAAATGAGAAAAACCAGTGGGAAAAATTCTCAAGGCAAAAACCATCTTGTTCCCCAAAATCCACCATTTCTTGCCTTGATTTGCGTGCCATTTATCGATAAGTGACCATGCACAAACAAATCACTACCCTTGATGAACCCATGTATTTGCATCCTTGATATTGATATTACAATTAGTATTACCACCTTCGAAGTTGTTGATTGTAGTGATATCACTAATATTATCATTGTCCACAGCACTGACATCTATTAAATTATTAGTGTCACTGTTGCTTGCACTTACATCATCCTCCCCTTGTTCAAAAGAGTTTGTCCTCAAACTTTGAAGTTGTTCATCGGACACATATGGAGATGAATCACCTATATTGAAAGTAGCATGGACTCCATATTCACTTGGTAGCTCAAGTTGATAGGCATTATCACCAACTTTTTTCAAAATTTTGGATGGTCCATCACATCTAGGCATCAATTTATTTTTCCAGTGATTAGGAAACCTTTCCTTCTTGAGATGTAACCAAACCAAATCATCTTCCTAGAATTTTCGTGAGTTTCTCTGCCTATTTGCGCGCATCTTGTACTGATCATTCACCTTTTCAATTCTTGCCCTGATCTGTGCATGTAACTTCTAAATATATTGAATTTTATCCAAAGGAGTTTTATGAACCAACTCACCTTTAGGAACACCGATGAAATAAATTGGCAATTTAGGATTGACTCCATAAATTACTTCAAAGGGGGAATGTCTGGTTGCATAAGTAGGTGATCTGTTGTACGCAAACTCAGCATGCACCAATTTCAAATCCCAATCCTTCTGAGTTTTACATACCAACCCACGCAGTAGTACCCCTAATGTTTTGTTCATCACTTCAGGCTGTCCATCAGTTTGTGGGTGATAGGAAGTACTAAAAACTAACTTGGTACCAATCAGTTTCCACAGTGATTTCCAAAAGTAGCTCATAAATTTCGAATCCTTGTCACTGACAATTGTTTTAGGAATACCATGCAATCGAATTATATCACTAAAATACAACTCTGCAACATTAACAACATCATCAGTTTTATTGCAAGGAATGAAATGTGCCATCTTTGAAAACCTGTCCACCACCACCATAATGGAATTCTTATTTCGAGCTGTTCTAGGAAGACCAACGATGAAATCCATTGACACATCATCCTAGGGACCATCAGGAACTAGCAATGGTATGTATAACTCTTGATGAAAAGTTGCTTTAGCCTTTTGACATACAGCACATTAAGAAATCACGGCTTCCACATCTCTAATCATCCTAGGCCAATAAAAATGTTCTTGCCGCATACTTAATGATTTAGCAATTCCAAAATGCCCTGCAAGACCCCCTCCATGCGCCTCTCTTACCAGTAATTCCCTTATTGAACAGCTAGGCACGCAAAACTGGTTCCCTTTGAACAAGAATCCATCATGCAACACATATGATACTACCACTCCATTCCCCAGTTGTTGCATCACAGGTCCAAAATAAATGTCACCTTCATAATATGTCTTGATATGGTAAAAACCCAATAGCTTGCATTTCAAAACACTGATCAACACATATCTTCTAGAAAGTGCACCTGCCACCACATTAGACTTTCCATCTTTGTATTTTGCAGAAAAATGAAAAGATTGAAGGAACTCCACCCATTTGGCATGTCTAGGATTCAGTTTCTGCTGATCAATGACATGTTTCAATGCTTCATGACCAGAATGCAAGATGAAGTTATTAGGTCTCAAATAATGGCTCCAATGATCCAGATCTCTAAAAATTGCATATAACTCCTTATCATAAGTGGAATAATTTAATCTGGCCCCATTCAATTTTTCACTTGAATAGGCAATTGGTCTTTTTCCTTGCACCAGAAATTCGCCAATCCCTACATTGCTTGCATCTGTTTCAACTTCAAAAGGTTTTGTGAAATCAGGCAATGCAAGAACAGATGTGTGGCTTAACATATCCTTTATTTTTTTCGAATGCTGCCTGAGCCTCCTTGGTTCACTCAAACTTCTTATCCTCTTGATGCATTCAGTCATAGGAGCAACAATTGATGAGAAGTTTTTGACAAACATTCTGTAGAAGAAAGCCAATCCATGGAAAGAACGCACTTCAGTAACATTTATGGGTGTTGGCCATGATTTTATTGCTTCAAACTTAGATAGATCAAATGAAACCCCGTCTTTTGACACCACATAACCCTGAAACGTCACACTACTCACCATGAAATTACACTTCTCCAACTTCCCGTACAGTTTTTGTTGTCTCAAAGTTTCAAAAACCTGTCTTAGATGCTGCACAACAACAAACTTACCAAAATATGGCTTCAAAACTTCGTTCATGAGCCTCATAAACATAATAGGGCCATTGGTGAGTCCAACAGGCATGACTAACCACTCATAGAGACCCAATTTAGTTTTAAAAGCTTTTTTCCATTCATCCCCTTCCCTCATGCGTATCTGATGATACCCACTTCTTAAATCAATTTTGGAAAACACCTGTGAGCCATATAATTCGTCAAGTAGATCGTCCAATCTAGGAAATGGAAACCTGTGCTTGATTGTGATGTTGTTTACAGCTCTAGAATCAATGCCCATGCACCAGGATCCGTCTTTCTTAGGAACAATCAGTGTTAATACCGCACAAGGACTCATGCTCTCCCTTACGTATCCTCTCTTCATTAATTCCTCAATCTGCCTTTGTATCTCCTTGGTCTCCTCAGGATTGCACCGGTATGCTGGTTTATTGGGAATCTGAACACCTGGAATCAAGTCAATTTGGTGCTCAATGCCCCTATTGGGAGGCAAACCTAGTGGCAAATCATCTGGAAATACATCCTCAAATTCATTCAATAGTGGTTGAAGAATTTTTGGGATTGTAGATGTTTCAACTCTCACATCCTTCGCCATTAGCAGGAACACTTGCTTGCAATCAGATAATTCCTTCTCCAACTCCTTAGTATTTGACAAGAACACTCCCTTATTATTCTCCACATTCAATTGCTTCCTGTCTTGCACCACTGTTAAGGGTTTTAAAGCAATTGGCTTGTCAGTTTCCTGTTTCATGATGATGTAAACATTTGTTCATCCATCATATTTCACGAACCTATCATATTGCAAGGGCCTACCAAGCAATATATGACAAGCATCCATAGGACAGACATCACACATTACAAAATACTCAAAATGACAAATTTTGAAATTTACCAGGGCTTGCTTTGTTACTTTCACATCACTGGTATTGCTTAACCAATGTAACTTGTAAGGTTGAGGATGATTCTGTGTGGGGTAATTCAATTTCTGAATTAATAGGGTAGAGACCACATTAGTACAGCTGCCTTAATCAATTATCACATCACACAGCTTGCCCTGTACATTACACCTGGTTACAAAAATTTTGTCCCTTTGGTTCTCTTCAATTGGCGCAGGTTTAGACTAAAGAACCCTCCTGAGGACCTATGCCAGACCCTGTGTTCCTGCCTCTACTTTTTCTATATCATTACTGCTCTTTTCTCCCTGTGACTCAGAAATTTCGTCCTCCCCTTCTTCAAGAAGAACATCTAAATAGGCATCCTCAATTTCCTTTGCTTCCCTGACAGTAATCACCCTGGAATTTGGGCAATTTCGTTGTAGGAGTCCAACTCCTTGACACTTAAAACACTTTCTTTTGTCTTTAGGGATTGCAAGTAGTTTGACTGGAGTGGTTGTCCTTTTAACATTGTTGAAATTAGGTTTAGCACTAGATGGTTGGGAATACACACTTCCTTCTTGGATTCATAGGATTTAAAGAATGCTTTTGGCTTCTTTAAATTCCCATGTTTTTCAACTATAAGTGCCACTTTACATATTTCATCATAAGTCAAATAGGGCTGCAAATCCACTGTATCCGTAATAGATACATCCAGTCCTGCCACAAATCGAGCAACTTTATAGTCTTCCTTTTCCTCCAGATCACATAATATCAACAACCTTTCAAAGGCATTGACATACTCTTCAACACTCTTTTGCCCTTGTCTTAAAGTATGCATTCATGTGGTACAAATTTCTTCCTCAATTCTCTTTTCAATTTGCGCCATGAAACGGACTTTTGATCTCCCTTCCTTTTTGCGTTTTCTTTGTAATCCCTCATACCGCAAACTAGCATAGGAAGTTAGCTTTAATTCTGCCACTCTGAAAGCTTTATGATCATCATACTCCATGTAATTGAAGACTCTTTCGGTTCTCCTAAGACACTCAAGGAAAATTTCTGGATCTAGGCTGCCAATGAACTCAGGAACGTCCAATTTTAGACTACGATCATCATCTTTTTGTTTGTCATGCCTTTTATATATGTTTCCGTCATCCTCTTCACTTGAACTAGTGTCATAATCACGCCTAGGTTTGCGTGGACTGCTGCCTGAGTTTTCATCAATATAACTTGAATTAGGATCGTCAATTGTGTGACCTTTTTTCCTGTTTATCGAACATCCTGACACAAAGTCCATCACTTCCTCTAGCATGGTGCGCAACTCCTTTATTTCATTGTCCCGTCTGATTTCCTTAGCTTGTTCTAAGGACAATCCCCTTTCAAACTTTGTAGGAATTTCTCCACCTCCACCTTCCATAGCAATGTTGTTTCAAGTGTTTGACAAATTGATGAGCACTTGAGAATAAACGACCTCTCAACAAGAGCCCCAAATTTGATGTGAATTTTCGTATGAACAAAAACTCACAAAGGAATAGTACTAAAATTTCGAATCTCTAAAGGCCAAGCCACCAAAATTCTCAATTTTAAGTTGATCAATTAGTCCTTTGATTAAAGCCTAAGCACCCTAAAAGCTACTAATTAATCTACATAAGAGTATAAAGGAAAATTCCACCAACCCTTAAAAATTTTCGGACTTTTGATTTCAAGATAACAAGCAAACTTTTATTCAATTCAAACTAAATTAAATTACAACCTAGTGTTGAGATTATTTATAGGTATAGTCATCAACAAAATCCTACCTAAAAACAATTAAATACATGTGAAAAACAAAGGAAAGACGCCACACTTGTGCAACTTGCACAAGTTGCTCAACAAACTCAAGATAAGATTACCACATCATCATGCAACTTGCAACTTGATGTTATCTTGCCTAACAAACTGTAATAAACTAACTAATCAAGAAAATATCCTAAAAACTTAACTAAATAATTAATTAACAAGATAATCATCAGATTTTAAGCAAAAAATTACAAGAATACTTGCTGCCCAAGAACTTGGAAAAACGCCCAAAAACACGCTTCAAGAAACCGTTCCATTTGAGCGCACTTTCCTAGATTTTTTGAAGAACTTCAAGATCCAATCTTTTCATCAAGAAATCTTCAAGAATATGTCCTCCATGAATTTTTGCATACTTATGATGACCAAGACTCACCAAGAAATAAAAGACTCAATGCCAAAAATGAGAAAACCACTTGGAAAAAAACTCATACGCAAAAACCATCTTGTTTGGAAAAACGCCCAAAAACACGCTTCAAGAAACCGTTCCATTTGAGCCCAATTTCTTAGATTTTTTGAAGAACTTCAAGAAATGCTTCAAGATCCAATCTTTTCATCAAGAAACCTTCAAGAATATGTCCTCCATGTATTTTTGCATAATTATGATGACCAAGACTCACCAAGAAATAAAAGACTCAATGCCAAAAATGAGAAAACCACTTGGAAAAAAACTCATACGCAAAAACCATCTTGTTTGGAAAAACGCCCAAAAACACGCTTCAAGAAACCGTTCCATTTGAGCCCAATTTCTTAGATTTTTTGAAGAACTTCAAGAAATGCTTCAAGATCCAATCTTTTCATCAAGAAACCTTCAAGAATATGTCCTCCATGTATTTTTGCATAATTATGATGACCAAGACTCACCAAGAAATAAAAGACTCAATGCCAAAAATGAGAAAACCACTTGGAAAAAAACTCATACGCAAAAACCATCTTGTTCCCCAAAATCCACAATTTCTTACCTAGATTTACGTGCCACTTATTGATAAGTGACCATGCACACACAAATCCCTACCCTTGATGCACCCATATAGCTTATATCACCATATGCAATTATTTCACTTATGGTTGCTTCCTTGTTAACGATATTACAATTAATATTACCACCTTCGAAGTTGTTGATCGCCTTGATATCACTATTATTATCATTATCCATAGCATTGACATCAATTAAATTATCAGTGTCACTGTTGCTTGCACTTACAACATATTTGATGTAAATTTTCGTATGAATAAAAACTCATAAAGGAATAGTACTAAAATTCCGAATCTCTAAAGGCCAAGCCACAAAAATTATCAATTTTAGGTTGATCAATTAATCCTATGATTAAACCCTAAGCACCCTGAAAGCTACTAATTAATCTACACAAGAATATAAAGGCAAATTCCACCAACCCTTAAAAATTTTCAGACTTTTATTTTCAAGAAAACAAGCAAACTTTTATTCAATTCAAATTTAGTTAAATTACAACCTAATGTTGAGATTATTTATAGGTATGATCATCAAAAAAATCCTACCTAAAAATAATAAAATACATGTGAAAAACTAAGGAAAGACGCCCCACTTGTTCCACTTGCACAAGTTGCTCAACAATCTCAAGATAAGAATACCACGTCATCAAGCAACTTGCAAAGTGATCTTATCTTGCCTAACAAACTGTAACAAACTAACTAATCAAGAAATATACTAACAACTTGACTAAATAATTAATTAACAAGATAATCATCAAATTTTAAACTAAAAATTACAAGAATACTTGCTGCCTAAGAACTTGGAAAAACACGCAAAAACACGCTTCAAGAAACCGTTCCTTTTGTGCGCAATTTTCCAAATTCTTTCAAGAACATCAAGAAATGCTTTAAGATCCACACTTTTAATCAAGAAACCTTCAAGAATCTGTCCTCCATGTATTTTCGAATAATTATGATGACCAAGACTTACCATGAAATAAAAGACTCAATGCAAAAAATGAGAAAACCCAGTGGGAAAAGAATCATAGGCAAAAACCATCCTGTTCCCCAAAATCCACCATTTCTTGCCTTGATTTGCGTGCCACTTATTGATAAGTGACCATGCACACACAAATCCCTACTCTTGATGCAAATTTTTCACCCATGGTTGCATCCTTGCTATTGATATTACAATTAATATTACCACCTTCGAAGTTGTTGATTGCGGTGATATCACTAACATTATCATTATCCATTGCATTGATATCAATTAAATTATTAGTGTCACTGTTGCTTGCACTTACAGCATATTTGATATGAATTTTGGTATGAATAAAAACTCACAAAGTAATAATACTAAAATTTCGAATCTCTAAAGGCCAAGCCACTAAAATTCTCGATTTTAGGTTGATCAATTACTCCTTTCATTAAAGCCTAAGCACCCTGAAAGCTACTAATTAATTTACACAACAACATAAAGGAAAATTCCACCAACCCTTAAAAATTTTCGGACTTTTGTTTTCAATAAAACAAGCAAACTTTTATTCAATTCAAACTTAATTAAATTACAACCTAGTGTTGAGATTATTTATAGGTATAATCATCAACAAAATCCTACCGAAAAACAATAAAATACACGTGACAAACAAACGAAAGACGCTCCACTTGTGCCACTTGCACAAGTTGCTTAACAAACCCAAGATACGATAGCCACATCATCATGTAACTTGCAACTTCATCTTATCTTGCCTAACAAACTCTAACAAACTAACAAATGAAGAAAATATCCTAACAACTTCAATAAATAATTAATTAACAAGATAATCATCAGATTTTCAGCTAAAATTTAAACGAATACTTGCTGCCCTAGAACATTTAAAAACGCCAAATAAAACGCTTCAAGAAATCGTTCCTTTTGTGCGCAATTTTCAAGATTCTTTCAAGAACATCAATAAATGCTTTAAGATCCACTCTTTTAATCAAGAAACCTTCAAGAGTCTATCCTACATGTATTTTCGAATAAATAAGATGAACAAGACTCACCAAGAAATAAAAGACTCAATTCCAAAAATATGAAAAACCCAGTGGGAAAAAATCATAGGCAAAAACCACCTTGTTCCCCAAAATCCACCATTTCTTACCTTGATTTGCGTGCCACTTATATATAAGTGATCATGCACACACAAATCCCTACCCTTGATGCACCCATATAGCTTATTTCACCATATGCAATTACTTCACCCATGGTTGCATCATTGCTATTGATATTACAATTAATATTACGTCCTTCGAAGTTGTTAATCGCTATGATATCACTATTTTTATCATTATCCATAGCATTGACATCAATTAAATTATTAGTGTCATTGCTGTTTGCACTTACAACATATTTGATGTGAATTTTCGTATGAATAAAACTCATAAAGCAATAGTACTAAAATTTCGAATCTCTAAACGCCAAGCCACAAAAATTCTCAATTTTAGGTTACTCAATTAGTCCTTTGATTAAACCCTAAGCACCTTGAAAGCTACTAATTAATCTACACAAGAGCATAAAGGAAAATTCCACCAACAATTAAAAGTTTTCGGATTTTTGTTTTCAAGAAAACAAGCAAACTTTTATTTAATTCAAAGTTAATTAAATTACAACCTAATGTTAAGATTATTTATAGGTATGATCATCAAAAAAATCCTACCTAAAAATAATAAAATACATGTGAAAAACAAAGGAAAGACGCCCCACTTGTTCCACTTGCACAAGTTGCTCAACAAACTCAAGATAAGATTGCCACATCATCAAGCAACTTGCAACATGATCTTATCTTGCCTAACAAACTGTAACAAACTAACTAATCAAGAAATATCCTAACAACTTGAGTAAATAATTAATTAACAAGATAATCATCAGATTTTAAGCTAAAAATTACAAGAATACTTGCTGCCGAAGAACTTGGAAAAACGCGCAAAAACACGCTTCCAAGAAACTGTTCCTTTTGTGCGCAATTTTCCAAATTCTTTGAAGAACTTCAAGAAATGCTTTAAGATCCACTCTTTTAATCAAGAAACTTTCAAGAATCTGTCCTCCATGTATTTTCGAATAATTATGATGACCAAGACTGACCAATAAATAAAAGACTCAATGCCAAAAATGAGAAAACCCAGTGGGAATAAAATCATAGGCAAAAACCATCCTGTTCCCCAAAATCCACCATTTCTTTCCTTGATTTGCGTGCCACTTATTGATAAGTGACCATGCACACACAAACCCCTACTCTTGATGCAATTATTTCACCCATGGTTGCATCCTTGCTATTGATATTACAATTAATATTACTACCTTCGAAGTTGTTGATTGTGGTAATATCACTAATATTATCATTATCCATTGCATTGACATCAACTAAATTATTAGTGTCACTGTTGCTTGCACTTACAGCATATTTGATATGAATTTTGGTACGAACAAAAACTCAAAAAGTAATAATACTAAAATTTTGAATGTCTAAAGGCCAAGCCACGAAAATTCTCAGTTTTACGTTGATCAATTAGTCCTTTGATTAAACCCTGAGCACCATTAAAGCTACTAATTATTCTACACAAGAGTATAAAGGAAAATTCCACCAACCCTTAAAAATTTTCGGACTTTTGTTTTCAATAAAACAAGCAAACTGTTATTCAATTCAAACTTAATTAAATTACAACCTAGTGTTGAGATTATTTATAGGTATAATCATCAACAAAATCCTACCGAAAAACAATAAAATACACGTGACAAACAAACGAAAGACGCTCCACTTGTGCCACTTGCACAAGTTGCTTAACAAACCCAAGATACGATAGCCACATCATCATGCAACTTGCAACTTCATCTTATCTTGCCTAACAAACTCTAACAAACTACCAAATAAAGAAAATATCCTAACAACTTCAATAAAAAATTAATTAACAAGATAATCATCAGATTTTCAGCTAAAATTTAAACGAATACTTGCTGCCCTAGAACATTTAAAAACGCCAAAAAAAACGCTTCAAGAAAACGTTCCTTTTGTGCGCAATTTTCAAGATTCTTTCAAGAACATCAATAAATGCTTTAAGATCCACTCTTTTAATCAAGAAACCTTCAAGAGTCTATCCTACATGTATTTTCGAATAAATAAGATGAACAAGACTCACCAAGAAATAAAAGACTCAATTCCAAAAATATGAAAAACCCAGTGGGAAAAAATCATAGGCAAAAACCACCTTGTTCCCCAAAATCCACCATTTCTTACCTTGATTTGCGTGCCACTTATATATAAGTGATCATGCACACACAAATCCCTACCCTTGATGCACCCATATAGCTTATTTCACCATATGCAATTACTTCACCCATGGTTGCATCATTGCTATTGATATTACAATTAATATTACGTCCTTCGAAGTTGTTAANTACCTTCGAAGTTGTTGATTGCGGTAATATCACTAATATTATCATTATCCATTGCATTGACATCAACTAAATTATTAGTGTCACTGTTGCTTGCACTTACAGCATATTTGATATGAATTTTGGTACGAATAAAAACTCAAAAAGTAATAATACTAAAATTTTGAATCTCTAAAGGCCAAGCCACGAAAATTCTCAGTTTTACGTTGATCAATTAGTCCTTTGATTAAACCCTGAGCACCATTAAAGCTACTAATTATTCTACACAAGAGTATAAAGGAAAATTCCACCAACCCTTAAAAATTTTCGGACTTTTGTTTTCAATAAAACAAGCAAACTGTTATTCAATTCAAACTTAATTAAATTACAACCTAGTGTTGAGATTATTTATAGGTATAATCATCAACAAAATCCTACCGAAAAACAATAAAATACACGTGACAAACAAACGAAAGACGCTCCACTTGTGCCACTTGCACAAGTTGCTTAACAAACCCAAGATACGATAGCCACATCATCATGCAACTTGCAACTTCATCTTATCTTGCCTAACAAACTCTAACAAACTACCAAATAAAGAAAATATCCTAACAACTTCAATAAATAATTAATTAATAAGATAATCATCAGATTTTAACCTAAAATTTAAACGAATACTTGCTGCCCTAGAACATTTAAAAAGGCCAAAAAAAACGCTTCAAGAAAAAGTTCCTTTTGTGCGCAATTTTCAAGATTCTTTCAAGAACTTCAAGAAATGCTTTTAGATCCACTCTTTTAATCAAGAAACCTTCAAGAGTCTGTCCTCCATGTATTTTCATATAAGTAAGATGACCAAGACTCACCAACAAATAAAAGACTCAATTCCAAAAATGAGAAAAACCCAGTGGAAAAAAATCATAGGCAAAAACCATCTTGTTCCCCATAATCCACCATTTTTTACCTTGATTTGCGTGCCACTTATATATAAGTGACCATGCACACACAAATCCCTACCCTTGATGCACCCATATAGCTTATATCACCATATGCAATTACTTCACCCATGGTTGCATCCTTGCTATTGATATTACAATTAATATTACCACCTTCGAAGTTGTTAATCGCAGTGATATCACTATTTTTATCATTATCCATAGCATTGACATCAATTAAATTATTAGTGTCATTGTTGTTTGCACTTACAACATATTTGATGTGAATTTTCGTATGAATGAAACTCATAAAGGAATAGTACTAAAATTTCAAATCTCTTAAGGCCGAGCCACGAAAATTCTCAGTTTCACGATGATCATTTAGTCCTTTGATTAAAACCTGAGCACGCTTAAAGCTACTAATTAATCTACACAAGAGTATAAAGGAAAATTCCACCAACCCATAAAAATTTTCGCACTTTTGTTTTCAAGAAAACAAGCAAACTTTTATTCAATTCAAACTTAATTAAACTACGACCTAATGTCGGGATTATTTATAGGTAAGATCATAAAAAAAATCCCTACCTAAAAACAATAAAATACATGTGAAAAACAAAGGAAAGACACTCCACTTGTTCCACTTGCACTAGTTGCTAAACAAACTCAAGATAAGATTGACACATCATAAAGTAACTTACCACGTGATCTTATCTTGCCTAACAAACTGTAACAAACTAGCTAATCAAGAAAATATCCTAACAACTTGACTAAATATTTAATTAACAAGATAATTATCAGATATTAAGCTAAAAATTATAAGAATACTAGATCCCCAAGAACTTCAAAAAACGCGGAAAAACACGCTTCAAGAAATAGTTCTTTTTGTGCGCAATTTTCAAGATTCTTTCAAGAACTTCAAGAAATGCTTTAAGATACAATCTTTTAATCAAGAAACCTTCAAGAATCTGTCCTCCATGTATTTTCGAAAAATTATGATGATCAAGACTCACCAACAAATAAATGACTTAATGCCAAAAATGAGAAAAAACTAGTGGGAAAAAAATCATAAGAAAAAACCATCTTGTTCCCCAAAATCCACCATTTCTTGCCTTGATTTGCGTGCCACTTATTGATAAGTGACCATGCACACACAAATCCCTACTCTTGATGCACCCATATAGCTTATATCACCATATGCAATTATTTTCCCCATGGTTGCATCCTTGCTGTTGATATTACAATTAATATTACCAGCATCGAAGTTATTGATTGCCGTTATATCACTAATATTATCATTATCAATAGCATTGACATCAATTAAATTTTTACTGTCACTGTTGCTTACACTTATAGCATATTTTATGTGAATTTTCGTATGAATGAAAACTCACAAAGTAATAGTACTAAAATTTCGAATCTCGAAAGGCCAAGCCACGAAAATTCTCAGTTTTACGTTGATCAACTTGTCCTTTGATTAAACACTAAGCACCCTTAAAGCTACAAATTAATCTACACTAGAGTATAAAGGAAAATTCCATCAACCCTTAAAAATTTTCGCACTTTTGTTTTCAAGAAAACAAGCAAACTTTAATTCAATTCAAACTTAATTTAATTACAACCTAATGTTGGGATTATTTATAGGTATGATCATAAAAAAAAATCCTACATAAAAACAATAAAATACATGTGAAAAACAAAGGAAAGACACCCCACTAGTTCCACTTGCACAAGTTGCTCAACAAACTCAAGATAAGATAGCAACATCATAAAGTAACTTACAACGTGATCTTATCTTGCCTAACAAACTGTAACAAACTAACTAACAACTTGACTAAATAATTAATTAACAAGATAATCATCAGATATTAAGCTAAAAATGACAAGAATACTTGATCCCCAAGAACTTGAAAAAACGCGCAAAAACACGCTTGTAGAAATCGTTCCTTTTGTGCGCAATTTTCAAGATTCTTTCAAGAACTTCAAGAAATGCTTTAAGATACAATCTTTTAATCAAGAAACCTTCAAGAATCTGTCCTCCATGTATTTTCGAAAAATTATGATGACCAAGACTCACCAACAAATAAATGACTTAATGCAAAAAATGAGAAAAACACAGAGGGAAAAAAATCATAGGCAAAAACCATCTTGTTCCCCAAAATCCACCATTTCTTGCCTTGATTTGCATGCCACTTATTGATAAGTGATCATGCACACGCAAATCCCTACTCTTGATGCGCCCATATAGCTTATATCACCATATGCAATTATTTTCCCCATGGTAGCATCCTTGCTATTGATATTAAAATTAATATTACCGCCATCGAAGTTGTTGATTGCCGTTATATCACTAATATTATCATTATCAATAGCGTTGACATTAATAAAATTATTTGTGTCACTATTGCTTGCACTAATAGCATATTTGATGTTAATTTTCGTATGAATTAAAACTCACAAAGTAATAGTACTAAAATTTCGAATATATAAAGACCAAGCCACAAAAATTCTCGATTTTAGGTTGATCAATTAGTCCTTTGATTAAAGCCTAAGCACCCTGAAAGCTACTAATTAATTTACAAAACAGTATAAAGGAAAATTACACCAACCCTTAAAAATTTTTTACTTTTGTTTCATGAAAGCAAGCAAACTTTTATTCAACTCCAACTTAATTAAATTACAATCTAGTGTTGAGATTATTTATAGGTATAATCATCAACAAAATCCTACCTAAAAACAATAAAATACACGTGAAAAACAAAGGAAAGACACCCCACTTGTGCCACTTGCACAAGTTGCTTAAGAAACTCAAGATAAGATTGCCACATCATCATGCAAATTGAAACATTATCTTATCTTACCTAACAAACTGTAACAAACTAACTAATAAAGAAAATATCCTAAGAACTTGAATAAATAATTAATTAACAAGATAATCATTAGATTTTAGGCTAAAATTTAAAAGAATATTTGCTGCCCAAGAACATTTAAAAACGACCGAAAAAACGCTTCAAGAAACCGTTCCTTTTGTGCGCAATTTTCAAGATTCTTTCAATAACTTCAAGAAATGTTTCAAGATCCAATCTTTTAATCAAGAAACCTTCAAGAATCTATCCTCCATGTATTTTAGCATAATTATGATGGCCAAGACTCACTAAGAAATAAAAGACTCCGAACCAAAACTGGGAAAAACCACTTGGAAAAAATGCATAATCAAAAACCATCTTGTTCCCCAAAATCCCTCGTTTCTTGCCTAGATTTGCGTGCCACTTATTGATAAGTGACCATGCACACACAAATCCCTACCCTTGATGCACCCATATAGCTTATATCACCATATGCAATTATTTCACCCATGGTTGCATCCTTGCTATTGATATTACAATTAATATTACCGCCTTCGAAGTTGTTGATCGCCGTGATATCACTATTTTTATCATTATCCATTGCATTGACATCAATTAAATTATTAGCGTCATTGTTGCTTGCACTTACAACATATTTGATGTGAATTTTCGTATGAATAAAACTCATAAAGGAATAGTAGTAAAATTTCGAATCTCTAAAGGCCAAGCCACGGAAATTCTCAGTTTTACGTTGATCAATTAGTCCTTTGATTAAACCCTGAGCACCATTAAAGCTACTAATTATTCTACACAAGAGTATAAAGGAAAATTCCACCAACCCTTAAAAATTTTCGCACACTTTTGTTTTCACGAAAACAAGCAAACTTTTATTCAATTCAAACTTAATTAAATTACAACCTAATGTTGGGATTATTTATAGGTATGATCATAAAAAAAAATCCTACCTAAAAACAATAAAATACTTGTGAAAAACAAAGGAAAGACGCCCCACTTGTTCCACTTGCACAAGTTGCTCAACAAACTAAAGATAAGATTACCACATCATCATGCAACTTGCAACGTGATCTTATCTTGCCCAACAAACTGTAACAAACTAACTAATCAAGAAAATATCCTTACAATTCGACTAAATAATTAATTAACAAGTTAATCATCAGATTTTAAGCTAAAAATTACAAGAATACTTGCTCCCCAAGAACTTGGAAAAATGCGCAAAAACACACTTCAAGAAACCGTTCCTTTTGTGCGCAATTTTCAAGATTCCTTCAAGAACTTCAAGGAATGCTTTAAGAGCCACTCTTTTAATCAAGAAACCTTCAAGAATCATTCCTCCATGTATTTTCGAATGATTATGATGACCAAGACTCACCAAGAAATAAAAGACTTAATGCCAAAAATGAGAAAAACCCAATGCGAAATAAATCATAGGCAAAAACCATCTTGTTCCCCAAAATCCACAATTTCTAGCCTTGATTTGCTTGCCACTTATTGATAATTGACCATGCACACACAAATCCCTACTCTTGATGCACTTATATAGCTTATATCACCATATGCAATTATTTCACCCATGGTTGCATCCTTGCTATTGATATTATAATTAATATTACCACCTTCGAAGTTGTTGATTGCAGTGATATCAATAATACTATCATTATCCATAGCATTGACATCAATTAAATTATTAGTATCACTGTTGCTTGCACTTACAACATATATGATGTGAATTTTCGTATGAATAAAAATTCACAAAGTAATTTTACTAAAATTACGAATCTCTAAAGGGCAAGCCACAAAAATTCACAATTTTAGGTTGGATAATTAGTCGTTTAATTAAAGCCTAAGCACCCTGAAAGCTACCAATTAATTTACACAACAGTGTAAAGGAAAATTCCACCAACACTTAAAAATTTACGGACTTTTGTTTTCAAGAAAACAAGCAAACTTTTATTCAATTCAAACTTAATTAAATTACAACCTAGTATTGAGATTATTGATAGGTATGTTCATCAACAAAATCCGACCAAAAAACAATAAAATACACGTGAAAAACAAAGGAAAGGCGCCCCACTTGTGCCACTTGCACAAGTTGCTTAACAAACTCAAGATAAGATTGCCACATAATCATGCAACTTGCAACTTGATCTTATCTTGCTTAACTAACTCTGACAAACTAACTAATAAAAAAATATCCTAACAACTTGAATAAATAATTAATTAACAAGATCATCATCAGATTTTAAGCTAAAATTTAAAAGAATATTTGCTGCCCAAGAACATTTAAAAACGCCCAAAAAAATGCTTCAAGAAACCATTCCTTTTGTGCGCAATTTTCAAGATTCTTTCAATAATTTCAAGAAATGCTTCAAGATCCAATCTTTTAATCAAGAAACTTTCAAGAATCTGTCCTCCATGTATTTTAGCATAATTATGATGACCAAGACTCACCAAGCAATAAAAGACTCAATGCCAAAAATGAGAAAAACCTAGTGGGAAATAAATCATAGGCAAAAACATCTTGTTACCCAAAATCCACCATTTCTTGCCTTGATTTGTATGCCATTTATTGATAAGTGACCATGCACACACAAATCCCTACTCTTGATGCACCCATATAGCTTATATCACTATATGAAATTATTTCACCCATGGTTGCATCTTTGCTATTGATATTACAATTAATATTACCACCTTCGAAGTTGTTGATTGCAGTAATATCACTAATATTATCATTATCCATAGCACTGACATCAATTAAATTATTAGTGTCACTGTTGCTTGCACTTAAAACATATTTGATGTGAATTTTCGTATGAACAAAAACTCACAAAAGAATAGTACTAAAATTTCGAATCTCTAAAGGCCAAGCCACCAAAATTCTCAATTTTAGGTTGATCAAATAGTCCTTTAATTAAAGCCTAAGAACCCTCAAAGATACTAATTAATCTACACAAGAGTATAAAAGAAAATTCCTCCAACCCTCAAAATTTTCGGACTTTTGTTTAGAAGAAAACAAGCAAACTTTTGTCCAATTCAAACTTAATTAATTACAACCTATTGTTGAGATTATTTATAGGTATAATCATCAATAAAATCCAACGTAAAAACAATAAAAAACACGTGAAAAAACAAAGGAAAAACGACCCACTCTTGCCACTTGCACAAGTGGCTCAACATAATATAAAATTGCCACATCATCATGCAACTTGCAACATGATCTTATCTTGCCTAACAAACTATAAGAAATAACTAATCAAGAAAATATCCTAATAGCTTGAGTAAATAATTAATTAACAAGATAATCATCAGATGTTAAGCTAAAAATTACAAGAATACTTGTTGCCCAAGAACTTGGAAAAACGCCCAAAAACACGCTTCAAAAAACTTTTCCTTTTGTGCGCAATTTTCAAGATTCTTTCAAGAACTTCAAGAAATGCTTTAAGATCCACTCTTTTAATCAAGAAACCTTCAAGAATTTGTCCTCCATGTATTTTAGCATCATTTTGACGACCAAGACTCACCTTGAAATAAAAGACTCAATGCCAAAAATTAGAAAAACCCAGTGGGAAAAAAACTCATCGGCAAAAAGCATCTTGTTCCCAAAAATCCACCATTTCTTGCCTTGATTTGCATGCCACTTATTTATAAGTGGCCATTCACACACAAATCCCTACCTTTGATGCACCCATATAGCTTATATCACCATATGCAATTATCTCACCCATGGTTGCATCCTTGCTATTGATATTACAATAAATATTACCACCTTCATAGTTGTTGATTGCAGTGATATCACTAATATTATCATTATCCATAGCACTTTCAATAATTAAATTAAATGTGTCACAATTTCTTGCACTTACATCATCCTAGTCCTTCTTTGTCTTGCTTACCAAACCCCTCAAAAGAACACCCAAAGTCATTTTTGTATCCTCTGTTTGGCCATCAATCTGTGGATAATACGATGTACTAAACAAAAGTTTCGTTCATGCCAATCTCTAAAGTGAATTCCAAAAATAACTTATGAATTTTGTATCCCTTTCACGGACTATTATTTTCATAACCCCATGTAACTTCATAATATTCTGAAAATAAAGATCAGCTACATGCATGGCATCATCTGTTTTATGGCACGATATGAAATGCGCCATCTTTGAGAATCTATCCACCACCACCACCATAGAATCCTTAGCCCTTACTATTCTAGGTAAGCCAACCATGAAATCCATAGATACATCTTCCTAACGATTCTCTGGAACCGGAAATGGAGTATATATACCTTGATGAAAAGATGCCTTTGCCTTATGACAAGTAGCACACTTTGATATAATGGCTTCAAAATCTGCAATCATCTTAGGCCAATAAAAATGTTCCTCCAAGTCAATATCTTTACAATGCGTAAGTTTCCTGCTAGTCCTCCACCATGAGCTTCTCTCACAAATAACTTTTTGATAGAACACTTAGGAATGCATAATATATTTCCTTGGAAGAGAAAACCATCATACAAAACATAGGACCCCAAACATTCCTTCGTCATTTGCGCCAAAATAGGGCCAAAATTTTCCTCCTTCTCATAGTATTGGGTTATAAGATCTAATCCAAGCAACTTAAAATTCAAACCACCTATGAGAGCATACCTTCTTGAAAGAGAATCTTCCACCACATTCGATTTCCAGTCTTGTATATAGTCGAAAAGTGAAAAGATTGTAAAAATTCTACCCACATTGCGTGACGAGGATTTAACTTATTCTGACCATTGATATGCTTTAGAGCTTCAAGATCCGAGTGTAAAATAAAGTGATTGGGTCTTAGATAATGACTCCAATGATCTGAAGCTCGAACAATGGCATAAAACTCCTAATTATAAGTAGAATAGTTTAACTTTGCTCCAATCAACTTCTCATTGAAGTAAACAATTGCCCTCTTATCTTGAACCAAAACTGCTCCAATTTCGACTCCACTTGCGTCATTCTCCACCTCAAAAGTCATAGAGCATTTGTTTTCTCAAAGTCTCAAACACACTCGTCAGATGATTTAGATAATTATTTACACATGTACTGCAAACCAATATATCATCTAAATAAACCACAACAACTTTACAAATTCATCAATCTCATGAAAGTGCTAGGCGCATTAGTCAATCCAAAAGACATGACTAACAATTCATAGAGCCCTAGTTTCGTTTTAAAGCAGTCTTCCACTCGTCACCCTCTTTCATTCTTATCTGACGATAGCCACTTCTCAAAACTATTTTCGATAACACTTTAGACCCATATAACTCGTCCAACAAATCATTCAATCTAGGTATAGGGTTCCTGTATTTGATGGTTCCTCAATCTGCCTTTGAATCTCCTTTATTTCTTTAGGATTACACCTATAAGTAGTTTTATTGGGAATCTGTGAACCTGGAGTAAAATCAATCTAGTGTTCAATACCCCTAATTGGAGGTAATCTAGGAGGTAACTCATCAACAAAGATATATGGGAATTCATTCAATAAAGGTTGTAACACTCATGGAATTTCGAGTGAATTCCCTTTTGTCTCCTTAGCAATGAGCACAAATTCCACGCCACTATCCTTGACTTCCTTCTCCAACTCCTTTTCCCCAATCAACCAAGCTCCTTTCCAATTTTCCATGCTTGCTTTAGGTTTAGAAGTCATCAAAAGCTTTAGTGCATATGGCTTGTCTTCGCATGTTTGTGCACCACATATACATTCGTTCTTCCATTAAACTTCACAAATCTGTCATATCGATAAGGTCTCTCTAATAGTATATAATAAGCATCGATAGGGCACACATCACAAAGCACTTGATCATCATAATTTTTAATTTTGAATTAAGGCAATGAAAGCTTGTTTAGTTACCTTGACATCACTAGTGTTGCTAAGCCAATGATGTTTATATGGCCGTGGATGGATATTTGTATGTATGCCTAACTTATCGATTAGTAATGTAGACACCACATTAGTGAAGCTTCTTGTATCAATGATTACATCACATAACTTACCCTGCACGTTGCACCTGGTAAGGAAGATCATTTCACGTTAACTTTCCAAAGGTGAGGTTCGTTGAGATTGAAGCACTCTTCTCAGAACCAAACTTTAACCCTAGGATTCACGAACAATTTCTTCCACCTCTTCCTCATGTGTATCATACCTTGCATGATCTTTGTTACATATTTCCCTAGATAAAAATCTTTGAGTCTTTGAATTAAAATAAAAGTCCAACCTAACTTTCATTTGAATCTTATTTCCTATTTTAATTGAGTTTTATTATTTTGTGTTAGGTGTTTGTTGGGCATTTTATAGTTGTAATTTTCATTGTTTTCTAGAGTCTTTGTTTGAGTCAATTTATTTATTCAACTTTGAGTTAAAGTTAAATAATTAGAATTTTCAGTTTTAGTTCAGGATTCTAAACTGATTTTGTTGAACTATTTGAAACTGAATTAGATTGTTTTTAGAGTTGAATATTTTATGAGTCAAAGTTCAGAATATCTAGTATTAGGTATCTATATTTCAAGAGAATATCAAGAGGGAAAGTCATTCAAAGAAGCTGCAAAAGACAAGTACGCGGATTGAGACCTAGAATAAGTTGAAAGCATTTTGTGCATTATTCTCAAATCCGTTCCAGCTGAAAATGAAGGGACGACAAGAGAATAAAATGGAAATGTTGTGCATAAATTTTCTGATCAAAATTCAAATGGGAAGGCTGTTAAATGTCGGTTATAATATATTTAATGTCCATGTTCTTGTGTGGCTGTTTTGGGGTTGAATTTCTTTCTGAAATTTAATCTTAACTCGACCAATTATTGTGGAATTAATTACAACAGTTAAAAGGTTAGAAGAGCTCTGAAACATCAAGAAAAAGGCTGGCAAAAACGTCTTCAATTTATCAGAATTATGAAGGCGCAACTCAAGGAGAAAAATTGCCATTTTTGTGTGTGTGTTTAATGCATTAATTCTGAACATTTTAAGATTCTTCAGCAGCTTTAATCTGAGTAATTAATTGGGGAATTATTGTATTAATATTTCCTAAGCTAATTAAGGTTATGAGCTTGCTCATTCAAGTCTAAACCCCCAGCATCAAGTCAAATTTATTTTTCGAAGCTACCTGACGGCATGTGTGAGTATGGTGAGTTTTAATGCAGCTTTGGATTCTTTTTTGGACGTGATATTTCTTATTTAACTTGAAGAATAATGTGGATTGTTATTCCTTAATTTAAATGGAATTAATGCATGGGAATAAAAGCTTCATAATAGCCACAAATCCATGCAAATGCATGTGTGAATTTCAAGGGGTACTAAGCTACCTTAATTCTTGTATCCTAATTTTTATTTCTAGTTTTGACTTAATATTATGATTGTATTTAGACTTAGAAGATATTATCTATTAATAGAAAGGAATCCTAGGTTTATTTATGTAACATAACCTACTAGGTTGTAACATCTCAAGCCTATATATATGGCCATTTCTCAATTAGTATCATTTTTACAATAAATGATATGAATAAATGATATCGTTTTTAAAATAAATGATATGAATACTTCTTTATTAGTATCGTTTCTACACGAAACGATACTAATAGAAGCTTCAAAAAAAAAAAAAAAAAACACGTAGCTTTTATATCGTTTTCAATAAAAAACGATGCTAATGGGAGTTTAGGACCCTTAAAAAAATCAAATCTCTTCCTTCTTACTCTCATTTCTCATGTCTGTTTCACTCTCAACTCTCTCATATTCTTACTCTTCACTCTATCATCTCATATCACTCTTCACCAAGCCAGCTATCTCGTCTCCTCCTTCTGGATTGTTTGGCTTTGGTTTTCTCGATTTTTTTTAATTTGAATTGGGTGTTTGGTGTGATAACTAGGGTTTATTGATTGGGTTTTTGATGGGATAACTAGGTTTTATGATTGGGTTTTTGGAGTGGTTAGGGTTTTCGAATTAGAGGTTTCGGTGGTTAGGATTTTCGATTTGAAGGTTTTAATTTAGAATTTTTGTGGTTAGGGTCTTCGAAATGCTTTTTCTAGAGGTTAGGGTATTCGATTGAAGGTTTTAGTTTAGGGTTTTTGTGGTTAGGGTATTCGAATTAAGAAGTGAATATAGTTTAGCAGATCCAGAGTTGTATAAAGTAGCAAATAAAGATGATCCTGAAGCTTTGCTTGAAGGTGCTGCCATGGCTGGACTTGTTGGCGTTCTTCGTCAACTCGGTGACTTAGCTGAGTTAGTTTCTTTTTTAACTCGCTTTTTTTTTATTTTTTTGAAATTTTGATTTTGAATGATGTTGAAGAATTTTGAATGATTATTTTTGTGATTATGTTATTGTCTTTTTTTTTGTTTTGAGTTTGGTGAATTGATGAGGTAAGTGAGATCTGCTTAGCGTTTTTGTTGACTTAGAATGCAATTTTTGTTTCAATTTTTAATTTAATTTAATTTTTGCTGATTTTTGATGTTGCTTTGATTTGAATTGTTGTTTTTAACGTTGTTGAATTTGATTGTTTCAGTAAATGGAAGTGCTTTGATTTTACGGTGTACTTTTTGGTGTATGCTATTGTAGTTTGTTGATATTATTGTGTTTTTTAGAAGTCTATTGGAGCGAATTATTCAGACGAATTCGTTTGTGTGTATTGAGTATAGCTATCGATTACGAGACTAGGAGATTAGGTATATGTGATTTGATCCCATGGAGGGACCGTTGAAGCGTAGAATCATGAATTAGTATTGATTTCTTCTGGAAGTAATTGAGCTCCGAGGAAGGAAATCTTGTGATCAATAGCTCAATGTGATCAGTTGGCAGGAAATCTTGTAGTCAATAGCTCAATGTGATCTGTTGGCAGTAAATCTTGTAGTTAATAGCTCAATTTAATCTGCTTTAATGTAACTTAGAAGAGACAAGAATGGATGCCAGAGATGCTTGATGCTGCAGGCTCATATCATATGTTTTTATAGGGGTACAATTAACAAGTTCTGTGTTATATTTAGGAAAGAGAAATGGCAAGAAGTGATATTGGAAAAGAAAGATACTTTTAGTTTGCTTTTACACTCCTAAATGTAGAGAAACTAAAATGTAATCTGGAAAGGTAATGCCGACTGAATGCTGATGTTCATTTCCGCAAGATAGTGCTGTTTCCCCCAGTTTTGTCATGGCTAAGTGAGCACATAAGAGTTCATATTGGTTATATTACCCTGTTTTGTTTTAAGACTAATTAAGTATAGAGTGCTTGTGTGCTTGATTAGGAAGAAAGATGATTAGCTATTCATTCAGGCTTTTGTGTAGAGAACCCGAGTGTATGAAATGAAACGGTGTAGAAGTGTCTAATAGGTTGTTTTAACTGTTAACTTTATTAAAAGACAGCAGGCATTAACTTCTGCATACAAACAATACTAACTTCAGAAACTAAGTAGCTGATAAATTCATTAATGATCAATTCCACCAGTTACTATGGAAGCAGCCTGATAAACATATATGGCTGAAGCACTGAAATCAGACGAGGTATAACACCTTTTTCATGTTTGACTGGTTGACGTGATTGTTCATCACCTACAGTTGTTTTATCAAAATTCAACAACATTTGCAGTGATTGGTCTCTTACATTATCAAAGAATTTATCTTTACACAGAGTGGCTCTAGCAATAGACATTGCTCCCTTCCTGAAAACCTTTTGATTTGGACTGAATAATTGAAATTAATATTAAAAAGAACTTGGTCAAATATTGCCTAGCCTACTCCCAACTTTTCGAATTCTGAATCCTACATCTAGGATTTCCATGCTTTCTTTTTTCTCTCTAGTAGTCTGGTTGCTTCCTAAATACCCTAACTATGTTTGGGTTGCTACTTTTTGCATACTTTCATTTACATAAGTAATTTTCCTGTATTGGAGGTAAACACACTATGGTATTGAGTATTGACAGACATAAAAACTTTTGACATGGCATTAGGGAGGTATCAGGAATACAACAATTCGAATATCCCTAGATTCGAATATCATTTTACCACAATTCGAATATCCCCAATCTCCAAGCTAGGGTTCAGATTCGAACTGTTTTTCAATTGGTAATTCAATTTATTCAATAGTTTAATATGTCTATCGATTTGTGAGAAGTAGGTGTGGGTTGTGTTCAGCATCGAACTGGTGTTCATTGAATCAAATTCGATATATTTGCTTTTACTGTGGAATATGGGCCGATTTACTAAGTTATCTTTGATATAGTTATTGATTTGTGAAGGTCGTTGCCTTTCGATTAGTGTCCTTGACTATGTCATTTATGTGTATTGTAAGTTTTGTGTTTAGTACCCGGTGGAAAGTGGCAACAAAGCATTTCATTCTTCTTGGTGATGATTATTGTTCTTCATCTTGTGATTTCTATTATTACCTATGTGGACTTCCTTATGTAAAATTGGGTATGTGAAAGAGCTGTGGTGTCTAGGATGCTACAAGGGTAGCTTAATGTAGTCATGTTATATTTAATTATGTATGCACCTTTGTTATATGTAATAATGTGCGCCTAGATAAAGCTGCGCCTCTTCTGGATAAGTTGGTTTTCAATAAAGTTGGTTAAATTCTTTCTGATACACCTTTACATTTCATTATTCTATGTTAATCAGTGTTAAAATTGGCCCTATACCTGATATATCTGAACTGAACTAGATCAAACAAAGCTTTGGAGGACGAGTACGCGTTATGTTTTCTAGAGGAGCGCCTTTGGCACGACATGTTGAAGAGTTTCTGAGGGTTACTTGCTGCTCTGTGGTGGTACAAGGATATGGTGAGTCATGACATTACAATTGCATGTGCAAACATTGCGTAAATCTAATGGATCTCAGCTTCAATTGCATGTTTTCAATATAATCTTTTGAAGGACAATATTGGAAGATCTGCCCCGTATACCAAAAGAGAGTTGGATGAGGTTCGCGGGCAATGGGCGAGGTTCTTCAGACTAAATTTCTTATTGCCCGATCCTAATTAAATAAAAATGTATTTGATTACATTACTGTTCATACTTTTAATTTAAATATTTCGTAAACATCTATCCAACCTGTCATTGTAAAATATATATATATAAGAATACAAAGTGTATTCTATATATATGAATCCTTTACAATTTTAATTAGTTAATGAAATATTCATATTAATATAGTAAACTATACAGAATCGAACAGGGTAATGGCGGGAGGATGCATATATATATTATTTATTGTGAATATAGAGCCCAAATTATCATTTCAAATTTTTTTAAAAAACAGCACTATTAGTATCGTTTATTGTAAAAATGATACTAATAAAGTGTCTATTTGTATCGTTTTTTAGTAAAAGCGATACAAATAGGCCACCTATTTGCATCGTTTTTTAAACAAAGGATACTAATAGGGTACCTATTTGTATCGTTTCTGTAAAAAAAAACGATGCAAATAGGTGGTATTACCATCGTTTCTAACAAATGATACAAATAGAATTGGCTATTTGTTACGCCTCCAATTGTATCGTGTGTAAAACGATACAAATAGGTGAAAAAAAACGATACTAATAAGCTATTTTTTTACTAGTGAGACCACGTTATGATTGACCTCCACACACAGATGCTAGTCGTCCCGATGTGGATCCCACCTATAACTATAGGTGGAACCATCCATCTCCTTGAGCATCGGGATGATGCTTTGTCCTAGCTTGGAGGGGTTTGCCCTCTAGCATTGGTTTACATAGGTAGGTAGTTAGTGGTGTGGATCCTTGTTTTGTTGTTGATCTTTGAAAGATTGAGAGAGAGTCGTTGCATTAGTTGGTTGTGATTCCTTGGGGTTTGTTTGTGATTTGAGGGTGATGTCTTATGGAAGATTTGAGTGAGTTAGTGTGGTAATTTGTTCAGTTTTTGATCTCCTTATGTTGATGATGATGATTGATAATTATGATGATGTTGTTGATGGATCCTTTTTGCTCGTACTTTTGAAAATCCAAAAAATTTCTTTTCTCTCCCCCTCTTTCCTTGAAAATCCAAAACTTTCTTCTCTCCCCCTCTTTCCTTGAAAATCCAAATTCCCCCCTCCCCCCCTCCTCCACCCTCCTTTATCTTCCCTTCTAAATCCAAAATGCATTTAGTTTAGTTAGAGCATGTAGTTTATTCTCTTAGTTTATCTTCGTTTTATTTATTTTTCCTTAGTTTATTTTTAGAGCATTTGATTTCTTTTTGCATGCATTCTAAATATTCCATAAATATATTATATTTTTAGGTCTTTTTAGTTATTTTTAGGATTAGATCCCTATGATGTAAATAGAGATTATTAGCTTAGACTTTCCCTTCTCATGAACTTCAAATCTCCAAACAATCTAGAAAGGTAACTCATGAGTCTTTGCATTCTTTAGTATGAAAACCATGTTAGTTGATTGATGAACTTGTGTAGTGAATATTGGTTGCTTGTCTCCTTGGCTATTTAAAACGCCACGCAATGATCATTTTTGAACCATGGTGAGTTTTTGAGCTTTCATGCATATATAGACTACCAACTTGGTCTCATTTTTCTTTCTTTAGCGTTGATATTTGCCTTGTTGTGGCTACCTAGATTGAGAATTTGCCTTGTGACTTTGGGAATCGTGCCTACTTTGCTCTTGGTTATATGATCATGGCTCTCATTTCGTATGTTTTGTTTTTAGAATCCAACTCTTCTTAGGTTTATTATATTTTTTCTTTTCTTTCCACAAATGTGTATACTCTTTGTTCCCCATTGTGCTTTGACCCTTGTTCACTACACCACATTTGAACCTCGGCCTACAACCATTGTCACCCTATGTAGTTAGTAAAGCTTGTCGTCATTCATGTCCTCTTGTATAGTTTGTTTAAAAAAAATAAAAATAAAAAGAAGAAAAAGAAAAAGAGATAAAGAAATTCCAAAGCTTTTGTAAATAAGCTTCGTTAGAAATAGAAAAAAGGTTTGTTCTTGATTCAAATTCATTAGAAGTGAGTACAAGGCTTTTCATCATTTCATTAATGTTTGTCTTCTAAATGATGGAAGGTCATTTGTCTGTGTTGTCCTATTCCTTTTAGGACAATTTTGTTTTGAGTTACAAATTTGGTCTTTGAGACTAGTTTTTCCACTACTTTCTTCATAATCATATTTATTAGAGTGGAAAACTCAAGTTTTGTTGTGTTTGAGGTCTTAATTCATTGTCAAAAGTTTGTAAAGTTCATTATTGACTTGCAAATGCTTCACTTAGGTTTACGTCCTCGAAATAGCCAAAACTTTCCGACTTTCACCTTTCCTCAACCCCCATTGCAACCCTTAAAGTCCATATGAGTCCAAGATACAAAGTTCAAAGGTTACTTGATCGATAAAGCCACTTGCCAAGCGTATTGAGAGTGTACTTTGTGGAAGATGTGAGAGATTAGACATTTCTTTTCTCATCTATGCCCCTTTTTTTGTGAAACTCTCTCAAGGAGTATTACACACGATCATTGTATATGGGAGCTTATGATTTATTATTGGTTAAAACTCACAAGTTCACTCTAATCTACTTAGGTTCCTATTGAATTCTTTCTTATGAATTATGCTTTCCCTTTCATTATTGTTTGAGATTTAGTTCATTTGAGAAGTTGTATAAAGTCCATTCTAATCGTTTCCTTGAGGGATTCAGCTTACTCCTTCCGTTCTTAATTGTTTGAATTGCTTGGGGACAAGCAATGGTCTAGCTTGGGGGAGTTTTATTTATTGCTTATTTGTATATATTTTCCATAGTTTTCTGTAGTTAGTTTAGTTACTTTTCTTTCCTTGTTCTGGTTTTTCCCTTCTTTCTCTTAGTATTTACTAAATCTCATTCTCCTGTTATTTTTTCATATTATGCTCGTATTTATCTTGTTTTGTGTGTCGTCTCCATTTTGTAGGTATTTTCGACGAAGTTCAGAAACCGAGGCAACATTTGCACGAAGCCTTATAGAGTATGAAGCGAGGAACGAGTTATTTTGGTGCGAATATTCAAGTCTTGTCTTAGGCGATTTAACTTCTTGATTTTCATATCACGATACCGCAACCCATGGCTCAACGACGTAGGCAAAGCCCTTAGTAGCCCCAAAAAAGAAGCAGGGGAAGTACATCACAGGGGTTGCGGCCGCATGGTACCTGGCATGCGATAGCCTCAACAAAGAAGCAGGGGAAGTACATCTCAGGGGTTGCGGCCGCATGTCCTTGTTTCGTACAACAATCAATTTTATTCTTATTTTTCCCACTTGCTTTGGTCTTTGTTTTGGTTTATATATGTAATACCCCATATTTTCACGTATTTTTAGAATGTTATTTCATAATTTATGTGAATATTTTTAGAATTTTTATTGAAAAAAATTAAGTTCAATATATAAATATATTTAAAAAAGAAATTTAATTAATTGTTATTTGAAATAATTATTTTTATGTTTTCTAAAGTTTATAAGTTATATTTTATGTCACTTTAAATTTTATTAAATATTTCAACAAGTTTCTAAAATTAGAATTTTCAAGGTTTCCTCAATTGTTTTTGAAAAGAGAAGACAAAAGTTATTTCAAGCACTAAGGGTATCTATCTAATTTTACCAAAACCTAATTTGAGCCTATAAATACCCCTTAAAACCAGAATTTTTAGATATATAATGCAATTTGTGAGTTAGGATTTCAAAAAAAAAAAAAAAAAAAGTTCGGTGTTTTTGCAAAAAAAAAATCATCGCTGCTCGCTCGCCGACTGCCACTCGTCGCCGGACACTCTCGTGCCGCCCCTGGTCGTCGCCGTCTACCACCTCGCTGGCAACCACCACCACTTCCTCCTCCTTTTTGGTATTTTTCGAAACTCTATAAAAAAAACTTTTTCTTCCTCTTTTCTTTTTAATTCAATCTTGCATAAATTCATATTTATAATTATGTTTACGCATGTTTTATGGTTTTAATGATATTTTACAAGTTTTGATCATGTTTTAGAATTTAAAATTTATGTTTATAAAGTTGTTCATGAAATTATAAAACCAGGGTTTATAAAGTTATGAAATTTATTGTTTTATGATTTTTAATGATCTAAACTTTCATATTATGATCATAGGTTGTTGTAGGATAATTTGTGATGATTTTTGAGGATTAGATTGGTTTTTAAAGGTTTTAAAGATAATTAATATTGGTATCAAATTTTTAATGTCATGAAAACTAAGAGTAATAATACTATGAACATGTTTTAAAACATGAAAAATTATCTTAAAGCATAGATTAGATGTATAATGATAGTATGAGATTATAAAAGTGGTTTGTGCTTGATTGAAGAAGTTTTAATGAGATTTTAATGAGTTTTGAATAGATATATATTGCTTTGAATTTTTATTAACATGTGTTCATGCACAATAAAAACAGTTGCATGTGAAATAATAAGTTGTAATAGTTTTTAACACATCAAAATATTATATGATGATCTTAGGACATGAATCTAATGTTTTAGGATCAAATTATAATATTTAGAAGGGTTTTAAAGAGTTTTAAAGTAGCTTTACAAAGCTGCCATTTTTGGAAAATTATCGAAAATCAAGTGTTTTGCAAAAGATAAATTAAAATAAAGTATGGAATTGAACAGAGACCATATAGGGAAGGTTTTGGACAAGTTTCGAATATAAATAATTAGTTTAGAGTTGTAGAAGTTAGTCAAAATGGTTTAAATTTAGTTTCGATTTTGTTTATGTAGGAGAATTTGAGTTATAAGACTTTTAGAAGTTGTGGCGAATCATCGTTATTACACAAGGTACGTAAGTATTAAAGGCATATATATAGGTACAGTTTATGCTAGATTTGTTGATTGTACATGCTATGTGCTATAGACATTTATATGTTGATTGGTTGACCTGAGTTAACTTGCATGAGAAGTTATGTTAGCATGAATATATGAAAAGTATGATTTATATATCGAGTTGACATTACGTGTTTAAAGTATTGTTATTACATCATGAGAATTGGAATGTTAAATTATTTTTGAAGTTTGACTAATAGTCAATAAAGAAGAAAGGAAGACAGGTAGTTGGTGAATTTTTATTCACATGTTAAAAGGAGCAAATGAGCAAATATTTAGCCACTCACAGTTAATGTGTAGTAAAGGAAAGTTTTGTTAAATAAAGGACGCACCAACATTATTTTAGAATCACATTAAAACCAAGATAACTAATATGGTGTTGCTTGTTACTATGCATACTTCAACGTGTTGTTGTGTGTGTGCCATAATGTTTGTTAAACCGGTTAATCACGCATAATGAAAGAGGATCCGCACCAAAAATCTTGGAACGTATATACCTTGAGTATGAACAATGGGGGGGGGGGGAGTGATGGGTGTTTACTGTAACTTCTAATCGAGGTACTAGACGTTATACTCTTTTATATTTTAAATGCGTTGGAATTCCGTCACTACATGTGACACAGGTAATACGTTCTTGGAGTTGCACCCAAGTTGGTGCCTAATAGGGCGATTTTTAAGGAAAAGGAAACCTTTTCGATGCGAAATCCAAATTTCTAAATATAATAAATAGTTTTCATATGAGTTAATAAATAGTTTTCATATGAGTTGAGTCTATGCACAGGTATGTAGAGATGTCAATGGTAAGAAGTATGTGTGTTCGTTCTTTTCTTTCATTTTAATGTTAATCATGTTTTGTATAGTCTCTAGTATTTATATACTCAGCTTTGCTTATTGTGTGTGTTTTTGTGCATGGCATTATCTTTGACTTGGCCCTACGACGACCCATTTCGATGGCGAGTAGTTATCTAGAATAAAGATAAAGGTACAGGTACATGTGGGTATAGTCAATCATGCTGGGATTGAGTGATGAGCGCTTGCTTTGTAGTTTTCTTAGTTTGTGTGGACTTACTATTTAATATTTTTATTGTTGACTTTTGGATTTTTCTAAGTTTAAATTTTATTTGGTTTGAAGGGTTGTTAATACGGTTCCGAATTGTAATAGAGATTTATTTTGGTTTTCCTTTTGGTTTTGATTTTGGTTTGAGAGTTCTTTGAGTTTATGTTGGTTAAAATTTGGTTTGAAATAAAAGAGTACTTTGACAAAAGTCTTAGCCATTATCACTGTGGTGGTAATACTTTGGTTTTCCTAGTTATGTAGGAAGTATATTTATTATTATTTTTCTATTTTATCTATATTATATTTCCGGAAAAGTGGAAGGATGAAGTTAGGAAATTCCAAGGTGCTACAATATATCAGCTTTAAGTTGTTGTAATATACATATTAGACACTATAGATTATATTCTTGCTCCATAGAACATTAGTCTTAGTTAATAATTCATAAATTAGTTTGTACTTAGATCTTTAGCAATCTTTCAATCAATTCAATTAGTTATTCTTAAGCTATATTTCTTCAAGTTTTTGATTTCTTTGTTGGGTTGATCATGATTTCTTCAAGACTTTAAACTTCATTTTTATACAAGGATCATTAATTAGAACTTGCTCTAATTTACATTTTCAAGCTTTATAGTAAACTCTTTACATTCTTTGCTTTTGCTTTTATTCAAAGTTTTTATTCATACTTTCTCCTCAAGTAATCTTGTCCTTGTTCTTACTTTTCTATTGCTTTTGTTATAGTTTTCTATAATTACTTGAATAACTTACTTATTTGCTATAATTTGATAATAATAAGTTTCCTTTAATTGTTCATATATATATTTTCATGCTTATGTTTTAGTTCTCTTAGAATCACTTAAATAACTTATTTCTTTGCAATAATTTGATAATAAAAAAAGTTCTTTTTACTAATAGTTTTGCTTAATTTAGATTATAATTCATTGTCATAACTTATTTCTTTGCTATAATCTTGTAATCATGAGTAGTGAGTAGTTTTAGTGCTAGGATGTGGGTGAAACGCTCATCACGTTCATGACTTAAGTTGGTTCTTAGTAACAACTGAGCTTGTGGGGGACTAGAATCGTTACATGAGGTTATAATCAAGTAGTATATGAGTTGCTTCCATATATGTCATCTTAGGTTCCTCAACGAAGGATCAAGAGATCAAGTTTAGTGAAAACTCCCCATGTTTGATTAGTTTGATAACCATGAGAATGGGTGTTCAAGTTAAGGGACGTTACTAGTCTTCGTCAATAAGTGCTTAGGAGTCGTTTTGTGCTCACGCCATGAGAATAGGTTGTGTGCATAACTCGGCTTGTCATGCTAGCTCGAGAGAGTAGACATGGCTCTTAGAATGACTTCCCCTAGATGTTTCCCTTTTAATTCGGTTTGACCTAGGAATCCGCTCCTTCATGTAGGAAGTGAGTAGTGAATCCTTTACGTTAGTCGTCTTTAATCTTAGACTTAAATTAGTTAATTCAACCTTAGTGACAATCTTGCTTTCCAAGAAAATCCCGACTTAAACTTACTCCTTAGATCGCCTTAGTGTAGAAACTTTTATCTCGTGGGATTCGATCCTTACTTGCCCTTACTAGTAGCCTAGTGAGCCTTGTATGGTTTATCTTTGGTACTCACTTCGACAGGCTATCACCTTGATTTCCATGTATTTTGGAGGAAAATTGAAGGATAATTTTGTTTGTTAGATAAGTTTCCTAAAATTGGTAAGATATTTGTTCAAAATTTGGACATAAAGAGGAGGGTCCTCAAGCTTATCCAATTTTGGTATTGGGGTTGAGGTGTAGGTGTATTACTTGCCTTGCAAGCGATTTCCTAGTTTGTTTAGGATTTGTTATGGTTGTTTAGATGATTTTTAGGATTTATTTGATGGTTATGCCTATAAATTTCTTCAATTACATTGTAACAAATCAGATTTTGATGTTTAATGCAAAATTTTTTATTTGTTTACTCCCTAAACAAATTATTATTTTTCTTATTGGGAGTTGGTGATTTTTCCTTAAACTCTTGTGTGGATTAGATAGTGTCTTTGAAGGTGCTTAGGCTTTAATCAAAGACTAATTAATCAAACAAAATTCAAGAATTTTGGTGGCATAGCCTTTAGAAATTCGTGAGTTTGGAACTATCTTTTTGAGTTTTTGTTTTCACGAAAAAGCACATGAACTTTGGTGCTTTCATTGAGAGATTAATTCGAATAAACACAAGAAATTTAATAATGGAAGAAGGACAACCTTTAAACTTTAGAAAGGGATTGAAATTAGAACAAGAAAAAGAAATCAAAAGAGATGATGAGATTGGTGAATTACGAATAATGCTAGAAGAGGTGATGCAATTTATGGGAGGTAGATCCAAAAGTTCAAAAAAGTCTAACGAATTTGATGATTCAAATTGAAGCTCACATCCTATGCTAGTCTATGGTATGAGGGTCTTCAAAGAAAAACAAAGAAAGTTGGAAAATCCAAAATAAAGTTGTGGCACAAATTTAAGAAAGAACTTAAGAATTGCTTTATTCCTCATGAATATGAACAAAAAAAACCTCTTCAAGATGCATGCTTTGAAACATAATCAAAAGAGCGTTAAAGAATACATCAATGAATTTGAGAAGTTGAGAATCTTGTATGACATTGAAGAGAAGGATGATCACAAGGTTGCTAGATTTGTTGCAGTATTGGATGAATTTATTAAGGAGAAGGTGGACTTACAACCTTATTGACCTTTTTAGGAGATTTTCAAGGATGCATTAAGGGTGGAAAAGTAAGAACGTTCGAAAAAAACCAAAAGCTTTCTTCAAAAGTTCCGAATCCAAGAGTGAGAAAGAGGTGGTTTCCACTTAGTCACAAAATCCTAAGCCTAGCTAGTTGAAAACGTAGAGAATCCTAGGGTTCCTACACCTTATAAGATTTCATTACTTCCTGAAGATATGAGAAAGTGTTTCAAGTGTCAAGGATATGGTCATGTTCAACGAAATTTTCTAAGTTCAAGAGTGATTACAGTTAGAGAGGCACAAGAATTTGAGGAGTCTTACCTAGATGTTCTTCATGAAAAAGGGGAGCAAAAAGACAATGCAAAACAAGAGGACAAGAGTAGCAATGACATGGATGAAGTAGAAGCTGAGACACAAGGCTAAGCTCTAGTTTTGTGATGGGTTTTGCAAACAAAGCCAACACCATTGGAGGAGATTCAAAGAGATAAGATTTTTGTGACAAGGTGTGTGGTTCAAGGAAAGATTTGTGATGTGATTGCTGATAGTGGTAGTTTCACGAATGTGGTGTCTACTTTGTTGATTCAAAAGCTCAACTATCCTACTAAAAAGCATCCTCAACTGTAACACCCTGCAATTTCCTAACTTCTTACTTCTTATTTTTCTGGAAAACATATTATAATTATTAAGGATTATATTTATTAAAACTTCTAAATATGGAAAAACTAAAGTATTACCGCCACCGTGATAACGGCTAAGGCATTTATCAAAGTAGTACAGCGGAAGTCTTAAAATCAAAACAAATTTAAAACTAAACTTCAAAACAATCTCAAAATAAAACTCAACTTTAAACTTATTACACTTCGGAACCATAATAATGGCCCTTAAAAACCAAAACTAAAAGTCTTTAGAAATAAAACAACATCAAAAATAAATGTTAGTCATTCATAAGCAATAGGATAAAGTAAAGCTACAAAACACAGCAAGCGCTCTCACTCCAGCCAATCATGAAATGACTTATGTCCACTTGTTCCTGCAGCTTTTCTTTTACTAGACAACTACTCACCACAAGTGGGTCATTGTAGGGCCAAGTCCAAGACAAAGCCATGCACACAAAACAAACAGTCTGCAAAACTGAGTACATAACTACTAAAGACTATGCAACAAACAATAAGAAATAAAACATGCACTCAACTTACCTTAGACAACCTTTTACCTGTACTTGGACTCAGCTAAATTAATTGTTATCGTTAAACTTATGGATCCTGCATCGAACGGGTTTCCTCCTTCAAAATCATTGCCCTATTGGGCACCAACTTGGGAGCAACTCCAAGAAGGTATTACTATGTCACATAAAGTGACGGATATCCAGCGCATTAAGAATATAAAAGAGCACAACGTCTTGTACTCCAATTAGAAGTCATAGATCACTGTTCCATACGACTCCCCCCATTGTTCATACTCAAGGAATATACGTTCCAAGAGTTTTGATGCAAGTCCTCTTACACTTTACGTGCTTAACCGGTTTAACAATGTTATGACTCACACACAACATCACATAAAGACACGCATCAAACCAAGCAAGCCATATTAATTATCTTCAATTTAAGGTGATTCAGAATTAAACTTATGTGTGTCCTTTAATTAAACAGAACTTCCTTTACCACACATTAACTGTGAGTGGCTAATTATTTACTTTCTCCTTGACCACACATTAAACTGTGAGTGGCAACATGTATAAATATATTGCTCATAACTTCTGTTAATCATGTGAACAAAAATTCACCACTACCTTCCTTGTTGATTAAGTAACTAACCAACTTAAAATAAACTTCCTTCCTTTATTAAAAATACGATTGGCCAAATGAACTTATCATAACATTCCAAATCAAGCTTATAAGAATTTATATTACTATTTAACACGGAATGTCAACATACTATAAAAATCCATGCTTCTAATAAACTTGTCATGGACATAAATTCATGATTCAAACAAGCACCAAAAAATTTTCATATAATCAAGGATCATCCAAGCATGAATTTTGGTTCTTGTATTTTTTCTTTAGTACTTACGTACCTTGTAAAATAATGGTGCTCCGCCACAACTTCTAGCGGTGGACTAGGTCAAAGTCTCCTTCATAAGGAAAAACGGAACCTAAATTAAAACCTTGTTGACTTCGTTTTAAAACAACTTCAAACTAACTTCTATATTAGAAAATTTTCCAAAATATTCCTTTTATGGTCTCTATTCAATTCCATACTTCAGTTTAATTTTCTATTGTATGATTACTAAATATTTTGGGACTTATTTATGCTTTATAAAGTTTTATTTATGCCACTTTAGAAGAGTGGACAGCAACATAAAATTACCAAAGCTCCTTGAAAAACTTCAAAAGCAACATAAATCAATCATACAATGTATTACTTAATTTAAATGATCAATTCATGCTAATTACATACTTTAAAAGCCTAATTATTTACTTTATAAATTCTGGACAGCATGTTAAACATGCTGAAAACCACTTTTAAACTTTAGAAAACATACTAAAAATTATATTTAACATCATAGAATTCATATGTGATCATACTAGCATAATATGAACACTTAAAACTTACTTTAACTTGTTTTTATAAAAATTTCAGATTTATTTATTAACCTTAAAGTCATGAAAAACTAATCAAAACATCATAAATTCATGGCAAAATTCTTCTACAATCAACTAATATAATTATGAAACAAAACTATGCCCTAAAACAATTTTTCATATGCCAAAACATGTTCATTATATTTATTCAATTGAATTTCATGATTATAAAATTTGGACAGCAATTTATTTTATTTTCAAAGCCTTTAAAAAATCAATCTAAACTCCATAAAATCATCATAAATTCATACAACAATAATTCATGATCATGACTTTGAAGTTTAGGTCATAATAACTCTTAAAAAATCATAACTTTCATAGTTTATAAACCCTAAACTAAAATTTCATGAACAACGAATTAATTCATGCCTTAAAACAAATCATAACTTTATTAAAACATGATTAAAACTTATAAAAGCATGATTAAACATAATATGAACATAAATTTGCAAGATTTAATCAAAAAGAAAGAAGGAGAAATTTTTTTTTAATGTTCCGAAAAATACCAAAACAAGGGGAGGAGTGCGAGGTGGCCGGCGGTGGCATGGGCGGTGGCGCAAGGGGGCTCCGGTGGGGTTCGGCGAGGCATGGATCCTAAGAACAAAATACTTTTTTTTCTCTCTTTATCTCTCTAAATTTTTGAACCCTAATGACTAGTATGATGGATGAAATCTGAAAATTTGGGTTTTAAGGGGTATTTATAGGCCCTACAGTAGGATTTGGAAAAGCCCATACTTATCCTATCAAGTGGAAATTACTTTTAGGCCCTTGCTTCAATATAAATTAGGAAACTATTGAAAATTCTCCTTTAAGAAGCCTTTAAAAATATTTTAAAAACATAAAATATTATTTATGCACACAAATAATTATTTTTAATTAAAACTTATTCATTATTTATTTTGTTATTATTAATTTCTTTTCATTTTATATTCCTATTGAACATAATTTTTCAATAAAAATATTAAAATTATATGAATAAATTCAAACAAACTTTCTTAAAATACGTGAAAATATGGGGTATTACAGTCTACCCCCCTCAAAAGAAGTTTCGTTCTGAAACTTTATGTAGATTAGAGTCAGGAATTTGAATAGAGACTACATTTACTTCAACTTTCTTATTATGATGCTATGTTGTTGTAGACCTTAGACACTTGACAAATTTTTAGTAGGCAAAGATAAAACTCTTACTTAAAAGTCGCAGAAACTCATAAAAACTTGTAGAATTGAGGGTATAAACGCGCAAAAAACATATCACTTTCTACCCCCCATAAAAATCGAGTTACGTCCCCGTAACTCTACTTACTAACCTGAAATAGCTCTGGGTACTTTTCTCTCATCATATCTTCAGCTTCCCAAGTAGCTTTTTCCATTTCTTGGTCAGACCACAACACCTTCACTATTTTGACACTCTTTCTACGAGTAACCCTGACCTTACTGTCTAGGATCTTAATTAGCCTCTCTTCATAGGTCAAACTTTGGCCTAACTCTATTATTTCAGGTTGTAACACATGTGACTCGTCTGGCACATACTTCCTTAGTTGAGACACATGAAAGACTTTGTGAACCTTGCTCAACTCCAAGGGTAAAGCTAACTTATAGGCTACTTTTCCAACCTTTTGCAAGATCTCCTAGGCTCCTATGTATTTTGGGCTCAATTTTCCTTTCATTCCGAACCTCATACTCCTTTCATTGGTGATACCTTAAGTAACACCTTATCGCCAACTTCAAACACAACTTCTTGGCATTTTTGGTTCACATAGGACTTTTGTCTATCTTGTGATGCTTGAATCTTTGCTTGTATTATTCTAATTTTCTCTGTGGTTTCTTCTATCAATTGAGGCCCTATAATCACTGTCTCACTTATGTCATTCCAACACAACGGGCTTCTACACTTCCTTCCATACAAAGCCTCAAAAGGTGCCATGCCAATACTTGCATGGTAACTATTAGGGGTGTGCAAAACCGAAAATCGGAAATTTTCCGATCCGGAAATTCGGACATCCGGATTTTCGGAACCAACAAAATTGATTCCGTATCCGTTCCGGAAAAACCGAAATTCCGAAAATTAGGATATCCAGAAAAACCGGATCATAAATCCGGATATCCGGGTCCGAATTATATATTAGATTTTTCTCTAAAATTTACACATATACCCTTAAAAACCGGATCGGAAAACCGGGAAAATCCAGATAACCGGAATTCCGGATTTTGTTTTCCTTAAAAATCAGGAATCCGATTTTTGAAAAATCCATTCCATATCCGATCCGATTTCCAGTTTTAAAATCCGGATATCCAGTCCGGTTTTTCCGAATTTCAAACAACGGACCGGATATCCGGGTTTTCGGAACGGAAAATTAGAAAACAGGATCGGAAATTTGGAAACGAAATTTTTTGCACACCCCTAGTAACTATTGTTGCATGAAAACTCAATGAGATCCAAGTGATCCTCCCAACTCCCTTGAAAATCCATTACACAAGCCCTTAGCATATCCTCTAAGGTTTGTATGGTTCTCTCTATTTGTCCATCAGTTGCTGGATGGAAAGTTGTACTCATCTTCAATGTTGTACCAAAGTGCTACTGGACACTTTTTCAGAATTTTGAAAGAAACCTAGAACCCCTATCTGACACGATATCCTTTGGAACTCCATGTAGCCTCACAACATGTTTTATGTAAGCCTTTTCAAGTTGTTCCATCTTCCAAGTCTCTTTCATGGGTATAAACACTGCTGACTTAGTAAGTCTATCCACCACTACCCATATGGTATCATTCTGATTCTTCGATTTTGGTAAGCAAGTCACAAAGTCCATTGATATGCAATCCCATTTCCTTGCATCCTAGTATATCAAGTGGTTGGACTTCTCCTTGTGGTCTCTTATGCTCAAATTTGACCTTTTGGCAAGTAAAACATTTACTCACAAATTCAGCCACTTCTCTCTTCATCCTAGGCCACCAATACATCTTCTTTAAATCCTTATACAATTTATTGCCACCAGGATGCACTGAATACGGTGTATTATGACCCTCCTCCATGATTCTCTGTTAGAAAGCCTCACATTTTTGTGGTACACACCATCTTCCTTTATACCTTAAACTTCCATCCTCACGAATCTTAAAATCCATAGGCTTTTCTGCTTTCAACTTCTCCTTAATCCTGTCCAATTTCACATCTCCTTCCTGGTTCTTCTTAATTTCCTCAAATATTGTTGGTTGGATACTAAGATTACAAAGAAGTCCTTCCAACTCACCCTCCTTCACTATTTCCAAGCTCAATCTTTCTATATCCTTACATAGTTCATTAGCAACCACCAAGGTATTCACTCCATGCTTCGTTTTACGGCTTAAAGCATCTGCTACCACATTGGCTTTCCCTTCATGGTATTGGATATCTAAGTCATAATCCTTGATCAACTCAAGCCATCTCCTCTGTTTCATGTTAAAATCCTTTTGAGTGAAAAAGTAGTTTAAACTCTTGTGGTCTGTGTATATCCTACATTTCACCCCATACAAGTAATGCCTCCATATTTTTAAAGCAAACACTATTGCTACTAACTCCATATCATGAGTAGGGTAGTTCACCTCATATGGTTTCAGTTGCCTCGAAGCATAAGCAATCACTTTTCTATTTTGCATTAACACACATCCCAAACCATTTTTAGAAGCATCACTATACATCATAAGAGTCACTTCCATCTGGCAAGGTCAACACTGGAGCAGTAGTCAAACGCTCTTTTAAGGTCTGAAATGCCTCTTCACACTTATCACTCCACTCAAACGTACAGACTTTCTTCATGAACGACGTCATGGGTTTAGCAATCCTCTAAAAGTCTTTCAAAAACCTCCTGCAATAGCCTGCTAACCCTAAGAAACTCCGTACATCTGTTACATTCTTAGGTGTAGGCCACTCCTTAACTACTTCAATTTTGGCTAGATCTACTTCAACTCCCTCTTTAGACACGATATGCCCAAAAATGCTACTTTCTCCAACCAAAACTCACATTTCGAGAACTTAGCATACAACTCATTCTCTCTTAATGTCATCAAAATGGTCCTCAAATGTTCCACATGTTCTTCTTTACTCTTAGAGTACACCAAGATGTCATCAATGAAAACAACCACAAAGTTATCCAAAAATCATTGAAAAATTCAATTCATTAGATCCATGAAGATTGTTGGCGCATTGGTTAACCCAAAAGGCATAACAGTGAACTCATAATGCCTACATCTCGTACGAAAAGCCATTTTCGGTATATCCTCATTAGCAATCCACAATTGATGGCATCCTAACCTCAAAACAATCTTTGAAAACACAGTGGCTCCTTTTAATTGATCAAACAAGTCATCGATTCTCGATAAAGGATACTTATTTTTTATTGTCACCTTATTCAGCTCCCTATAGTCAATACATAACCTCAAACTCCCATATTTCTTCTACACAAACAGTACTGGTGCTCCCCAAGGTGAAACACTAGGCCTAATGTAACCCTTTTCCAACAAGTCTTGCAACTGCTCCTTTAACTTACTCATTTCTGCAGGCGCCATCCTCTATGGTGCTTTGGGAATAGGTGTTGTTCCTGAGATTAAGTCTACGGTAAAATCAATTTCTCGTTTAGGTGGCATCTCCAGAATCTCCTCCGGAAACACGTCAAGATAGTCCCTTACTTTCTCAATATCCTCGGGCTTAGCATGATCCACATCTCTCACACTACAAAGATAAATTGGAAAACCTTTTTTCAGGAACCTAGAAAATCTCATTACTAACACTATTTTGTCGTGTTTTGGTCTTACTGTCCTCCAGTAGCTCACCTTCTCACCCTTATTCATCAACGAGATCTTCTGTGGTTCACATAGAATTTCTACCTTATGTTTACTCAACCAATCCATTCCTAGGATCACTTCAAAGTCACCTAAATCAAACTCGATTAGGTTAGCCTTAAACTCCACTCCCTCAATTTCAATAGGAACATCTTGAAATCTCCTTGAACACTGCACTTCTTATCCTGAACCTAACACTATTGACATATCTATTGCATCTACTTCTCCCAACACAGGTTTTAACTTTTCTAGGATCTTAGTGGATACAAAAGAATACGTTGCACCAAAATGAAACAAAACTTTAACAGGAAGAGAGTGAATAGAAAAAGTACCAGTGATCACATCCTTATTAGCATCAGCTTCACTTCGAGCCATCGCATTCAGCTTTCCAGTGTTTCAGGACTTAGCCTGTCCTCCTCCATTCCCACTCCCATTCCTATATCCGACTTGAGGTGTCACCTTTCCTCCCATATTTTCTTGGAAACCTTTTTGTTGTCCCCTAGCTGAATTCCCCCTAGTTTTAGAATTTTGTCCCTCCTTTCCTTTGTTCTTAGAGAAGCACTCATACTCACGGTGTCCAAGTTTTTTACACAACCGACAACTCACTGGGTTCCCTGCACATTCCTTTCCTGGGTAATTGTTAGGACACTTCTTACAATAGTACACACTCCCTCCTTGACTAGCCATTTGAGCTCTATTCCCATTTCCAGAAGTAGGCTTCCCAAAGTTTCACCTATTACCCTAGAAGTTGTTGTTCAAACGAGGTCTCTTATATCCACCATGATTTCCTTGCTGGTTGAAGTTTCCTCCACCATCCTTCCTTTTCGCCCTCATCTCACCTTCCTTTTGTGCCTCCTTCTTCTTTTAGTCTGTGGCATACAGGTGTGCAGCTCTAACATATAAATTATCCAAGGATTCATAGATCTGTCCAACTAATTGTGATTGTAAGTCTAAGGGTAACCCTCTTTCAAAGCGACTAGCCTTCAACCTCTCAGTTGCTACAACCTCAGGAGCAAACCTATATAATTCTATGAACTTAGAGTAGTACTCAGTGACAAACATACTTCTAAAAACATCCAAAATAAATTTCAGTCATTCATAAGCAATACGATAAAGTAAAGCTACAAAACACCGCAAGCGCTCTCACTCCAGCCCATCATGAAATGACTTATGCCCACTTGTACCTGCAGCTTATCTTTTAGTAGACAACTACTCACCACAACAAGGTCATTATAGGGCCAAGTCGAAGACAAAGCCATGCATACAAAACAAACAATCAGCAAAGTTGAGTACATAACTACTAAAGCCTATGCAACAAACAATAAGAAATAAACACTAGTGGAAAAAATGGTTTTTGCTGCGTCACATTTGCTGCGGTTTTTGTGATTTTTCAAGAACCGCAGCAAATAGTTATCTATGATACTGTTATGTAAATGTATTTACTGCGGTTCAAAAGAAACCGCAGCAAATAAGTTATCTGCTGCGGTTATATAACTTATTTGCTACGGTTATAATCGCAGCAAATAACCCAATGAACATAATAAGCAGCCCAAGCCCAATTCACCGCCACATATATATAAGATACATTAACCTAATTTCACTCTCTCCTTCCTAACCCTAACACCTCCTCTCTCCTTCCTCATCCCGTCTCCACTTCACTTCCTCTCTCATTCACCACTTCACTTCCTCTCTCATTCTCGAGTTGGCTTCCTCTCTCATTCTCCATTTCACTTCCTCTCTTATTCCCAATTTTGAAGGTATAAATTCCTTTATTTTTTCCGGTTTTATTTTATTTTTCTTTTGAATTTGTGTTCTTTTTTTATTCGATTTTCTTTTTAATTTGAAGATCGTTTTTTTGATTCATTGTTGCTGAAGATCGATTTCTTTGATTCGTTGTTGCTGAAGATCGATTTCTTTTTAATAGCACTTGCTTTTTTTTATCGATTTATGTTTTTGGAATTTAAGTTTTGTTTATTTGATTAGATTTTTTTTTAATTCTCATTTTTTTTTTTCTGCTAGTGGTCGAAGATCCGTTTGTTGGAAGCCAATTTTCGATGACTGTGAAGGATTGAACAAAGTTGTGAAGGTGAGTTAATAATTTACTTTGATTTAGGGTTTTGGTTTGTTGTCTGAACTTTTGGGTTGGTTTGAGTTCGTGTTTTTGGATAGAATTCGTGTGTTTTGATTTTAGTCCATTTGTTTCAAGTTTGTTATGTGTTTTGAGTTTTTTTGTTTCTGATTTAGCGAGTTTTAATACAATAAGTTGACCATGGGCCTTGTATGTTACTGACCATAAAAATTTTTACAAGCAAGATTAATAATTTGAAGTAATCTTTTTTAACATAAGAACGATAGACAAGTTATGCAATGGTTGTTTCTCCAAGTGAAGCAAAGTAGCTTCAAGGAGTTCATCGTACAACATGTTCCAAATATTTTCTCCAAAATGATATGAAACCAAAACTTCTACGGCTGCTCTAACACCTTTTGCTACAATCTCAACCTTTTGTTTTATACTCGGAAATTCTTCTCCTATATTTTCAGCCATGGTTTCGATTTTCTCGACTGTAAATGATCATTCTTCTCTTATAACATCTACTATTTCTTCTTTGGAGGGAAAATGTAATGCCAAATCTGTCTCGGTTATACCATTTCCATAGAGTCGCACACGACCGCTATGCTCTGGTTTCTTCATCACCTCACCATAAAGATCTTTATGGTTTGATCCATCACATTCTTGAGATTGAAGTGCTTCTATTTGATCCTATCAATATGTGAAGTTATAGAAAGTGAATTGAACTTCAATTATCGTAAGTATGTTACCTACATAATGTGTTTCGTGTAATCAAAGTTAGTTGAAGAAGTACATACAATCCTTTCTTTCGTTTGATCAAACTTGGTTTTGTATGAATTTCCAGACTTTCTTTGCCTTGATGCTGCTTATGATGGTTCTTCCTTGTTTGGATCTTGTTCTTTTTATTCAGCATTCAAACAAGTAATTGGTTAGATTTAATGTGTAAAAGTTGGGAAAATTCTTTATTCAAATGTTTGTAGAGGAGAACAGTTGTTTACAAGCTTTTCACGTAGGAACGCATATGATGTTGGACCCATGGTGTGGATGTCATCCGCCAACTCTTGGTTAGCTTGAATCTTGCGGCTTCCTTCCTAATGAATAAACAAAAAAAAAGCATTTCATAGTTTACATACTTAAGCCTAACTTCTAATGTTTATATTAAACACCTTAAACTTTCTACAAATGTTTATATTAAACTTTCTTGGAATAGCTGATATCTGTCTGTTATATTTGTCTTGGAATAGTTGATTTATGTCTGTTATTTTTCAGTTGAGGCCATAAAGGGTATGATATCGAAGGAACGCATCAAATAGTTTGTACAGTTGTTGAATGCAGGTAAAACTAGTGAATCTGTTATTGGAGTATTACATACAGACTATGGAGGGTTCCTGACCTATACCCCTTAAAAGAAATTTGAATTGCTTGGGTTTTCATAATTTCATCCCCATGTTAGGGTCCAGACATAGTGACCACAATACAGTTGTGTGTTCAACTTTAATTGGGTATATGACTTCATTTAGAGTATATGTCATTGATCATTGTTTTTACTTTTATGGGCTTCATTGCGACCTTGCAATCTTATATTACCTTGCTAATGGTTGTTTTTTATGTCCTTAAGTGAATCCTAACTCCTCATTCTGTCACATCTTCATATTTAAGATTTCACAGATTTCATATTTAAGATTTCAAAGATTTCATATCCCATACGCCGTGTGTAATATGTAATACTAAGCTCAAGTATGTCAGCCACACCATAGTCTTTAATTAAATCACAATAAAACAATGTTGATTAAGGGGAACAAGATCAGAGCCCGTGAACCATGCATTGATAAGGTGTGCATTATAGAATCATAATTAGCTCAAGTATGCCCAAACAGTTATAGTGGGTCCCCCTAAAGATCTGGAGAAGAAGGATGACGAAAAAGATGACAAAAAAAACAGAAGAAGAAAAAAAGAAGGAAGAAGAAATAATTGCTGAGCTTATTAGAGCTTATAGGGCACATCACCCTCCTGTTTATTATTGCCCTCCTAATAATTGTGTTATTAGTGCTGTGTTATTAGTAAGATATTTAGAATCAAAAGTATGAACATAATGAAGTTATTGCATATCTAGCTATCGCCCAGTTAAAAGTCAGAGCAATTTGTCTAGCAATATATCCCAATTACTTTGTTCCACATATCAATGTAAGAGCTTAAAAACATTTCAATCGGAAAAAATATTTACCTTTTACAAAAATGCAATCGCAATTAACAAAAAATTAACAAAAAAACTAAATTTCATGTTGAAATTTAACAAAAAATTCAGACGAACACCAATTGCAAGCTAAACCAAAATGAATTGCATGTTGAATATTTACCAAGCTTACACTATACAAGAATCAAAATTGCTAGCTAAACCAAAAATTTTTTACCTTAAACTGAAATTCGTAATTGAATTTCGCAATTGAAATTTGTAACTGAATTCGCAATTGAAATTCGTAACTGAATTTGCACTTTTAAACTGAGAGTTTGAGAGACTAAAATTCGTATTTAGAGAGTGGTATGAGAGTGGTTTGAGAGGTTGAGAACATGAGAATGAAACAATAATGCTCCTAAGTTCGGCGTGGGCTGCTTTAGAGTTTTAGAATTGAAATTGCAACGGTTAATAACTAATTAGCAACGGTTTAGTGCCTAACCGTTGCAATAGGTTATAAGCATGTGTATTTAGATACATTTTGTAACCCCTAAACCAGTCTATTGCAACAGTTTTTATGGTAACCGTTGCAAAAGAAGTAAAAACCACACTAATCGTTGCTAAAAGGGTTGCAAAAGGTTAAACCGTTGCTAAAAACGTTGCAATAGCTGTAACCGTTGCTAAAGAGGGTTGCAATTTCTCTTTGATGTAGTAGCGTTGAAAAACTTCAAAAACAACATAAATCAATCATACAATGTATTACTTAATTTAAATGATCAATTCATGCTAATTACATACTTTAAAAGCCTAATTATTTACTTTGTAAATTCTGTACAGCATGTTAAACATGCTTATAATTACTTTTAAACTTCATAAAACATACTAAAAATCATATGGAACATCATAGAATTCATATGTGATCATACTAGCATAATATGAACACTTAAAACTTACTTTAACTTGTTTTTATAAAAATTTCAGATTTATTTATTAACCTTAAAGTCATGAAAAACTCATAAAAATATCATAAATTCATGGCAAAATTGTTCTACAATCAACTAACATAATTATGAAACCAATCTACGCCCTAAAATAATTTTTCATATGCCAAAACATGTTCATAATATTTATTCAATTGAATTTCATGATTATAAAATTTGGACAGCAATTTATTTTATTTTCAAAGCCTTTAAAAATCAATCAAAACTCCATAAAATTATCATAAATTCATACAACAATAATTCATGATCATAACTTTGAAGTTTAGGTCATAAAAACTCATAATCATCATAACTCTCATAGTTTATAAACCCTAATCTAAATTTTCATGAACAACGAATTAATTCATGCCTTAAAACAAATCATAACTTTACTAAAACATGATTAAAACTTATAAAAGCTTGATTAAACATAATATGAACATAAATTTGCAGGATTGAATCAAAAAGAAAGAAGGAGAAATTTTTTTAAAGTTTCAAAAAATACCAAAACAAGGGGAGGAGTGCGAGGTGGCCGGCGGTGGCATGGGCGGTGGCGCGAGGGGGCTCCGGTGGGGTCCAGCGAGGCTTGGATCCCAAGAACAAAATACTTTTTTTTTTCTCTCTTTATCTCTCTAAATTTTGGAATCCTAATGACTAATATGATGGATGAAATCTGAAAATTTGGGTTTTAAGGGGTACTTATAGGCCCCAAAGTAGGATTTGGAAAAGCTCATACTTATCCTAACAAGTGGAAATTACTTTTTGGCCCTTGCCTCAAAATAAATTAGGAAACTCTTGAAAATTCTATTTTTAGAAGCCTTTTAAAATATTTTAAAAACATAAAATATTATTTATTCACACAAATAATTATTTTTAATTAAAACTTATTTATTATTTATTTTATTATTATTATTTTTCATTTAATATTCCTATTGAACATAATTTTTCAATAAAAATATTAAAATTATACGAAAAAAATACAAACATACTTTCTTAAAATACGTGAAAATGTGGGGTATTACATCAACCTTACAAGCTCCATCGGTTAAGTAACACTAATAATGTCAAGGTAACAAAGCAAGCTTTGATTTCTTTTAAGATTGGTCATTATGATGATAATGTTCTATGTGATGTGTGAGCTATGGACGGCTATGATATATTACTTGGTAGACCATGGAAATATGATGTATTTGTGCAGTTTTATGGAAAAGTTAATGTTTATGTCATCAAAAAACATGCTCATATTAAACCAATTACATTGAAACCATTGAAAGTTATGAATGTCAAAAGGCAAGTGAACATGGAGAATGAGAAAGGTGCAATTTTACGAGTGCTAAAGAGGTGGAAAGGGAATTTGATCCATGTGATCAAGTGTTTGTTTTCATGGATAACAAAGTTAAGGAGGAAGCCACGCCAATTCGAAGGATTGTGAAGCCTTTCACTAGTGGAAAAATCAACATTTGTTGCAGTTCGTTATGGTTTTTGAAGTACTGCAGCAAATAATCATTGATATTACTATTGTGTAGAAGTATTTGCTACGATTGTATTACTTATTTTATGTGGTTTGAAGCGTAGCAAATACTCAATGAACAATAAAAAAACAAAAAAAAATAAAAAACATGCCCAAAACAACTCATATAAATTGAATAACTAACTAAATTTTTCATTTTGCTCCTCCTCTTCTAGGGGTGAAACTAATTCGATTTAAAACCGAAAACCACACCGCACCAAACCATTTTTAAATTATGGTTCAATCTTTTTATAATTCTGGTGCGGTTTGGAGCAAAATTTTTTAAAAAAAACGGTGTTTGATTTAGAGTTGGTGCGGAGAACTAGAAACCGAACTCCAAACCGTACACCAAACCGTATAAAAGCCTAAATTATATCAGGGGCTTAAGGCCCAAAAATGAATAAAACCCTAAAAATATAAATGGAGTTAGTGACTCTATTTCAATCTCCTTTAGACTCTCTTTAAATCCCATGTTCCTTATGTTCTTCATTTTTCACCATTTGTAGTTCTTTCTTTTTTAATCTCGTTCTTCATTCCTTCTTTTGCTTTCTCTAGCTAAATACCGCAATCCCCCAAAGTCACTATTCTTTTTCATTATTTGTTCTACAGTCATTGTTCTTTTGCGTCATTTCTTTCACTCCTTAACACATCGATCTTCAATCAATTGATTCAACACTTATCTAGTATTATTGAAATTTTAAACTAACTAACTTGGTGTTATTTTAAAGAATGATGTAAACTACTACTAGTAGCCCTAATATTTAACTTCTCTTTGTTTCTAATTTGTTATTGTGGAACATAAATTTTGAACTAGTTTGAACATAAGGCATTATGCCAAGATTCAAGATTGAATTTTCTAGATTTCTGGTAAACAATTAAGTATGACTAGAAATTCGGTTTGGTTTGGATCCAAAACCCAAACACCGAATTTTTTTGGTCTGGTTTGGTTTGGACTGAAATTTAGATTGGTTTGGATTGGAGTGGAAATTCATAAACCGAAATAATATGGTTTGGATTTGGAGTTTGCTATAATCCAAACCGTACACCGAACTTTTACCCCTACTCTCTTCCTTCTTATCTCGCCTCTCTCTTCCTTCCTCACTTCATGAGTTCTCCCCTCTTCCTTCCTCACCCCCTTATATCTCCTCCTCATAGGTATAAATTTAAATTTCCGAATCTTTTTTTTATTTATGGTTTTTATCATTTATTTTAGTTTTAATTTTTTTTTTTTTGTTTGAACAGACCTTCAAGATCTCTTCGTTCCTATTGAAGATCTTGTCAAATTTCATCCTATTGACTACAGTTTGTTGATGAATAAAGGTTAGTTTCCTTTTAAATTCATTTGTTGATTGTGTTTGTAATTTTTGTTTTCGATTTCAAGTTGTTTTGTTTATTTCTTTTCAATTTTTGTTTTTTCTGATTCATTTGTTTGATTTTGTTTTTTGTTTCAATTTCAAGTGATTGTATGTATGTATCTGGGTTTTGGCTTAGTGTTTTTGGATTGGGATTTGGGGTTTTGTGTTTTCGATTTGGAGTTTGGTTGTGGGTTTGGGTTTGGGTCGTCTCTTTGGGTTTGTATTGTGGGTTCATGGGTTAGGGTATCTAATTTTCGTTTGGTTCTTGGCTTAGGGTTTTGGTTTTGGTTTTGGGTTACGGATAGGGTTTCTGGATTTGGGCTTATGGTTTAGGGTTTAATGGGTTCTGGTTTTGGGGTTTAGCCATTTAGGTTTCAGGGTTAGGGTCTCAGGGGTTTGCTATTGCTATTGTTCTCAAGGGTCTTAGTGAGTTTAAGTGTAATTAAGTTTAATTGGGGTCTGGGTAAGCTAGAACTTGTAGTTAAAGTGAGTTTAAGTTTAATTAAGTGAATACACAAGTAAGTGTGTGACTAAGTAAATGAATGAATTAAGAATAATGATTTAAAAGTATGGATTACTCAATACTTATTATAATCTTGTTCACTGCTTATTAATCAAATGCTTCTTGCTGATTATAATATTTGCCTCGCCTTGCTGATTACTGAATGCTTATTTAATCTTGTTGAATGCTTCTTTCAATGATTGAAGGAATGGATGAAAGGAATAATGAAATCAATCATGTTTGTGATTTTCTAATCTAATGAGTAAATGAATTCAATCATGTTTGTGATCGTTGTATGAATTCAATCATGCTAATAAATGAATGTATAATCAGATTTTTGTGATTTTCTAATCTACTGCCTTCCTAATCACCTTTTTTGTCTATTGTTGTATTCTGTTTTGCTCTGCTTTTGCTGGTGCGCCACTTCCATTGCCGCTATGTTGTTGCTGGTGGACGGGTGAATTTGACTTGCCTTTGCTGGTTGACGAGTGAATTTGAATTGACTTTATTTTTTCGGTCTGAATTTATATGTCTCATTTTTTTTATTTCTCTATTTTTCTTTTCTTTTTGGTTTTTGATTTCGTGACTTTTGGCAGCGATATTGGAAGAATGATTTTTGGGGCCGATTTTTGTTGGCTTCTGCATTGAGGTTTGTTCTAATTATTTTGTTTCGTTTTGATTGTGTCGTTTGGTTTTTGTTGTTGGTCTTTTTGTTTCTATTTTTTTTTGGTTGTTTAACTTATTTTAATATGAAATCTATGGTTTGGATGGTAGTTGTGTCTTTTGGTGGTTTTTGTTTAGACCTATGGTTTGGATTTATTTGATCTACTTAATGGGGCTAGTTATGGGGTTTGGGTTTGTTTGGTCTGGTGTTGGGTCACATTGGTTCTGGGTGTGGCCAAGTGGGGAGAGAGAGAGTGAGTGTGTGAGGGAGTGAGTGAGTGACTATGTATGTGTGTGAGTGTGACCTACTGTGTGAGTAAGAGTGAGAGTTTATGTGTGACTGTGTGTGTGAGTGTGAGTGAGTGAGAGTTTGTATTATCGTGTGAGTATGTCTAGAGTGTGAGTGAGTTTGTGTGAATGTGAGAGTTTGTGTGTAACCATGTGAGTGTGAGTGACTTTGTGTATGACTGTGTGAGTGTGAGTGACTTTGTGTGTGACCGTGTGAGTGTGTTTGGAGTGTGAGTGTGACTGAACTTGTGTGTGATCATGTGAGTGTGTCTGGAGTATGTGGGAGTGAGTGAGTGAGTGTGTAAGGGAATGAATGAGAGTGAGTGTGAGTCTGTGTCAGTCCGAGTGAGTGTGAATGTGTGAGTGAGTGACAGTGGGTTTGTGTGTGAGTGAGAGTGTATGAGTGTAAGTGTGTGAGTATGTGTAATACCCTATATTTTCACGTATTTTAAGGAGTTAACTTCGTATTTTATACGTATGTTTTTAATACTTTTATTGAGAAATTAAGTTCAATAAAAATATTAAAGAAAGGAAATTTAAAAAATTTTGAATCAATGTAATTTATTTTATGTATGAATAATATTTCATGTTATTTTAAGTTTAATTAAATATTTTGAAAAGTTTCCAAAAATAGAATTTTTAGAGTTTCCTAAATTATTTTAAAACAAGGGCATAAAAGTAATTTCAAACATTAAGGGTATTTATGTAACTGCACCAAATCCTACTTGGGGGCCTATAAATACCCCTTAAAACCCAAATTTCGGATTTATTTTGCAATCTTAGAGTTTTAGGATTTCAAAAATTTTGAGAGAAAAAAAAAGTGTTCGAAAATCCGAAGAAGAAAAGAAAAAAAATTCCTCTTCGCTCGCTTCCCCTCCTCACCGGCATCCTTCTTCGTCCGCCCAGCTCGCCAGCTGCCGCCCCCTGCTGCCACCGCTACACCCGCCGGCCACCACTTGCACCGGCCACCTCCTCCCCCTCTTTGGTATTTTCGAAACCCTTATGTAAAAAAAGATTTTTTTTTTCTTCTTCTTTCTTTTTAGTTCAATCTTGCAAATTTCATGTTTATAATTATGATTTATCATGTTTATATAGTTTTAATCATGTTTTTATAAAGTTATGATTTAGTTTAAAGTATGAAATTATTTGATTGATCATGAAAATTTAAATTAGGGTTTATGAAATTATGAAATTCATGATTTTAGGGATTTTTAATGATTTAAACTTCAATATTATGATCATGAGTTGTTGTTGGGTGAATTTATGATGATTTTATGAAGTTTAGATTGATTTTAAAAGGTTTTAAAGTTGAATTAAATTGCTGTCCAAGTTTTATAATCATGAAAATCAATGGTATAAATATTATGAACATGTTTTATCTTATGAAAAATTATTCGAAAACATAGATTTGATTCATGATGAATATAGTAGATTGTAAAAGAGTTTTATGATGATATTATGATGTTCAGATGTGTTTTTAAGGAGTTTTGAATGACTAAATAACGCTGTAAATTTTTATTAACACATGTTCATAACTAATAAAAAAATAGTAGCATGTAACATAGTAAGTTATAATTATTTTTAATGCATCAAAGTATTTTATATTGATCTTAGGATATGACTACAGTGTTTTATGATCAAAATATAATATTTAGAAAGGTTTTTAAGTGCTTTTGAGGAATTTTACAAAGCTGCCATTTTCGGAAAATTACTGAAAATCAAGTATTTTGCAATGGAAAAAGTAAAATAAAGTATGGAATTTTATAGAGACCATATAGGGAATTTTTTGGACAAGTTTCCAATGTAGAAAGTTAGTTTAGAGTTGTTGTAGAACTTAGTCAACAAGGTTTTAATTTAGATTCAGTTTTCTCTATTTAGGAGACTTCGAGTTAGGTGACTTCTAGAAGTTGTGGCGGATCACCGCTACAACACAAGGTACGTAAGTACTAAAGGTAGACATAGAAATAGGGCTCATGCTTGGTTGATCTTAATTGACATGTTTGTTGTTGCTTGACTTGATTGTGAATTGACAAGTGTATGAAAGTATGAGAAGCATGAATTTATAATGTTTTGACATTCCACATCTAGATTTATATAAATTCTCCATGATTGATTTGGAATGTTATAATTAATTTAAAGTTGGCAATAGCTTACTAAATAAGAAAGGAAGTTATTTAAGTTGATTAGTTACTTAATCAACAAGAAAGGTGGTTTGTGAATTTTTATTCACATAATTAATAGAAGTTAATGAGACAATATTTACATACATGTTTCCACTCACAGTTTAATGTGTGGTCAAGGAAAAAGGTAAATAGTTAGCCACTCACTGTTAATGCGTGGTAAAGAAAGTTTAGTTTAATTAAAGGACACATAAGATTATTTTTACAATCACTTTAAATCAAAGATAATTAATATGGCTTGTTTGGTTTTATGCATGCTTTTATGTAATGTTGTATGTGAGTCATAACATTATTAAACCTGTTAATCAAGTAAAGTGAAAGAGGATTCGCACTAAAACTCTTGGAACGTATATACCTTGAGTATGAACAATTGGGGGAGTCGTACAGAACAGTGATCTATGACTTCTAATTGGAGTACAAGACGTTGTACTCTTTTATGTTTTTAACGCGTTGGAATTCCATCACTTTATGTGACATAGGTAATACTCTCTTGGATTTGCTCCCATGTTGGTGCCCAATAGGGCGATTTTAAAGGAAAGGAAACATGTTCGATTGGAAATCCAATGTTTAAATATAATAATTAATTTGTTTAAGTTGAGTCTATGCACTGGTGAAAGTTGTTAACGGCAAGATGTATGTATGTTGTACTTTTATTTTATGTTAATCTTGTTGCATAGTCTTTAGTAGTTATGTATGCAGCTTTGCTGACTGGTTGTTTTGTGTGCATGGATTTGTCTTGGCCCTACGATGACCCACTTGTTCGTGAGTAGTTGTCTAGAATCAGAGAAAGCTACAGATACAAGTGGGCATAAGTCGTTTATGCTGGGCTGAAGTGAGAGTATTTGCTTTGTAGTCTTGGTATCTTCTTAGTTTATTTGCTTTTGAATTTAGTTAACTATTATTTAATGTTGTTTTCATTTTCGAAGTTTAAAGTTTTTGTTTTGAAGGGCCATTAATATGGTTCCGAAATGTAACAAAGTTGTAAGTTGATTTTCTTTTGGTTTTTGTTTGATTTTAGTTTTGGGATTATTTATTAGTTCGAGTTTTTAATTGGTGTTGATTTTAAAGACTTCCGCTGTAGTACTTTGATAAATGCCTTAGTCGTTATCACGGTGGCGGTAATACTTTGGATGCAGATGCACTTTCACGAAGGTATCCTCTTATTAGTGTTTTGAGTTTCAAGTTACTTGTTTTGGATATGATTAAAACATATTATGAGCATGATGATAACTTTGGACCTATATTAAAACAAATGGGTAGGGGGGCCATGGGCGTCTTTGTGGTGCATGATGGATTTTTGTTCAAAGGTAATCGGTTTTGTGTGCCTAAGTGTTCCATTAGAGAGTTACTTGTTAGAGAAGCTCATGGAGGAGGGTTAGCAGGACATTTCGGCATTTTCAAAACTTTGACTATGCTACAAGGACATTTCTATTGGCCTAAGATGAATGTTGATGTCGAAGCTATCATTTCTAAAGGGCAAAGGCTATGATGTGAATTTTCTTGAAAACAAAAACTCACGAAGATAGATAGTTCTAAACTCATGGATTTCTAAAGGCTTTGCCTCCAAAATTCATTTATTTAGTTTGATTACTTAGTCTTTGATTAATGCCTAAGCACTCTCCAAGCCACCAACTAATTCACACAAGAGTTTATAGAAAAATCACCAACTCTCAATAAGAAAAACAAAATTTGTTTTGTGAGTAAATAAATAAAAACTTGCATTAAACTTCAACATCTGATTTGTTGCAATTTAATTGAGGCTATTTATAGGAATAACCATCAACTAAACCCTAAAAGTAGAAAATCCCTTGCAAGGCAAGGAACACGCTTAAACCTTAACACCTATCCTAAAATCGAATAAGCATAATGAACCTCCTCTTTGTGTCCGAAATTTCTAACAAAAATCATACCAACTTTAGGAAACTAATCTAACCAACTAACTAACAAACAGAATTATCATTCAATTTCCCTCCAAAATACACGAAAAACGCGCTAAAAATCCCGCCACAAAATGCTTCACTATTTGGTTTGTTTTTCTTGTTTTTGTCTTCATTCTTCAAGAAAACTTTCAAGAATTAATCTTGTAATCAAGAAACCTTCACGAATGCATGTCCCATGACTTTTAGAGGATTATGAAGTACAACACATATCTTACAGTCAAAGGCAATGAAGCTTGAAATGGAAAAAACCCTATCAAGTGAAGTGGGAGAAAAAACCCATTAGCAAAAACAACTTATTCCCCTAATTTCAACATTTATTTCCTTAATTTGCGTGCCAACAAGTATTTGTGATCATGCGCACGCAAATCCGAAGCCTGGATGCCCCTGTTAAACTTGAATTTCCATGCGTACTCAAATCATCCATGGTTTCATCCTTTCTTGCTGCTTCAATCAAACCTTCAAAGTAATAATCATTAGTACTTGTATCAGTGAACATGATGCCGACGAGATGCAAACTCAAACCCTAAAGAATCAAAGCACGAAACATGTAGCAAAAGAATCAAAGGAAAACACAGAAAGCGTATCAATTGATTTTAATCCAGAAGATTGCCTAGACAATTGAATTAAGTGAGAACACCTGATATAATCCAAGTTGATGAAAGTGGTTGAACAAAAAGGATAAGGATCGCAAAAAAAAATAGCTTCACCTAGAACGAAGGATGAACAAGGATGATCGAAGAGAAAGATATGTAAAGAGGGAGGATGTTACACGACAAGAAAGAAAAGAAAGGTGAGGATTTTTTCAATTTTCTTTTTTTTCTTTTAATAAAAGGGTGATAAAAGGAAATTAAGAGAGCTTTTTTTTGAATGAAAGGGAATAAAAATGAAATTTTATAATAGCAATTTCAATTTGTACTCTCTTTGTTTTGAAAGGTTTGTGGCATATTCTTTATTAGATGTTCCAATTGGCATCTTTCTTTTTGTATCTATCTGTTTTGACTCTTTTAATCTTGGAAAATGTGCATTATTTTTTAATTTATTTAATGAAAAGAATAATACGAAGTACATCAAGTTCGTTGGTGTTTCAAATATATGAATCTTATATTGTTATTTCCAATCAAACAAAAAAATTTATACCCATTACCAACTTATTTGTGGCGTAAACCCAAACATAACAAACTTTTTGGAATAGAATATTTAGTTGATTAGACCAACTCTACATTTCATATTCTATTACTATATTTTAAATGTCTATTTAGTTCGAGACATTTGGTAGCTTCATAAATACGACCTTTTCACCATGTGTCCTCAAGGCTTTAAAAAATTCACAAAGTTAAAATGTTTTGTCAATTATTGGTCGCTCAATTGTGTTTTGTCGATGATTCCTATGACATGGGTTTGTTGACACCGAAATTTTAAATTTTTATGTGTCAAATCTATCCAGATTAGAGGAAAATATATATATATATATATATGATAATATTATTTGCTGAGGATTTAGGAATATTGTTATCTGAGTCGGTATTATCTTATGTAAAGGAGTCTAGTCTACGGATTTAAGAGGTACAGATGGAATAAATCACAAAGACCCCATCATCTCCCTACTACAAAATTGTAGGCATACATCCCGAAATAAGTCGATAAGACCCCGGTACTATGAGAAAACCAATCTAAATCCCCCACCTTTAGAGAGAGGAATCAAGAGAGTAACGACAATTATAACTCATAAATTATCAATGAAATTATTGTGTATTATTTGGGTAAATAAAGATTTTATTACCAAGAACAGAAGAAAAATACAACACCAACGGCCCTTAGGCCAACCAATACAAACCTAGGCTAACTGCAAAAGCATCACAAGAGACGGAAAGCCACCTTCTAGGAAAGGGTGCTTACCCCTCGCCATCAGCTAGACCCATTTTTAACATAAAAAAACATGTTGTAAATGTTTAGGACAACGACTAAAAACTCTAAAAATGACACTTTAATAAGTTTGATTAGCTGGGATACAATTGCCTTCAAACACCAATTTGTTTCTACTTAACCAAATAGTATAAAGTGTCTCACACAAGCACACAACAAGAAGCTGGTTTTTACTATTTGTTTTCCTGCATCTCTAAGGAATCCAATGAAGCTCCCTTATAAAGTCATAAATAAGTCGAGAGATACCAAGCCTCTACAGAATATCTTGCCAAACTGATTGAGAATAAGGCAATTGAAAGAAGAGACACTACACAGATTCTAATTTGGCATGACATTACAGAGAACACAAGTATCATCACAAATATCATTAGTGACAATTTTCTAGTTAGCAATCTTGTTGGAACATTTATGATAAATGGATTTTGAACATATGAAGTTTGATGAAGGAAGTGATATTATGTTTTACAACATTATTTCTTATGGGATGTTTTCAATCCAAATTAAGTGATGTTTATGTTTTTTATATTCTCATGAATATGAGAATGAAAGCTTCCATAGGTTACCAAGGACATTAACTTGGTTATTCATATGTTGGAGAAGTTACTTGGTAATGCTACTCTATATAGGCTTGCTTTCTCATCCTTTGTTTTCTGCAGAAATAGAGTATGAGTGTTTACATAAACAAGTTTACAAGTTTCTTTCTAAATTTACTTTGAAGATCATTAAAGTAAATTGTTTTCTCCATTGTATCTCATTAGTTGTTTCGTGTAAACCCGGTGATCCTTAGAGGGGCAAAATTAAACTAATAGGAAAACGTAGTTTCCGTGCCTTGGAGTGGTATATCCGGTTCCCTTGTTCATCCCCTATTTCTAACAATCTATTAGTTTAATTTTTCCTTTATTTTTGGATATGACTTCATCACTCAAGGACATGGCTTTAAACTTCCGAAAATTGGACAAATTTGAAGGTGTGGGTTATCGAAGATGGCAAAAGGAAATGCATTTTTTGCTGACAACTTTGAATGTTTTGTATGTTCTCACAACACCGATGCCACCAATGCCACAAGATGGAGAAGAAGAGCCCTTGGAAATTATAAGGAGGAGGACAAAGTGGGAGAATGATGATTACATTTGTCGTGGTCACATTCTCAATGCTCTTTCTGACACTTTGTTTGATCTTTACCAAAATATTAAGAGTGCAAAGGAACTTTGGGATTCTCTTGAGGCCAAGTATATTGCAGAAGATGCTTCTAGTAAGAAATTTCTTGTTAGTAATTTTAATTCATTTAAAATGACTAATGATAGGCCTATAATGGAGCAATTTCATGAATTTCACCATATTTTGAACCAAATTAAATCACATGGTATGATGATGGATGAGGCCATTGCAGTTGCATCTATTATTGATAAATTACCACCTGCTTAGAAAGATACTAAAAATACTTTGAAACATAAGAAGGAAGACATGACCATGGAACAATTGGGTACACATCTTCGTATTGAAGAGAGTATCCGGGTTCAAGATGGGGTTAAGAACACAAATGCTAATGCTAATGTCCAAAAGTCTACCATTAACATGGTAGAGGTTGGTGAGTCTAGTGGGACTAAGAAATCCAACAAAGATCCTAGACCAAAAGTTGCAAACAATAAGAGAAAGACTTTATCTTGTTGGGTATGCAACGGTCCTCACATGAAGAGGGATTGCCCTTCTTGGAAGAAGAAGAAAGCAAAGAAAGGTCAACAAATTGTTGTTCAAAACCAATGTAATGTTGCACATGTAGTTACAAATAACGAAATGAATTTTGTGGCTATGATTTCTGAGATAAATGTTGTGCATGATGATGATTCTTGGTGGATTGATTCAGGATCCTCTAGACATGTATGCAAAGATAGGCATTTTTTCAAATCTTTTCAAGAATAGGAAGATGGGCCAATCTTATACATGGGGAATGATTCTACGGTCAAGGCAAAAGGAATAGGCCAAGTAGAGTTATTTTTAACTTCGGGGAAGTCTCTAATTCTTAGACATGTTGTATTTGTTCCTCAAGTTAGGAAAAATCTAGTGTCCGGGGGTCTCTTGAATAAGTTTGGTTTTAGGATGGTATTTGATTCGGATAAATTTTTTCTTTCTAAGTGTGGTGTATATGTAGGACAAGGTTATTATTGCAATGGTATGTTTAAGTTAAACATTGATAATAAAGTTGTTGATTCTATTTATATGCTTGATGTTTCTTCTCTATGGCACAATCGCTTAAGTCATGTGAATTATCGTCGTTTGTATGATATGTCTAAATTGAGATTAATTCCACCTTTTGATTTAAATATATAGAAGTGTTAACCTTGCATGTTAAATAAAATCACAAAGAATCCTTATCCTAACGTGACAAGACAAACAATTTTGCTTGAATTGGTGCATAGTGATTTATGTGATTTTCATAGCACTCCGTCTTTAGGTAATAAGAAATATGTAGTAACATTTATTGATGATTTTTCAAGGTTTCTTTACTTGTATTTGTTATCAACTAAAGATGAAGCCCTTGATAAGTTAAAAATCTATAAAACCAAAGTAGAATTGCAACTTAATGGAAAAATTAAAAGACTTAGGACGTATAGGGGTGGTGAGTATTATGATCCTAGTTATTTTAATTCCATTGGTGTAATTCATGAAACTACCACTCCATACTCACCTCAAAGTAATGGTATTGCGGAAAGGAAGAATCGAACTTTAAAAGAAATGGTTAATTCCATGCTTTCTAATTCGGGTCTTAGTGACGGATTTTGGGGTGAAGCTATGCTTACAGCTTGTTATGTCTTGAATCGAGTTCCAAATAAACGAAATAAGACTACCCCTTATGAACTTTGGTACAAAAGGAAGCCTAATCTCATTTACCTAAAGGTATGGGGATGTAGAGCAATTGTCAAATTGACAGAACCTAAACGTAAAACGTTGGGTGAAAAAGGAATTGATTGCATCTTTATAGGCTATGCTGAACATAGCAAAGCCTATAGGGTTTATGTCATTGAACCCAATGACATTGTCTTTATTCATACAGTGATTGAGTCAAGGGATGCAATTTTTGATGAAGTTCGTTTCTCATCAATTCCGAGGCCAAAGGACATGATACATAGTACTAGTTCTGATGTTGTAGATGATATTAAAAAGGATCATGAAACTACAACACTGGAAATTAGGAAAAGTAAAAGAATTAGAAAATAGAAATCTTTTGGACCAGATTTTCAACTATACTTAGTTGAAGGATCACAGGAGTCTATAGAGACTGAAACTTCATATTGTTACCATATGGAGGAGGATCCGAAAACCTTTGATGAGGCTATGAAGTCTCATGATGCCGCTTTCTGGAAAGAGGTTGTAAATGATGAAATGGATTCAATAATGGGAAATAATACTTGGATTTTGTCGGACTTACCCCCCAGTTGCAAACCACTTGGTTGTAAATGGATTTTTGTTACGAAAAGAAGAATCGATGGAACCATCATAAAACACAAGGCCCGTTTAGTGGTCCAAGGTTTTAGGCAAAAGTATGGTATCGATTACTTTGACACTTATGCTCCGGTAGCAAGGATAACTACCATTAGACTATTAATTGCTTTATCGGAGATTCATGGTCTTGAAATTCACCAAATGGATGTCAAAACTGCCTTCCTTAATGGTGAATTGGAGGAGGAAGTGTACATGAATCAACCTGGAGGTTTCAAAGTCAAAGGACAAGAGACTAAGGTTTGCAAGTTAGTTAGATCTTTTTATAGGCTAAAGCAAGCAACTAAGCAATGGCATCAAAAATTTGATGAAGTTGTCTTGGGTAATGGTTTCAAAATAAATCAGTCTAATAAGTGTGTATATAGTAAATTTGATGAAAATCGTAAAGGTGTTATAATTTGCTTATATGTTGACGATATGCTTATCTTTGGAACTGATTTATAGCAAGTAGAAAAGACCAAAGTTTTTCTTTCAAGTAGCTTCTCAATGAAAGATTTGGGTCAAGCGGATGTTATTCTTGGAATAAGAATAGTGAGAGGTAAAGGGACTATTTCTTTATCACAAACTCATTACATTGTGAAAGTGATTAAGAGGTTTAATGAATCAACCTCAACTCATTTTTCTACTCCGATGGACCCTAATGTTAAATTAGTAGTACACCAATATCTCAATTGGAGTATGCGAGTTTGGTTGGGAGTTTGATGTATGCTATGACATGCACTCGTCCAGATATAGCTTTTGCTATTGGAAAGCTAAGTAGATTGACTAGTAATCCTAGTATGATGCATTGGCAGGCATTAAGGAGAGTGCTAAGGTATCTGAACAAAACCATGAATTTTGGTTTGACATATACCGGTGATCCTTCTATTTTAGAGGGATATTCTAATGCTAGTTGGAATGCTAATAAGGAAGACTATTCGTCTACTAGTGGATGGGTGTTTCTTCTTGGAGGAGGTGTCATCTCATGGGCATCTAATAAGCAAACATGTATCACTGATTCCACTATGGCATCGAAATTCATAGCATTGGCGTCATGTTGCAAAGAAGCGGAATGGCTAAGGAATGTGTTGAGTGAGGTTGACTTATGGGTGAAACCTATGTCACCTCTTGCTATACATTGTGATAGTGCATCAACAATTGCGAAAGCATATAGTGAAGTCTACAATGGAAAATCAAGGCAGATTGGAGTTAGACATAGCTATGTTCGTGAGATGATTATGCATGGTTGCATAACGGTTAATTTTGTTCGGTCGAATTTGAACTTGGCGGATTTATTTACAAAGCTGTTTCCAAGAGAATTGTTGAGAACAATGAATAAAGGGATGGGTCTAAAGCCTATTGAACAACCTAAAGTGAAAGAAAACTTAATTTGACGTCTAATATAACGTTAGATCTCAAATTCAATAAGGATAGTATTTCTCTTGATGGTTGGGAGCACTTGTTATTTAATCCCGAGGTTAGTGCTATTATCTACAATGTTAAAGGAGGTTGAATTAATTTTCTTAATAAATCTTTGATAAGTGCTCAATTGCAGGAGCATGTTTGAAAGGTTTACCTATATGAGCCAGAAGTTTGGCCGCTTCACNGTTTACCTATATGAGCTAGAAGTTTGGCCGCTTCACCAAGTACTAGGCTTTGCTTGGAACGCTCATGAATGGATATGGACACCATGGCTTCGAAGGTGTAGAGGGTTTAAGAACCTTGTTGTGCAAGTGTGTATTGTATCTTCAATAATTCGTAGTGATTGTATGATTCAAAGCTTTGTCTATCATTACAATTGGAATTGTTGTAAAGTACACATATACTAAGTGGATATTCAATCTTTAAGACATTTCCATTATGCATGAGCATGTTTGTTTATGATCATTAGAAAGTTAAAACCTTTCAACATTTATACATAAATGAGAGGAGGATTGTTGGAACATTTATGATAAATGGGTTTTGAACATATGAAGTTTGATGAAGGAAGTGATATTACGTTTTACAACATTATTTCTTATGGGTTGTTTTCAATCTAAATTAAGTGATGTTTATGTTTTTTATATTCTCATGAATATGAGAATGAAAACTTCATTAGGTTACCAAGTACATTAACTTGGTTATTCATATGTTGGAGAAGTTACTGGGTAATTCTACTCTATATAAGCTTGCTTTCTCATCCTTTGTTTTCTGCAGAAATAGAGTATGAGTGTTTACATAAACAAGTTCACAAGTTTCTTTCTAAATTTACTTGTTTTCTCAAGTGTATCTCATTAGTTGTTTCGTGTAAACCCGGTGATCCTTAGAGGGGCGAAATTAAACTAATAGGAAAACGTAGTTTTCGTGCCTTGAAGTGGTATATCCGTTTCCCTTGTTCATCCCCTATTTCTAACAGATCCTATCTTTAGTGCTAAGTTTGTTCTACGATGCAAGAAAAGAGATGAAAATGCTTCTAAGACTAGCCTAATTATGACAAATCACATCCTTTTGCATTCAATAATTGGGCTCACAGTTCTAAGGGCTTCATACATTAAATAAATTTTGAACTGAGCACCGAGAAGCACCACATTCCAGCCACCTAGTTGATGCACCTGCCACCTTCGAGAGTCTTTTCTAGAGACCAAGAACATCTAGTAGAAATAGGGTAAGACTAGAACTCGTGGCGCCTGAAATAATATTCCTGCACCCATTTAACCCAAAGACTATCTTTTTTTGTAGCCACATTCTGTAAAAGCTTCAAGATAGCAACCTTATTCCACAAATAAATGCTGATTAGATTCCAACCGCCACTAATTTTAGGCAAGCATAAACAATTCCAAGAAACAAGAGCTCTTTTTGAGGGATTTGTAGAGCCTGTCAACAAAAATATTATACAATGCCCCTCAATCTGTTTGAGAATTTTCTTAGGAATCAGAAAATTTGCATTCGATAAGTCTGCATTCCAAACAACGCACTCCTAATGAGCTACAACCTACCAGTATAAAAAAGCATCCTGGTAGCCTAGCTTTTAATGCTGCAAACTATTTTCTCAATTGGATGCTTACACTGGTTAACAGTTAGCTTCTTAGTAGTGAGAGGCACCCCCAAATACTTAAAAGGAAGAGAAACATGAGGAATAGGCAAAGTATGTCGAATTTCAGCTTGAGCAGCAATAGGAACTCCACCAAAATAAATGACACTTTTGTCTTAATTAGCTTGCAGAATAGAAGCATGAGAGAACTTCATAAAAGCCTGATATAAAAGCTAAACAGAGGTAACATTAACTCTGGAGAGCATTAACAAATCTTTAGCAAACATCATCTGGGTAATCCCAAGTTTTTCACATTTAGGATGAAAATTAAAATTGGAATTTAACGTCAACTCAGCTAAACACATGGAGAGGTATTCCATTCCAATAGCAAAGAGAAAAGGGGACATGGGATCCCCTTGCCTCACACCCTTGTTTGTAGGGAAAGGCTTACGAGGAACTCCATTAATTAAAATACAATAATAAATGGAGGTAACACAAGCCATAATCCAAGTAACAGGGAAGCCTAATTCATCAAGCATAGTGACTAAGACAGGCCATTCCACAAAATCATAAGTTTTTTTAAGTTCAATTAAAGAAACAGTGTACATGCATCAGCCATCGGGTTTTAAGGACTGAGATTGTCCAAAACCGTAAGTCAGAGGGAAGCAAGAGTGCCCTCAAGGGGTAAATCGTGAGTTCCAAGCAGGAAATTGACTGTTCCACATCGCATAGCTGTAAGCTAAAGTGGGAATCAAAAGTTGACGCGACTTACTTAGATTTAGGGGCCCGATTTAATAGCTTCATTTCGAACTATATCCGATAGTTCATATCCCCCTTCAACCGGCTTCAAAGCTAGGTCTAGCAACTAGCGGCTACGTGTCGGGGGGCGCAAGAACTTCACATTTCCCGAGATTACTTATTGGAACCGTAGTCAAAAGGTCTTTGAGTCACCCTTGTCTCGCAAGTGCTATGTGCGCGCATACCAACTCTTTTACTTGTTATTGGCCTCGAAGTGGCGGATAATCATGCACATAGGAGGGATAGACTTTCTATTATAACCTTTAATAAACTCAGTTGCCAACAAAATGTTATCACCTATATGTTTCCCAAGAATGAAATCTAGCTTGAGCATTATCCACAACGACCACAATGACTTTATTTATTCTAGTAGTTATGATTTTAGCAATGACCTTATAGACCATAGTGAAGCAAGCAATAGGCTTATATTCCTTCTCATGCTTAGGACAGGTCGCCTTAGGAATTAGAGTTATAGTGGTAATATTTCATTGTGGACACAACAAACCAGTACTAAAGAAGTCATGAATAGCAACATAGATATCACCTTTAATAATATGCCAACCTTTCTTACAAAAACCTTGCTTTAAAACCATCAATGCCTGGAGCCTTACTATCTTCAATGCCTTTTAAAGCTGCATCAATTTCTGTATTAGTAACTTTTTGAGTTAGTTAATTTCTAGCCTGAAAAGAGAGCTTCTTCCTAGCTCTAAATGTGGTGCAATCAATCTGAACTAGAGAGGTAGCAGCAGAGCATAACAAACATTGATAGAAACCTAACACTTCTTTCTAAATAACGACACGATCAGTAAGCAACTTACCAGCAGAAGTGTAGATAGAAACAATCATGTTCCTAGTACACCTTTATCTCATGGCTGCAAAAAAGATGAGCATTGGAATCACCAAGTTGCAACCATTCAACTCTAGACTTTTGCTTGAAAATACTCTCTTGGACAGCTAACCAATGCTCCAGACTCAAAAGTTCATCCTTAACTTGAGCTTGAAGAACAGATTTAGAGTAATCATGAGAGAGTTAAGCCTTGAGGATCTCATCATCAATATTAGCAAAATGAGCATGATGAAGAGATTTAATAGCCTTTTTAACCACAATGAGCCCTTGCCAACCTCTAAACAATAAAATTATTTTTATTAACAACTACCTAAGTTTTAATAAAAATTACACAGCTACCTACATGTTTCAATTTTTTTGGTACCACTACCTTCTAATGTTTTTTGTCCGAAAAATCTATTAGTGGGTCCCAATCTTAACTTTGCCTCCACTAATGATTAATGAAATTACTATAATACCCTTGTTTTAATAGTTTGTGAATCAAAATAAATAATTAAAAGAAGCTCTGCTTCTATTATGTGTTTATGTTTTTGTAATAAACTTTCTCTTATTTTCCAAATGGAAATGAATTTCTCAAAAAAGAAGCTTTCTTTAGTTTCGTCATTACCGTGGAGTTTTGAATGCTCAACTTTTCCTCCTGTGAAAATCAATCCAGAAACCCAAAACCCAAAAAATCAAACCCCAATCTAAGATTAATTAAATTACCTAGACAAATCAAATCCTAAAAACCCAATTTAATCGAATTAAAATCCAAAAATATCAAACCCCACACCTAGATTAATCAAATTGAAATCAGTGGGGAATTCAATTTTGATTGAGTATGATTAACTGAATGAAAATAGTAAGAAGAAAGGAGATTACATTCTTTTCAATTATTTTAGGGGTATTGTAGTAATTTTGTCAATAATTATTGTATGCAAGGTTAGAATTGGGACCCATTAATAGTTTTTTTTTTTTAAGAAAAATGTTAGTAGGTAGTGGTACCAAATAAAATCGAAACATTTAGGTTGTGTAATTTTTATTAAAACCTAGTTAGTTATTAACAAAACATGTAACTTTTAGATAGTTCTTAACAAAAAAAGCATTATTTTTTACTATATATTATGTCTTTCTTATATTAATTTGTAGGTATGAATTTCATGGTTTACAAATTCTTGCACAATATAGTGAATAATGCTTCAAATTTAAGTGATGAAATGAGATAATTTGAAGATTTTCTTGGTTTCCTATTTTTTCCATTCGATCTACTATAAGATCCGATTCTTCTTGTTTTAGAACTTAGAATTGAGAATTATGACGGGAAAAAAATGATGAGCGGGATAAGCTATTGATAGAGCTTCGAAGAAGATGAAGAAACTAAATGAATTACTGCCATTAGATGTTCAATCCATGAAAGTGGATATAGCACAAGGGCATATTATGAATTACGTTTCCTCAGCGTTGGTTTAACATTGTTTGTCATTCATAATTGAAGAATTTATTATAAACCTCAAAGGGTAACCGATGAATTTTTGAAACATCAAAGGTACCTAATGAGTTTCATGAAACCTCGTGGGTACCCTGTGAAAAAGCCGAATAAATTAATGTGAAGTACATTTTTTCATTGAAATAATAGCTTCACATAACGGTCTCATAATGATGGTATCAAACCATTTGCCGCCAAAATTAGGTTGCACTGAGTAGGATACAAGTTCATATATGAATGCTAAAAACAATAAATTTTAAAATTTAGGTAAATTTCCAAAATTAAGTTAATGGGTGTGGACAACTACAATATGAAGAATCGAAACTGGCCCCAGTATAGGGATAAATTAGGTTCGAGAACATCTACCAATATGAAGTGCCAATTGTTTTATAATATTATAACTTCTACACTTTGTTTGGATAGCAACATAGAAGGAAAAGGAAGGGGAGAGATATGGGAGGAAAGGAAAGGGAGAGGAGGCGAAGGGAGAGTTGAGTCCCATTTTCCCTCTAAATCTCTCCACTTTTGGAGGGATAGTGTTTCTTAAAGAAGGGGGAAAATTGATCCTTCCTTCTCCCAACTATGTATCCAAACAAGGGGGTTTATCCCCTTTCATTTTTCTTCCCTCCCTTTCCCTCTATTTCGTTGTATCCAAGCAAAGTTCTAAAGAAGAACAATAAAATCAGATGCTGCAACTAAGCAGAAGCCATCAAGCCAACCCTGCTCCCAAAAATGGAGCTTAACGATTAACAGAACATAGTTAACAGTGCAAAGGCAGATTTCATGAAAATGGTAAGTGTTTCATGAATACAAATTGAAACTTTGTGGTTTGCTGTACATATCTTATAATTTATTTAAATCATCTCTCATATAGCTACACCAAGTTGATATCATCTAAAAGTACTATGAATTGATAAAGAATGAGGGAAAACCATTGACACACAGCCTTACTCTTGAAAAAGATAGAGAAAGGATCTTGTCTGCCTTCTTTTTGGGAGGTTAGGAGATGGCTTTCTGCCTCATCCATTTGGTAGCTGACCATTTCTCTCCAGAAATAACTTCACATCCACCATGTACACTATGCGGATCAGGCTGTCCATCAAGACCCTGCAAAGACCAGTTCACAAAAGATATATTTACATAATACATCCCATTGCAGTCATCATATCATCTCGGATATTGGTGTAAAACTTACCATACTCCAAAAGAGAACTGCAGCTCCTTTGATTGGTTTTACGGACAACCCTGATACCATCTTTCCACCACAGCTACATTTACCTGAACCAGCCTGGCAACAGTAACATTTAAACACACTATTATTAAAAGCATCTGAAACTAAAGTAAAACATTGTTGAGAAGGGATCAATTTCTAGCAAAATTTTGTCGTTCAAAAATAAGGGATCAGGAAAATTTGAATGCAATTTCTATAGCGATTAATATAAGCATACAAAAACTTATGATATCTTATTTTGAAATTGAGATATAGCCATCCTAAGCAACTCTAAAAAGCATTTACTCACTACAGGACTTTTATGCGCAGCATGGAGTTCAATTCATAAAAATCAGATATATGCACACCCCAGTTATGTCCATGTCTAAATCCAAATCTGTACATAATAACAGTAACAAAGAGTTTTCCCAACAAAATTTTGGGGTCTTTTCTCAAATAACAATAATAATTTATTACGGTCAGCTAGAGATCAATCAATCACAGAAATCACTGGTATTATGCACATATCATCTCAATCCCTGATGTGAATTTTACAAGGTACTCGCAAATATCACTCAGAACTCATAGGGTTTTCAATCTGAATAAATTGAAGCTAACTAATTAATCAATCTGCATAAAGTAATTGAAGATAACTCAATTTGCTCTTAAATTCACATCATCACAGTAAGGTGAAAAGTCCCCTATGCTGAATGTAGCACTCGCGTGTCCATAGTCACTAGGCAAATCAATCTTGTATGCATTATCACCATAAGCTTCAATCACTTCAAAAGGATCATCAGCTCTAGACATTAGCTTTTTTTTTTTTAATCTTTGGGGAAAACGTCCTTTTGTTAGATAAATCCATGCCAAATCACCAAGCTTGAACACATGTTGCTTCCTATTCTTGTTGGATCGTTTCCTATAAACTTCATTCATCTTAGAAATTCACTTCTTCAATTCTTCACAAGTCTTGTTGAAAGCTTCCAAACGTTTCTCAGCATCCACGTAAATATTATCTCTTGCTAATGAAATCAAGTCAATAGGCATGTAAGGATTGATACCATAAAGAACTTCAAAAGGTGAATGACCTGTGGTGGATGAAACAGCTTGTTGCAAGGCAAAGACAAACTCTTTATGACATAGTTAAATATCCCGGCTTACTAGCACATGCAACAATGTAATAAACACTTTAGTAATAGAAATATTACACACCACCAATCATCTTAGGCCAATAGAAATATTTATTGAGCATATCAAAGGTCTTGTGAACTCCAAAGTGTCCTGTAATAGCTCCAGTATGTGCTTCTCTAACCAACAATTCACGAACTCCACTTTCAGGAATACGCAACTACTTATTGTGTCGAAACAAAACCCATCTTGAACCATGAAATTTCGACTGGAATTTGTGATTTCCATCAAAAAAATCTAGATTATTAGCATATAGTTCTTTCAAATGCTCGAACCCTAGGACCCTTGTTTCCACCATAGCAAGCAAGTAGGCCCTCGTAGACAAAGCATCTGCAACAACATTGTTTCGCCCTTCCTTGTATCTTGAAGGGAAAGTGAAGGATTGTAGAAACTAAACCCACTTAGCACATCTAAAATTAAGCATTTGTTAACCATTGATGAACTTCAATGCTTCATGATATGAGTACAACATAAATGGCTTTTGTCCAAGGTAGTGAGACCAATGTTACATGGTACGGAGTTCGATTCGAAACGGGGTACGAATTCGGGTACGCAGTACGCTACCCTTAATGATTTCGGTACGATTGGTACGAAATTATAAGATAAATCTTATAAAATTTTATAATTAATTAATAATTATCAATTAAAATTCATATTATATTTATCAATATTAATAATCTAATATTAAATATGTATTGTATTAAAGAAAGAAATCAAGAATGAATAAGTTGTCACGTGATGAATTTGAAAAAGGAAAAACACTTTAAGAAAAAAGTTTTGGTGTATAGCATATAGTTGGCAGCAACTGACCCATTAGTACTTTATTTTTCTTTTTCCTTTTTTTTAAATTGAGTAGTCTTCTCTCTCCTATGCTCCATTTTTGTTTTCTCCATTACGACTCACAACTCCTTTTAACAATGGCGTCTAGGTAAGATAGATTGCAAGACAAGCGGCAACTATATCATTAGAATAGAAGCACTCAGGGGAACCAAAGCCCCATCCTTTTATCTTCCCCAACTCAAATCTGATGCTTAATTTAAAAATTTAGGGTTTTCAAAAACCTAAATTAGAAATTAATTTAAATTAAATATGGCTTTTTTATGGGTCGCCACCTTTACCATCTGATTTGCGACCACCACCGAACTGGAACGCGATTGCACCGAATTCGGGTACAGACGGTCTGGTGCGCAGATCGTGGGTCCGTACCGCGAACCGAATAACATTGAGTGAGGCCAATGATCAAATGCACGAACAATAGCATAGAACTCACACTCATAGTTAGAGTAATTAAACTTTGCTCCACTCAACTTTCCACTTTAATAAAAAACCACACGCTTTTCAACCAATATTGCTCCAATTCCCACACCACTATCATCACATTCAACCTCAAATAACTTATCAAAATTAGGAAGTGCAAGTATAGGAGCAATACAAAGTTTGTGTTTCACATCTTTGAATGCTAATTGCGCCCTTTGAGACCAATGGAACTCTCCCTTCTTCATCAATTCAGTTATAGGTGCCATAATAGATTACAAATTTCGAATAAACCTCGTATACACAGAAGTTAGAGCATGAAAACTTGTTTGGTTAAATGTGAGAGGTTCAGGGATTATCATGTATTGTTTACTCTATTCATTTATTACTTACCAGTTACCACGTACCAGATTACTTAACTATATGGCTATATGCCGCTAAATACTTACTATCAACTATATTTTTATGCCTCTTCATTCTTTTTGTTTTTCCTTTTGGGATCTATCTTCATTTATCTCTTATTATTAGGGAAAAACTATTCACCTCTAGTTATCTAGCTTTGGAAACTAAATTAATACTGAGGTATTCATAACAAAGTACTAACCACTTAAATTGTAGATTTGTCACATTACCTACTGTGCATAAAGTCACAACCTATTAACAACTCCCTCCCATGTTCGTTCTACGTGACAACATTTTTGGATTGACATTGTAAACATGGTGAGTTGTTATGCCAAAACATTCATTATTCCCATCATTAACATCAAATTAGATAAGCATGTGTTATTAAATTTTGTAGTTAAATGTCGATATTTATAATACTGTACACCAAATTTATAATTCCTAACTCTGCGAATGTTCATGACTCAATTTTCTGAAAAGAAGGATATTAGTAAGCGATTACTTGTTCTCTATTAGATCAAGAAAAGACAAACCACCTGACATTACTAGTCCTCACATCTTCGTTTGTATCACTTAAGATTGAATGTGGACAGTGATTCACATCACAACATAGGTTCTTCCCTCATGGCTGCTAGCAATACAAAACAGTTTTTTTTTTCAAAAAAAAAAAATAAAAAATAAAAAATAAAAAAAAAAAAAAAAATTTAGAGCTGTGACATAAAGTCCGGCAAGATAGCTTTCAGAGAAGAGGTATAAAGTTTATAGACAAAATAAGCAATTTAGTAGAGAAGACGTTTTGAGGCTTACCATAGGGAAATAAGTTTCACCATAGAAGAGGTGACATAAAATTCAGCAAGATAGCATCCAGAGAAGAGGTATAAAGTTTATAGACAAAATAAGCAATTTACTAGAGAAGACGTTTTGAGGCTTACCATAGGGAAATAAGTTTCACCACCTTCAACATTGTCACTCAAGTACATCAGCATTGTTGCTACTCTTTGACCACCACGCTTCACATTGAACTGAAATCAGACAGAAGTTTGCAACACATTATTTTAGAATTAGCATATTGGCACATAGACGTATTGTAAATAAATCAGTCTGAATTTTGAAATAGCTAGGTGTAATAGCTACAGGAAGATGTCTTACAGAGTCAGAAAAGTAGTCGTGGTGGGCTTTGTAAAACTGACTCTTCTCATACCTATTGCCACACAAGATATAATGTTGCATTTTAGCAATACAGTATTACTTCTTTTTTTTAGTTGCAACAATTCCAATATTTGAAATTTCCACTTAGTTGCAACAATTGCTTTTTTTTCGTAAAAAAGGTATATGTTTGTCCTTAGATTTACCAAATTACCCTTAATTAATTAATCCCAATTAACACACCAAGCATGTTTGATTAATGTTACTAATCCTCAAGCTTAATTAACTTCATTAATCACCAACCACCCTTCATGTCGAACACCACAACCACTCACAAGACGCAACCACCTTCGAACACTACCACTACTGGTCCACCACCCACCAACACCTCCCCACACACCCCCCCCCCCCCCCAACATCCAACACCTTCAAACACTACTACCACAAACTCAAGTAACCTTAAACCCAAATTAATATCCAAATCCCTAATTATCGGAAACCCTAGATTCATCTACAAAAATCGAACAACTCAAGCAAAAAACAAAAACAACTAGATCTAGGGTTTCAAATTTATGCCCAAGCGTTTTGGAGTTTTCGAATTAAACATTGGGTTTATGATTTTTGATTTAGGCCTTCCAATTAGAGGGTTAAGAGTTTTGTAGTGGTGATCATTGTGCTTTATGTTGGTGGTCGTGGTGCTTTGTGGTTTTAGGGGTTACGAAATGAGGAGGTTGTTGTGCTTGCTTTGTGGTGGTTAGTTTGGGTTCTTCAATGGTTGTCAAGGATGGTACTTTGTGGTGTTTATCATGGCACATCAAAGGTTGTGATGCCTAATGGGTGGTGGACTACTTTTTTAATTTTGGCAGCAAATATGAACTACTTCTAACATGCTTAATTAAATGCCTTAAGTTAAATTTTCATCAAAGAGTCCGTCTTACTGCAATAGTTGCAGTATAAGAAAAATAGAGAAAGTGTTTATCATTATATCCAACAAAGCACTCTAGTTCAAAGCTATTTAAGCAACTTACCGTAAAACTTGAATAAGCTCTCCATTTTCAACTGGAACTTGAGAATAAACAGAGATTCGTTTCTCTATAGCCTGTTGATTCAAGAATAAACATTAGAGTTCCAATCCCAAACCTGAAGGTGTGAATTACAATTTTTTAGAACCAAGAGTAACTCATTTAAAAGAAATTGTAATTATTATTTTTACCACACCAATGTTGTCATTCAGTTACAGTATGAAACTTTGACACTTATTAATGAATGATTTAGTGGGGTTAGCATATACTAATTTAAATTAAAAAAAATAACGAATTTCAATTTCTTACTCAATCCTCAGAATAGATTTTAATTACTTCCTTCTTTCCTCACAAATTTTAATTACTTTAGCCAATCACAATGAAACAATAATAACATTGCAACAATAAATGCTCCCAGCTGGAACCAGCAAGAATCTATACTTCTATAGTTCTATACAAATTACAAAAGTAGAAACCATTATGGACAAGTGAGGTTCTCATAAAAAATTTTCTCTCAAAAATGCTTTAACTAGAAGCTTCTACAACCTTTAATATTGAATTTATATACATATTTACTTGGTAATTATGTAGATAAATAGCTATACACGACTAAAAGATTTATTTACCGTTTTACTACCTTTCTTTCCCTGTTTATGATTACACTTTTCTACTAGGTAAAAAATCGTTTATTGAGTACATTATTATCCATTATCTTCTATACTTAATTACAAAAGCACATAATACTGAGAACAAGCGGTACCTTCTCATGAATTTTTTTTCCATCCAAAGTGTTCTTATTCAACCACTACTGCATAGTATTTAATTTTGTTGGTGTTTCGTGAATTTGAGTGAAAGATCAGGTGATGAGCCAATAAACCTAATGAACAATCCAATTGATTTGGAAGGTCACAAACAAAAACTATGGGCTACTAAAATTGAATTGGACGATCTAAGTGAAGCCTAGTCACTAATAAAGTTGTCCATCGAAAGCAAGGTGAAGATTGAGGAACAAGTTGGTGAGTTGATAAAGGCTTTCTCATTTCATGCTGAGTCTTAGTATGGTTATTATCCTAAAAATAAAGAAAAAACCTTCGCAAAAGTTTCTAGATTAAAAGATTCGATCTTAAACATTGATGTGAATCCAAGTTATTGGTTGTTTTGCCTATGAGTTTTCTCCCACTTCACTTGATATGAGAAATGAGAGACTTCTGAACGATACTCCTCCAATACAATACGGCAGAAGGTTTTCAAACTTCTATTCACGCTATATTTGTTTTTTAGCGTGTTTAGTGTGTGTCGTATTGATCTACATAGCACAAATGATACTCTTGAACCTTTCTTATTTAAAAGATGGGTTCTTCAAGATTTTCTTGAAGATTTTCAAAAGTTGAGCAAAAACGAGCTACACATAGGCGAGTATTAAAACAGTTTTTGGGAATCTTCGGCAACGTGAAACTAGATTATTTTTTGTTTTTATCTAGAATTTTATCTTGTTTCTAACGTTGTTAAGATATTTTCTAAAGTTGTTAGAAGTTGTTAGTTTTGTTGCTGATGTGGATTTTAAGTGGTACTCTCAAATAACACTCAAAACTCACATGTCGTTCAATTAAATTCCCACTCCTAGACGAATTTAGTTGAAGACTAACTAATTAGCACACTCCTGAAACTAATTAATAAAGATCTAAATTCGATCTTCACTCCTGAATTCACGAATTTATGAAGAATCTTGAACAATTTAACTCTTTAAATTTGCGCAAGAAAGAAAACGGATTTTTAATGAAAAATCAATGAATAAAACTTATGTTGTTACATAGAATCCTTAGGTTATTTATAGGAAAATATCTTAACAACTTAATAACAACCCTAACTAACCTAGACAACTTGCAACCAATCAAAAAAACACACCCCTATTGTGGTTATCCACAAACCAGATTGCCACATAAGCACACTTGCACAACTTGATCCTTATCTTGAATCATTTTGCAGAAATCCGAAGAAACAAAAATCTATTCTAACAAACTATCTAGAAATGAAACAAACAACATAAAATCTTCAATTTTATCTTGTGGAAGCTCGCCAAAATGAAGCCCAAAGATCGTCATCAAGATCGTCAAAACACGCAATCAAGAAGCTTCACCGTTTTCTTGATTTTTCAAGAATCCTTCCAAGAATGCCTCTTTTAATCAAGAAACCTTCCAAGATTGAATCTTTTAATCAAGAAACGTTCAAGAAACCATTCACCATGCTCCAAAGATACTTTTGAAGGAAACTCTACCTAAAAAGACTCACACACAATAAAGCAATGATGTCCAAAATGAGAAAACCCTATCAAGTGAAGTGGGAAAAAACTCATGGACCAAACCAACTTATTCCCTGGAACCACCATCTGTATCCATCCTGTAAAGTGCTTAAATTAATATCTAATCAGACATCTTCAATTGATGGATTAGCATATTAACACCTTACTCCACCAGTGCAATGTATAGAAGTGACTAATGGTGTTGGCTTAGGAAGCCACCACTAACACCCACAGTGTCAAGTTCCTTCACCACGGTCACCCATACCTGTGGCTTATCTCTATCAAACCCAATAGGATTCATTATAAGGTTGATTGGCTCATCCACTATTGGTTCATTATAAGATATGTCACTTATAATCAAATTCACATCAATTGCTAAGGAAAATCAAATGGGTTTCTGCTTTAGAAAGCTTATTGAATCTACTTTCAAGGAAAAATATTTCAAAAATTCATAAAAATTTAGAAGATATTGTTTAATCTTGCTTCTTGTTCGCTTCTCAAACTGGAAATCAGTTTTTAGTTAGATTTGTTTTACTTCGAATCTAAGTATGTTTAGGATTTGATTATGACGTGTTTTACTGTTTTGTTTCCAATTTTTTAACTTCTTAGATCAGGCCTAATTGCAAGGGATGTTTGCCGATAAATACTCTTAGCTTTCATCAATAAAAATGAAGTCTTGTTTTGTGTCAATTTTATGCGTGTGTATAGAAACTGATTTTGGATGAGTGTAAGTTCAAAATTATTCTTGTGAATTGGGAGTGAATCAATTCATAAATCCCTTAGTTTTAGGTGAGTGAAATCTAAAATTAAGTGAGATTAATTCTAATTGTGAGAGAAGCAATTTCTCAATCTATTTATTAATTCGTGATTTTGGTGAGTGAAACCGTACTTGTGAGATAGGATCCTTAGTGAATTATAAGTGAGTGAAGCTTATTTGAAACTAAGTTAATTGTCATTGCACTAAAGAGCTAGCACCCCAAAAATACAAATGAGGCTTGGCATGCAAGGTGATTGCCATTAGATCCACCTATACAGTAAAGGTATTTAATTTTGAAGATTAGCAGGATAGTTGACCTGTCACTCCGTTCTTGCAAAAACCGGGGCATAATTTCTTTTCCTCTAAAAATAAGATTCCTTGTTAAATGGATAACTTTCGGAACCAATGGGAAGTTAGTTCTTATCTCATATCCGATTTATCCCAACAAAAGCCATAAATTTTATACCCAATAGATGATTTTTTCATTTTATTAATTGTACAGAGTGATTGGAGTTTTACATCATTCACCAGTACAGAGTACGAATGATTGTTACTGGAAAAGTTTTTTCCTTTCATTTGTTTTTGTTCCAGCTCATAATCTGAACGAGTCACACATACGCCCTAGTACATGTTCCTCGGCGTTGAGGGCATCCTCGAAGAGCGTGGGATTTCGTGATATTTCTGATTGGCTGTCTTGTGTGTCTAATAAGTTGTTTAATAGTTGGCATGTTGAATCAATACATAATGGGTTGGTTTAGATCCTAAACGAATGTATTTCTAGTTAATAGAAAATTAACCCCAAACTGGTAAACCTAGTAATAAGTAAAAATTGAAAATGTGAAACTATTTTTATTGGTCTTATTCGACCGCTACAAGATCCACAATTCCATGACCTTGGGCTTCTGCTGCTGACATAAAAAACATCCCTTTCGAGATCTTTGGATATTACCCATAGAGGTTTGCCTGTTTGTTGTACATAAACCTTTGTGAGGGTCTGAGGAGAGATAGGATCCATAAGAAGACCTATGTTGCTGACATAAAAGCATATTAAGGTTTTTCCGTTTGCTGTAAATTAACCCTTTTGAGGGTCTGAGGAGAGAAATGGTCCATAAGCAATCCTCACTTATGAGCTAGAGTCAGGTCTACAAAGTTATGAGTATTGTCAGAATCAATCAATATGTAAAGAGGTATCTTCTCAAAATACCCTCTCACTCTCATTGTCTGAAACCCATGGCTGCCACCTAGAGCACTCACTGAAATTACTGGGTCTACTACAATAGCTTCAAAGCATGTATTAACATCCAAGTCCTCACGTTCAAACTCATCGCAGTGATCACATCTAGAGAATTTCAACAATAAAATGTTGTGACTGTCTTGAGCTGGCACCTACGGTTTTTCTCATAAAGTTGATCACAAAAGTAACACAACCCTTTTCCCCATTTTTGTTTTCTTTGAGCTGGGATCATAGTAATTTGAGGCTTAGTAAAATTCCTAATGGAAGAACTTCCATTTGAAATACGAGTACTAGTAAAGAATTGCTTTTGAAAGAAAATTTTGAAGGTGTAGGTAATAAAGGCGGAAGACATGAAGAGTTGGTTAGCAGGAAAGATGGATTTGGTAGTTGACTTAGAGCCCTTATGCTTTTCTCTTGCAACCTAGCATACTAGCATACTCTACTGCTGTAGCTTTTAAATTATGTGGCTTGAAAGCCCCTACAAATGGTTTCAAAGCGGACTTTAAACCCCCCACAAAGCTATCCAAGAAAAATTGTATCACGCATTTGTGGATTTCTTTGAATCATCAAAGACTTACTCTCAAATGTATCAAGATAATCATCTATGGAGCCCAATTGACTCAACTTATTAACCATCTCCACAACATTAACTCCGGTATCTTCCTTAAATTTGGCACACACATCTAGAACAAAATCATCCCAATCAACTTTTTGTCTAGTAGCTAAGTAAGATTTAACCCAAGATTCTGCTCTTCCAGTCATATGAATCGACGCTATGTTTAAACGCTGATATCAGAAATTTCCCAAAGCTTAAAGTACATGTTACATTTCCAAATTCTACGATTAATAACATTGGATTGGGGAAACTCAAATTTCGGCACATACCCGAGAGGTCTAAATTGGCCTCTGAATTTGGGAAGAATTTGACTTCGAATTCAAATTCTTCTTATGAACTTCATCTTTCTGCAATTGGTTCTTCAATTCTTGCATTAACAAAACCATTTCTGCAATTTTTCTATCAAACAGCTTCCAACACCTTTAATTGTTCTTCCATGGGTGCAAGCTTCTTCGTTGATAGGCATGTCGACCCCAAGATAGAGGGCTCTGATACCAATAAAACAGTAGATAAAGCATACAATCAAGAATCTTCAAGTACTACCTTGAAGCTCCAACAATGGTGAATAGAGAAAAAAGAGAAGAGAGAAATAGTTTGGGCAAGAGAGATAGTTTTAGTCAATAATGTTTGAGAGCACAAATTGGCTTTATAGCTAAGATAGTCAACAACAACTGTTGACTTTTCCAACAACTTCTTAACAACTCTCTAACCAACTTTGATTAGCTAAACTCTCAACACACGCCCTTAAGCCCTCACGTGAGCAACACATGACTACTATAACAAATCAATTTAACGAAACCAAGGAATTATGGATTATGAAGCATTTTGCCAGCTAAGAAGTATTCACTAGAGATGCTCTCCCTTTGTCAAGATAAAACACTTCAGAATGTTACTTATGAGGCGTAGAGCTATGTGCATTTGGATTCTTCTGAAGTCCTACATCACTAGGACCTATAGGTGGGCTTTTCTATTGTTAGATACAATTGAAAACATTTTATACGGAGTTAGGACATAAGAAAGTAATAAATAAAGTTTTCCATTTCAAGAGTGAATCATGACTACAAGCGGAACAACAATATTGGCATTTCAATATTTCATACTATTACGTTTACTTTTTGCACAGTTTTCAATGCACTTAACTAAACCTTAATATCTTCCGCTAAGCTATATACAAAAATACAAAAACTTGATATTACAAAAATACGTGTAGACGAACCTAACAAGATCTCATGTGGATATATTTTCTCTTATATACCATGGAGATTTTTTGAAGTCAAAGCTCTCTCCTTGTGTCCAATGTTCCAAACGTAAAACACATTTTGAAACGCAGGGAGTACTACATAACGCACATCATCAAAAACTAGTTAAGAAGGCCTAGTGTCATGTTAGATGCTTAGAACCCTTGTCTTTCGGGGAAAATGATGCAACAATTACAAACTCCATAGTCCAGACCTTGTGGATGAGCAGCCTCAAGCGAGGTTTTATAAGAAAGTCTTTGAAAAGTGAGTTCTGAATAAGTAGAGTCCACTATACCATGCATACACACAACGAGGTGAGAAGCTTTGAAATATTATTCGTTACCCCCTACAGAGATTATAGTATTTGATCCGTGAGGTGAAAAAACATGCAGCTAAGGAGTCCAGGAGTCACATCTGAGATACAAGATTCTACTCTAATGTCGGCCATGTCATGGGCTGGCACACAAGAAGCACCCAACACAATACCTTAGCAACGTAGAAATCATTAGAAAGGGGTTGGATTCTAACACGATCACTCAATTCTCAAAAGAGGCTGCAACTTGATGGTTCAAATGCAAAGGCGCCTACTACCATCATTAGTCCATGTATCAATGAATCAATCAATAATCTTGTTTGTAAGGATAAAAGAATTTGGAAAGATAGCAAGACATCAGCTTACTCACAAACCCACTTTCTCTAGAGTAGGGAGGGCCTTCGCAAAGATGCGCTTAAAATAAGTACATCATAGGTAGTACAAAAGGAGAATCATTCATATTGATCCTAGATCCCTGTCTCGTACAACAAATACATCTATACTACTCTACTAAAATTTCACAGTAATTATGCCAACAGCTACTAAATATATTGTCTTTGTTTCAAAAGGTTTTGACCACGATAAATAACATAAATAATAGTTGAACAAAAATCCCTTCCAATTGGACGCTCAAATCACTTAGGTTGATATTGTATAATGCGTGTAACGCAAACAAAATGAGAAATTTCAAAGAAAGTACAAGTGCAAAACACTACACATACGCCAAAATGTTACCGCAGAATATTTAAAGATATACATAAGACCCCACCATCCCTCAAACAATTCCGACGAAAGCCAATCTACATATTTAAACCCCACATTTATATGTTGGAAGAGATCCACATCATACCTCTATCAATGGATACTTCCTCTCATTAGGATGTAAAAACATTCCAGAGCTCGTCCTAACCTCACTTCGGACTCCCTGCATTCAAATGTACAATATTTTACTTATTATAGATATAGGCATCGAATAGATGCTACCATTGATAGAAAATGCAAGCATATATTCTCTCACGAAAATACAAGGGGAACTTTTTCATTTTTCTCTTTGGTAGCATTTCTTAAGTACTTCAGTAGAGTTAGTCGACTAAAAGCATACAACTATTGCTAATTGTCCTTAGTTTTAGGGTTATGTAACTATCTAGAAATGAGGGATTTGTAATTAGGGAAAAAGTTTCTCCTGTCAACTTCAATTCCAGGGGGGGGGGACAAAATTTCATGTATATGCTTTACAAACACTTTTAGACTCTCTTAATCATAATTAGCTTTCTATGAGGGATTTGTAATTAGGGAAAAAGTTTCTCCTGTCAACTTCAATTCCGAGGTTTATTAATTCAATTTTTCTTCAATCTTTGGTACTTTCTTACTTCTCTCTTGTAACGAGCCCAAGCCTACCAAGCCCAAGCCCACTCACACCATCACCAATCCTGCACACTTACAGCAGAAGGCAACCACAGAAGGACCCACCTGGATCAGGAGCAAGCAACAACAAGAATCAATCCACCTAATCTCTGAAGATGCAGCAGCCGTTATTTTGGCTTATTAGTTTACTTAATTAGCACTTATGGGTCCTAGGTAGCTTCCAAATGTTGGTAGAGTAGTAATCAATGTACAAGCCACATCAGCAGGTCAGTAGTGTTGGTATAAATACCAGAGAGTAGCTTGAAAAGGGGTTATTTAGAAAAGTAGTGGAATCTTGGAGATTGGTGGCCTAAAGTCACTCTGTAATCATTTGGCTATCATTAGCATTAATCAATCAATTAAACTACTGTTAAACCATATAATTTATCACACTTTTGTCTGGTACTTTACACTTGGAATCATAGTATGGCTCCAGGGTCCAACACACAGCGGATCGAGGCCTAGAGGAGACCTTGGGAGAGGTGAACTACAAGGTGAGTAGCTCGGACGAGAGCAGATTGTTACCAGAGCTGTTGCAACCAGTATGGAGGAATGGAGGAAGTCATTGGAGGAAAACCTGGCTAAGAATCAAGAGAGCTATGGTCCATTTGAAGTGGTGCAAAGGGTGGGCAAGGTGGCTTATAAACTCTCAAGCTGTCGGAGCATTGTCGTATCCACCCGATGTTCCATGTATTTCAATTGAAGAAGGTTGTTGGGGATTACTCTGACCTAATTACTATTCCATCACAGCTCACCAAAGACATGGAGTTCAGAGAGGAACCAGAAACAGTGAACGCGGTCAGCGAACACGGAGGGGGAGATAAGGAGGTGCTGATACAGGGGGAGATAAGGGTTGACCGAGTCCGACACAACATGAGAGTCCGTGGAATCAATTGAGCTACGCTTCCCTGACTACCACCTTGAGGACAAGGTGGCACTTTGGGCGGCGGGTGTTGTAACGAGCCCAAGCCCCCTCACACCACCACCAATCTGGCACACTTACAACAAAAGGCAACCACAGAAGGACCCACCTGATCAAGGATCAGGAGCAAGCAACAACATGAATCAGTCTACCTAATCTTTGAAGATGCAGCAGCCATTATTTTGGCATATTAATTTACTTAATTAAGGCACTTTTGGGTCCTAGGTAGCTTCCAAAAGTCCGTAGAGTAATAATTAATGTACAAGCCACAACAACAATTTAGTAGCAGTGGCGGAGCCACGGTGGGTTCAGGTGGGTTCATTGAACCCAGTCAAATTCTGGAGAAAAACCGGATAATTTTGGGGTTTTTTAAATTTTTTAGAAATTAAATTTTTGATTATATACAATGTGCAGGAACAAGTATACAAAACGAAACACACAGCTCAACGGTTTATGCACTAACTTAATACAACGGGGTTGTGGGTTCGACCCTCTCATAGGCACTTATTGCCCTCACAATTACACTTTTTGTGATCTATATTAGAAAATTCAGAATAGCTCTCCTCCTAAAAATAGATGTTAAAGAAAATACTTTTGATTTGCTCAATAGGTATTTTCGGTTTTATTATTGAATTTGAAAGAGATTAGCTCTCAATCTCACTCAATTAATGGTGTTTAATCAATAAAAGATTAGCTCTTGAATTAATTAAACAAGACACTCGTGAAACCCACGAATTCCCTCACTAAAACCCACGTTGTTTGTGAAGAAAGAATACCAAGTTTTAACACTTAACACTTAATTGAAAACTTTACTCAAAACTGGATTGAACTGATTTGTTACAATGTCATTGAGGCTATTTATAGTCATAACCCTCAACTAAATCCTAACAAACTTCTAACAACCTCTAACAAACTCTAAACAAACTAGAAAATCCCCTACCTTGATCTTATCCAAATCCGGATAAGCTCAAACAATTATCCATATCTAGTTGATTATTTTCCTAATGTTTATCCTAACTAACTAACAAACCAATTAACAAGATAATCGTCAAATTTTAACTAAAAAACACGGAAAATCCTAGAAGCCCAAGAACTCCAAAATTCCGCCAAAAACACGCGCCATATGCGATCTTGTTTTTACGCCATTTTCAAGAACTTTCTTCAATCTTCAAGAAACCTTTCAAGATCCGATCTTTTAATCAAGAAACCTTCAAGAATGCATTTCCCATGTCCTTTAGAAAGAAAATGATGCATGACACACTATCAAGACTCAAACAAAAAAAATGCCTGAAATGAGAAAAACCTAGCAAATGCAGTGGAAAAAAACCCACAAGCAAAACCAATTTATTCCCCAAGACCACCATCTTTCCATGACATGTGTGTCTTCAACCTTGAACCTAAGAAACGCAACAATAGCCTTGTAGATAAGTAAGGTCATGCCATTACAAAAGTTCCTTCTCTTGAGATTCACCCTCAATTGATCTTGAACTTGTTTCTGGATCATCTTGTTCCTCCAATTTCATTCTTCACTAGGTCTACACTAAAGGCCCTCCTTTTTTTTTCGTCTGAAATTTCTCTCACAAGTTTGAAACAAAACCCTAACCCCTAATCCCTAAAAAAATCGCCCACTACGGCACTCCTTCGTAGCTCCGCCACTCCTTGCTACCGACCTCCTCATTTCGTCATCGACCCGACAGCCCACCACTCCCATCATCGTCGCCTGCTCGGCCTCCGAGGCTAGCTCCTCAATAATTCAATTTATTGGTGCGATATTTTGGATTTTAAATTTATGATTTTAATTATTTGGTGCAATTTGTTGGTGCAATTTTGTTACCTTTATACTTTTATTTCTATAATGATTTTAATTTAATTTATTGTTTAAATTTTAGTTTCATTTTTCTTGAGTATTTTAATTTCTCAATTGAATTATTTGAAATTTAGAATTTAGATGTTGATTGAAATGTTAATTGAAGCTTTATTAGTTACTTAGTTTTTTAATTGCTACTTGTTAGTTTCATTGTGTTCATGCTTTAAGTTGTTGTGTACTTGTGTATTGATATAAGTTCGAAATCCGCTATTTTATAAGACCATCCGACTTTATACCCGAAATATCCGAAGACCCAATCTTTGAACAAGCTTGAACCCACTCAATAGAAATCCAAGATCCGTCACTGGTTAGTAGTTGTAGTATAAATAGCACTAGAGTAGCTTAGGAAGGGGGTATTCAGAAAAGTAGTGGAACCTAGAGATTGGTGGCCTAATGTCACTCTTGTAATCATTTGGCTATCATTAGCATTAATCTCTCAATTAAACTACCGTTAAACCATATAATTTATCACACTTTTCTCCAGTACTTTACACTCTTGTGATTAATTTATGCTTTTATTACTAGTTCGTCTATTAGTTTGTGGTTTAATAATTAAGGTTTATGATTTGTTTTTCTTAGTTTTAATGGGTTGTTAGTGTAGACGACTTGGAAGATATAATCGGGGGGCATGTATGGATAGGTTTCATTTGTATACTTGGTGGATTAATTGTTGAATCATGAATTCCATTGAATCTCTTGTGCTTGCTTTTGCAATCATGAGTGAGAAGTTTTTTTAGGATTTAAGGGATCCATGAATTTGATGATGGAATAATTTTGTGTTAACTAATTAATTAGTTTCATAATTAATAGTTAAATTCCCATTATTAAGTATAATTGGTTGCAATTAAATTGTGACCACATTGAACTGTATTGTTTAATTATTGTTGAATCTGATGCCGAGAGATAAGAAAACAACAATAGACCATAAAATAATAGGCGAAACAAAACTAGGCAAGAGCGAAAACTGCCAGAGGAGATTTAAGGGATTCTAACTTTGAAAAAAATTATTGAGCCCTGATTTGATGAATTTTGTAAAGCTTGTTGATTTATGATTTAATTGTTCATGGTGAACCGATTGCCTAGATTTTAGTTAATCAAATCCTTAATTTAATTCCCGTCATTACCTTTTTTGTTAATCATAATATCAACCAAGGCCCTTAATAAGTTAAGACTTTTTGCAACTGTAAGATTTACAATGCTTCTAGAATCAATCCCTACTTCCCTAGCTATACTAGTATAGTTAGTCTTGTTTGGTTTACTTTTGAGAGGTAGTGACAACTTCTTCAGACATGCAATCATAAATTATCAAATTTCACAATTTTTTAAACATCAACATCCCAAAAAACAGCACATCTACAGTTAAATACCAAACAAGCAATTTGGAGCATACGAGTATAATTAACATACCTGAAACAACGATTGCAATAATATCCGCATCTTAATGTGGACTAGAACCCTAAAACTAACGCAATTTCAAACTTTATGTTTCCCTAAAATTTAACTTAGAAAAATTTCTTAAAATCTGGAATGTTATCAAGGCATCGACAGAGCTTTGATGGAAGAGATGAAGCAACTTGAACATAGGATAGAGAGAAAGTCAAATAGATCAATGAAAACAAGGGTTACTGATGGGATTGGGTTGGTATAGATTTCCATTAACTAGGCTTACTAACTTTCATAAGACTAGATAACTGACAACAATTAGCTTACATTAAATGTTTTAAAGTTAACTAAGCCTATGGAATTAGAGGGTACAATAATTAGAGGCTAAAAGTGAAAATTAGAAGCTACTAGTGTTACCAAAGAGAAAAAATTGTGGACTACCAAAAAAGAAATTTCCCAAATAAAATTGTAAGGAGAAAGGACACCAAAGTCAAGCAACTAAATGTGAATATTACTTCACAACTTTTGCAAAAGCATCATAGTCGTGACACCTCAAACCATTAAAGTCCTGCAGCAAAGTATTTCTAAGCATCATAGAAGGAATAATTTAAACTAAACCCCTAAAATGCTCAAATCCTGGGGAGAAAAAGTGTTTATGGCATGTGGTACTATGTGATTGGATCAGAAAAAGTAGTAACAGAGCTATCAAGAGCAAACAAAAATAAACACCAATATCAAACAAAGCACAGTAAATATCAACAACAATTAACCAGTACAAATGGACTCAGGGTAGCAGTCTAGCAGAGATGGCCCTTAAGGCAATACACATCAGCATATTCTCATAATAACTATAAGCAACCTTTTCCCAGGTCTATCATTACCAGCCTGTTTTACTATCATTTGCTGACTAGAGACACAAAAAAGGATTCAAAAAGGATGTAATAAAGGATAATGGTAGAAACCTTCCCGGTTTTTGTGTCAACAACAGTTGAAACTTGAAGGCGAGGCAAAGCAATAGCTCTCAGATAATCACATTCCTGAAATAAATAATGGAAACTTTAATAAGCAAATAAACTTCTCTCACTCCTCAAGTAAACAAAAACACAAAGCACGTCGGTGATGTAATCACTCATATTTATTTACTCCCTCTTTATTAACTTATTTGGTCACTTGGTGATGATTGTGCCCTTCGGGACCAATTTTCTACAAATATATCTCTATTTCGAGTGTATCTTTTTGTATTTGATATTCTAATCAATTTCTACAACATAACAACCAAAGTATGTCCTACTTTCATACCTCATTTTTGGCTCAATTTGCTTTTTGTTTTGAAATTTTAGAGGAAGTTGGTTAAAAAAATATTTGAAGGCATCCTTGAGCACATTTACATCACATTATTTGAGTATTATTGGAGGAAATCAAATGCTTAACAAAATTTCAAGATAGAAAGCCATCAAAAAGAAGCTAAGACACGGCCCCAGTGGGGTAATTACCCCAGTTCAGTAGGGGCACTGTGTGGCAAAGTTTAGTGAAGAAAGGAGTAAAATAAGGAAAGCAACGACCCCGATCTCGGGAAATGCCCCGGTCTACTAAGGGGAAGTGTACCAAAGGAAAACGCTAATTAAGGAGTAGTTAAAAGAGGCGCAGCAATAGGGGATTGGGGAAACGCCCCATCACCCTGGGTGGAATGCATATGTGGACTTTTTGGCCTATTTTTCCTCTTGTTTATGTCACTTAGCACAAAATAGATGTTGTAATTAGGTCTAATGTATGTTTTCATTATTGTTTAAGCTCATAAATTAGTTTTAGAATTTTCTAGTACTTTATTGTTTTCCATTCAATATATTTTCTTTAATATATGTTCTTTTGTTTTATTGTTTTAATTTATAGTTTTATATCAATGAATATTATTATTCTGATTGCTTTTGTTTAATTGTGAATGAGTAAAATAGTTATCTAGGGTTTGGGGATCTTACTTCCAATGAAATTGTTTGGCAGCAATTAATTTCTTACTTTGTTTATGCTAAATTCCTATTATTTATTTATTTTGCTTGCAATTGAATTGTGGCCACATTTGATTGTATTGTTTGGACGTTACCAATTTGTATCAATGAATATTATTATTTTGATTGCTTTTGCTACTTTAATTGTGAATGAGTAAAATAGTTATCTAGGGTTTGGGGATCTTACTTCCAATGAAATTGTTCGGCAGCAATTAATTTCTTACTTTGTTTATGCTAAATTCCTATTATTTATTTATTTTGCTTGCAATTGAATTGTGCCCACATTAGATTGTATTGTTTGGACGTTACCAATTTGTATCAATGAATATTATTATTCTGATTGCTTTTGCTACTTCAATTGTGAATGAGTAAAATAGTTATCTAGGGTTTGGGGATCTTACTTCCAATGAAATTGTTCGGCAGCAATTAATTTCTTACTTTGTTTATGCTAAATTCCTATTATTTATTTATTTTGCTTGCAATTGAATTGTGGCCACATTTGATTGTATTGTTTGGACGTTACCAATTTGTATCAATGAATATTATTATTCTGATTGCTTTTGCTACTTTAATTGTGAATGAGTAAAATAGTTATCTAGGGTTTGGGGATCTTACTTCCAATGAAATTGTTCGGCAGCAATTAATTTCTTACTTTGTTTATGCTAAATTCCTATTATTTATTTATTTTGCTTGCAATTGAATTGTGCCCACATTAGATTGTATTGTTTGGACGTTACCAATTTGTATCAATGAATATTATTATTCTGATTGCTTTTGCTACTTCAATTGTGAATGAGTAAAATAGTTATCTAGGGTTTGGGGATCTTACTTCCAATGAAATTGTTCGGCAGCAATTAATTTCTTACTTTGTTTATGCTAAATTCCTATTATTTATTTATTTTGCTTGCCATTGAATTGTGGCCACATTTGATTGTATTGTTTGGACGTTACCAATTTGTATAATAGGAGGTAAAACTCCATAATAGACCTTAGAATAATAGGTCAAATGAATCTAGTAAACAGCGAGAGCCTCCTAGAGGATCTTAGTTTCGAGGGAGACTGAATTTAAGGGAACTAGTATTCCCTAGTTTAGCAAAACCTTGCGATTTGTCAAGTGTTATAGTTCAGTTTCGTTACCAGTTTATCCTAAACCTTAACCCTATTTCTTTCCTATTATCTACAAATCTTAGTTAACTTTCCAGTTATTAGTTTTACAATAATTTTAACTTAAAGACTCTTCATAACAACTTATGCTTTTTGGTTTATGCTTCCCTGCAGTTACGATTCCTAGTACCCTAGCAACATTAATTAGAGTTGTTTGGAATTTTTAATAGGTTAGTGAAAAGCTTGTCGGTGGACAATCAAGAGATATCTAGGCACGACCGGAAAGCTCTAGCATAACAGCTAATCAAGTACGATAACGGTTGGCAAGCCCCTATGAAGTATATTTCATAACGTCATGCATAAGATTTTAGCCTGTGTGTAGCCTATGTATTTTTTTCCTATCTCAATTGAGGGATTTTTCCTATATTTGGTTTAGTTATTAGGATAACATATTAGCTAAATAGTTAGAATATTTTCTTGTTAGTAGGATTTTTCTGAGGAAAAACAAAAATGATACAACTTCCTTGTTGCCCAAGGAATTCTGCAATATTTTTTTCTAAGATGTTAGGATTGTCTAAATTAGTTAGGATTTGTTAGTTAGTTTTCTAGGTTGATTAGAATTAGTTTGTCATACATACTCATGTTTTTCTTCAATAAAACTGAGATTTGAGCTTTGAGTCATATGATTCTATAGGTTGAGGCCAAAGGTTTGTGAAACCAAAGACACACGGTTGAGGCTAAGTGTAACTTCTAGTTGCGGCTAAGAAGTTTGTTACTATCCTTATTCCTAAACCATAATTCGTTCATCCTTCAAAAAAACGTATACATAAATCCTTCATAATTAAGAACCCTCCACTAATATGAGTTTTGAGAGTTATAATTAAAATTATACCGTACTAATTCACATCACACTACGAGAAGGTTAACAAAATGCAAATCATCAATAAAACAATCAAGACTGTTAATCATGTTTATTGCTTTGCAAGATTACTCACTTTGTGACAACGGACATGTTTACATTTCTATTTGACTCTTAAGGATGCATCTTTAATTACACATTTGCTGACTTGATTGTTCAATTAAGTCCAAGTTCTTTGATAATACTTACATTAAGTACTAGCTTCATTTTTTTTAACTCAGGGATATGCAGATGTAACCTATCTGTATATTATACTTAAGCGGTTGTCACTTCAACCGTTTTCCCCTCCCATTTTCCCTCCTAAATAAACTTCATTATTTTTTTTTTAAAGTTTTGGTTTAAAAAGTAGCTAAAATTAGGATACTCTTTTTATTATATTTTTTATATTTTCTATAAAATAAAAACTTATAAATCTCCTAAACGATACATATACTAATTTGTTGATTGAAAAAAAAATACATTAATTATTCTCCTAATTGTTATTCCCTTCTTAAAAATTTAAGTTGTTGTAATAATAAAGTTTTTTTATAATAACTAACTAAGGTTATCCAATGTTTTGAAATAACTACCTACCTAATGGTGACATTTTTCTTTGAAATAGTTACCAGTACCCAAAATGTGTCAACAAAAACGTGCATCAATGACACTATGACTTTCCCACTTAGAAACATTGTAGGATACATATTGGGTCATTTGTGCATGTTTTGGATTGAAACATCATGTTTTGGGTCGACATATTTTTGGCATTTGGTTCCTGTTTCAAAGATTTTTTGATGCGAACACAAAGAAAACCCCTAATTGCATTGTATGCTTGTATGCGTACGTAGGAAATTAAACTTGGAATTGCATGGATTAATTACATTAGTTGATTGCAGGGTTGGTTAATATAAATATATTTATATTTATCTATTAAAATTTATAACTATATTAATTTTTGTTATTTAATAAAAATATTAATATATATAGATATTAATATATTATTAAATATTCATAACATACGAATATATTATAAATATTAATATTTAATAAATAATTATAACAAACATATATTTAATATATTTATATTTATATATTAATATTTATACCTATATCAATATTTAATATTTAATAATATATATAAATATTAATGTTTTATTAAATATTTAATAACATTTAAAATTATTAATTTTAATAAATTAAAAAATTAAAAAATTTTAATAAATTATCAATATTTATAATATTAATATTATTATTTTTTTGTAGTAAATTTTTGTTTATCCTATTGTCAAACTGGTCATCTTTATTCCATATAAAATGGTCATATTTGGAGTATTTTTATTATACTTATTTACATATTAATATATTTTTATGATATATATATATATATATATATATAAAAATATTAAATATATATATACTGGGTTGTGTTTCCACCTCAATCTATTGCACATGGTTGTGTTGGGGCTTTTGGGGGTGAATTCTTGAGTTTTGTGGGGCTGTTGGGGTTGGGCTCATGGGTTTGTGGGTGTAGTTCATGGGTTTTGTTAGGCTGTTGGGGGTGGTTGTGGGCTGTGGATGATGGGTGGGTGGTGCTGTTGCATGAAATAAGGAATTGATTTGTAATTGAGTTTTTAATTAAGGGTAAATTGTTAAATTACAAAATGACTAGCCATAAGCTGGTAATAAACCCCTTGAAATTTCTCAAGATATTCAACAATTAAGTCAAAGAGGGGTCATCAGATTAATTAGTTACATTAACGATTTTTAGCAAGGGCAATATTGTCATCTAGGCATCCAACACTTACTTGACATGGAAATTTATTGAATTGTTGCATCTAAAAAGCAAAGGCATTACTTTACCCATTTCATAGCATTATTTTATATGAGGACATGGATAATTTGGCCAAGAAGCATTAAACGGTAATGTGATTTTATAATTCATAACTTTTCTTAACTTCTTAATTCATTCATCAACACATCGATCCAATATAATTCAGTATTTCAGATTGAAGTTGATGAGAAACAAAACCATATATGTTTCTCAGTCATCAAGACAAACTGGAGAAAGAAGAAACTTAAAATATCAGTCAAAAGGGAGAAAATTCAAAAGTGAATGTGCATACTACAAATTGAGATAAGAACCATGTATAGTCAATAGAAATGTTACCAATAAATGCGTATTTATAAAATTGAAAGAAGAATAAATATGGTGTTCTAGCTGTAATATGACTAAATCAGATCATTATAATATCAAGGTAACAGCTATATGGAGATCGATTAAATAAATTCAAAAGCTGATGAACAAGGCATACCTCACTGCTCAAAAAATTATGGAGTACAATGATTCGTGGTGACCAACTAATAACCTCAGGTTTGACCTACAAAAGTAAAGAAAGGAATGACTGTCGTAGGTCAAGGCAAAGCAGCAGAATTTCTGTTTTGGTCATATTGTTTAACATTGTCAACTAGTTTGACGGCCCACTTCAATAACTTAATGCTTCATTTGGTTAACATCCATCAATATGCCAAACTCTAGGCCTAAATCAGTATGTCCAATGATATTAGCTGCTCAAGAAATTGGATGATGATGGCATGGGAGCACGAATAGCTCCATAAGAAAGATACAGCCTATTCCATATATTCAAGGATAATAGCACTAACAGCACAACAAAATTATTTACTCTTACAAAATCTGATACATGATATGCATCAAGATCCTAATAAAACAAATGACATACAAATCCAATGCGTAAAAGAGAAGCTTCCTTGTCATTAGCCCAGCCAAGAATGCCTGCACAACCAAAGAATTAGATACACATAGTTAGGTGATTGAAAATGCAAACAAAATGAATCAGTGGGATTTACATTATGAAAGACACTGCAATTATTTTTCAAAGCCAGCAAGGAAACAAAATCCAAACTGAATAGAACATCCCCGACCCAAACACGAAGGAAAAGATATGGATAGAACATCCGAAGGGAAATGTCAAAATTATTCTCATGTTTGAACTTATCAACCTGAACTAATCAGTGTTTTTGGAACACTTTTTTTACATCCCAAAGTTTCGGTATTGTCATCGCATATGAGTTCTAAATGAATCCTCCCGTCAACATCTTTACAAGAAAGGATAAAATAAGGAATGAGACAATCAAAAACAGCCAGGAATTGTATCTGTTGAGATAAGATCATGGATATGTATCAAAATGTAACAACAAATGTCCGGACTTGTGGTGTCTATTGTTTGCGGACAACATTGTATTGGTGGGTGAGACTAGATTGAGCAGCAACAACATATGTTCGGAGTTGTGGAGTTAAACTTAATTTTCCTATTGCTTTTCACCTACACCAAGGATCCACTTTGAACTCTTTCCTCTTTGAAATAGTTTGGAAGAGGTGTCAAACTCCGCTCAAGATGAAGTACATTGGTGCATATTGTTTGTTGGTAAATGAGAGTAGATCAAAGGTTAATGATAAGCTAGAGAAATGGAGATAAAAATAAGAACCTTGGGTTAAAAATAAGAAGTAAAATGGAATACAAGGAGTGCAATTTTAGTACTCGGAGAAGATGGATTGAAGATGTGGTAATTTTGAGCAGTAAAGAACTAGTGGATAGTGAGTTGGTTTAAGTATCTTGGATCACTTTTGCGGAGGAACGGAGATATGGATCAAAATGTAACCCCAAGAATTATAGTTTGGTGCTTGGGTGGCTTATATGGAGGAGCAATTGAGTTGTTCTGTAATCAAAATGTGTTCATGAAATTGAAAGGAAGGTTATATGCCTGCACTAAGACTTGCATTGCTATATGGGTCACAATGTTGGCCAATTAAAAAACAAAACTGCATTAAGAAGTTGGGTGTAGCAGAGGTAACACTTTGAGGGACAAAAACGAAATGTAGATACTAGGAAGAAAGTTGAAGTTGCCGATATTGAAGGCAAAATACGAGAAAACCGATTATGTTGATTTCGGAATGCGAAAAGGAAGATGAAGAGATTCACCAATTAGAAGGATAGAGAGTTGAGATAACAAGAATGTCAATAGAGGTAAGGGAGACCGGAGATGACTTGAAAGGAGTTCAAAAGGACATAGTGAGTTTGGGTTTCAACCTTATTTAGCTTTGGAAAGGGACGAACAAAGGTAAAAAAAAAATTATGTAGATCATCATATGGGATGAGAATTGATCATGCAACGAACCCCATCTTTTAGGATTTACGGATATAATTATGATGATAAGAAAGACTTGAATTATCTAAATTGGTTTGGTCATACTAGACAGACACCGACTACGCGACTAACACAATGATAAGAAGACTTGAAGAGTGGCCAAAGGATGGACAAGAGAGGTGGAGGAAGACCAAATCAAACTTATGTAAGGGTTATTGTAGGTAATATGAGGGTTTTGGAGCTTTAGAAAAATGATTACAAACAAACAAACAACAAAGCCTTCATCCCAAAATAATTTGGGGTCAAGTAACATGAATTAATTAGACGATATGCAAGTCATCCACATAGATACTTTCCCTCCATTCTTCCCTCTTGAATAATTGATTTTACTCAAGCTCTAAAACCCTCATATTGCCAACAACCAATCTCATCAAAGTTTGCTTTGGTCCTCTCTACCTTTCACTTGTCCACTCAAATTTAAAAGTGCACGCCAAGGCACAAGAAAAATTACCTTTAATTACTCCCGAAAGACGTAGGGAGGCGCAATGAGGCATATCTAGGTTTTTCTAGGATTTTTTTGTATTTTTTAAAATTTTTAACGACCTTTACCTATGAGGCGCACACCCCTTTTGCACCTAGGTGCACCTCCTTAAAACCAAGTTTTGCCAATCTTTAAGCCTTTTTACCGATGTGGTACTCTGTCTCCAATCAATGTAAATAAACGGTCTTAAACGATCCTCCCGCCATCTTATTTCCTTGACGGAGAAATACTTACCTCCTTCCTACTAACCTCATTTCTTATATAATTCATTTGTTGTAAATATGCACATCCAATGTAGCATACACATCTCTATCACATTCATCTTATGAACATGACAATATTTCACAGCTCAACCACGGTCTTATAAAGTAGTGTTGGCCTAACTAACAGTGTGCGATAGAATTTTTCCTTCCATTTATAAGCCACGCCCTAATCACAAAGGAATTAAGATGAAATCTTCCACTTCATCCATTATGAGTGCCACATCAATAATATAACCTAGGTGCTAAAAGAAATTTAAACGTTGAACACTTTATCTAACTGCGCATTCCTGGTTCCGCTAAAGTTGTACTCCAACTATATTGTCCTACTTTCTAATTAAAAACAATGTGATTTTAACATCTTTCGCTAAATTTTCAACTTACTTTCCACTCCTCCTTTATCTCATCAATGAACACAACAACTGCTAAAACATCATACACCAAGGAATATTGTATTAAATTGAAGTTGACAATTCATCCATGAGTAGAGGAAAACCAAAGCAAACTTGGATGAGGGATGTTAGTCGATATATGAGAGTGTTCGGCGTTGAAGAAAATTTAGTGTCAAATAGGGAAGATTGGAGGAAGAGGATTTCTGCATAGGACTTTTGCAACTCTTCATAATGATACATGTCTAGCCAAACCTAAATTAATTTGGGACTAAGGCTTTGTTGTTGTTCTTCTTCTTCTTCTACTCATCCCCTTTCATGGCATCAATGGCTTCTTATGTCATTCTTTTTTTTTGTTTTTTTAATCCTCAAATCCAACATTTAGCATCAAAAATCTGAAAACTCCAACATTTCACCATCATAATTCAACAACAATAATTCAGCAACTTATGTATTCACCAAATTCAACAACAAAATATCACCTAAGAATCAAACATTCCCACACCTAATTATTGACTAAAAGGATCAAAGAGACTCAAAAGTTTGCCTCTCATCAGAAAAAACCAATTTAGTGGGCATAATGAAGGTGGACAAAAAGTCTACCATTGTCGCCAATTCAAATTGATTTTCACAAATTCCAACTTACCAAACAAATTTACAAATAAAATTTCTTTTATTAAAATTGCATCACATATCAATCAATCAAACAAAGCCTTAATCCCAAAAATTGGGGTCGGCTACATGAACTAAAAAAATCATTCCATGTGGTCATCCACATAAATTTTCCTCCTCCATCTCCTGCGATCAAGGACCTTAATCTCTTGTAAATCCAAAAGCTTCATATCCTTTTTAACCCCTTCCAACCAAGTCATTTTCTATCTCCCCTTACTTCGTTTGAAATCTCCATGATCCCACCCTTCCACTCGTTGCATCGGGGCTCCCTCAGTTCTCCGTCTCACATGTCCAAACCAACGCAAGAGATTTTCCCTTAATTTGCTTGCAATGTCTGCGACACCAACTTTTCGACGTATGACTTCATTCTTAATTCTATCCCTTAGAGTGTTCCCGCACATCCATCTCAACATCCGCATCTCCGTAAGTCCTACTTTTTGAATGTGCTCTTTCTTGTAAACCCAACATTCTGAACCATAGAGCAACACATGTCTTATGGCACTCTTGTAGAATTTTCCCTTCAACTTTAATGGGATGTTATTGTCACATAACACTCCTGTGGCTGCTCTACATTTAAGCCACCCAGATTTAATCCTATGTGTCACATCTTGGTCAACATTACTGCATATCTAAGACTTTTCCGTCCAACCTCACCCCTGCAACACTTACCCCCACTCTGAGTCCCAAAGCGGCATTCCATATATTCTGTCTTACTCCGACTTAACATAAACCCTCTAGACTCCAACCTTTGTCTCCATTGCTCTAATTTGGCATTAACCCCCTCTTTAGTTTCATTCACTAATACAATATCGTCCGCAAACAACATGCACCATGGTACTTCATCTTGGATTAACCTTGTTACTTCATCCATAACCATTACGAAAAGAAAAGGACTTAACGCCGACCCTTGGTGCAACTCAATTGTTATAGGAAAGTCTTTAGTCAACCCACCACATATCCTAACATTTGTGGACACCTCCCGATACATATCCTTAACCAGGTCAATATACCTTCGTGGTATACCTTTCTTCATCATTGCCCACCAAAGTACATCTCTTGGAACCTTGTCATAAGCCTTCTCTAGATCAATGAAAACCATATTTAAAATTGAATCACATAATGCCGCAAATTTTTATATTAAATAGATATTTTATAAATACTTCTATGAAAGGTTTTCCATTATAAATTTTTATAAGGAATTTTATAAGATAAATTTCCTAATAATTTTGAGAAAAGATAGCATTTTTGTTTTAAAGGATAAAAAATTTAGATTAAATACTTTCTCAAACCCTAGTATGTACTTAGATATATATGTGAATTTGCCAACTAGGAGTCTTTTCTTTTGCATTACCTTCGTCGATTATCCTTTTAATTCTCAAACTTTGATGGTAAACAAATTCCAAGATTGGTCTTCATTGAATATTTTTCTTTTTCTTTAAATAGGTGGCTCGTAGATACTAATCTTGAAATATTAGGTGCATATGCGAATTTACATCGCCAAATGTCATCTATTGACACCAAACCATCAGAAGCTTTTGATTTCAACGAATCATCACCAAGATTGATGATCATCTTCATTATTTCCTTTATTACCCAATACCACATCAAGTTTTTTTTTTGTGTGCGGTACTTGCTATACATCGAACGATATTCTTGGTAATCATTGTTCGTTATTGATCCACATCAAATTAAACTCGGTCGCTCGGGTATTAAGCCTCCTCAAAGGTAATACAAGCTTAATCGTTTTTGGGAAGTATTGTTCTTATTTTCTTTGTTATTATTTGATTGTGATCATATGAGTTCTATTGTTTGCGCTCTACTATGTAGATTATGTAATTGTTTTGCACAATTGTTTTTGGGTTTTTGTTATTATTTTTTTTTTTTTAGGGAATATTATTACTATGGAGGTCATGCGTATTCCGTAGGATCATTTTAATTCTCGCAATTAAGGTTTTACCCTATGGCTTTTTTTTCTTATCTCAAGAGGTTTTTCTTATATTTAGCTTAGTTATTAGGATAATATTTAAGCTAAATTGTTATAAGAATGTTTTCTTAAGTTTGTTAGTAGGGATTTTGTTGGGAAAAAAAAAACATGATACATCTTCCTTGTTGCCCAAAGAATTTTGCTTGATTTTTCCTAGGTTGTTAGGATTGTCAAAATTAGTTAGGATTTTTTAGTTAGTTATCTAGGTTAATTAGAATTAGTTTGTTACAAATACTCATGCTTTTTCTTCGGTAAAATTCAAATTTCAGTTTTGAGTCATACAATTCTTTAGGTTAAGGCATAGGTTCGAGAAACCAAAAACACAAGGTTGAGGCTGAGTGTTAACTTCTAGTTGCGGTTAACAAGTTTTGTTCCTATCCTAATATACACGTTTATCTCATAATTCCACCATAATACTTCCATCCTTCAAAAACTCATATGCATAAAATCAATCAATCAATCAAACATACAGAGCCTTAATCCAAAAAAAAAAGGGTCGGCTACTTGAACCAAAAATAATCATTCCACATAAATTTTCCTCCGCCATCTCCTACGATCAAGAACTTCATTCTCTTGTAAATCTAAAAGCTTCATATCCTTTCTAACCCCTTCCCACCAAGTCATTTTCAGTCTCCCCCTACCTCGTTTAAGATCTCCATGATCCAACCCTTCCACTCGTCGCACCAGGGCTCCCTCAAGTCTCCGTCTCACATGTCTGAACCAACGCAAGCGATTTTCCTTTAATTTGCTTGCAATGTCTATGACATCAACTTTTCGACGTATGACTTCATTTTTGAGTCTATCCTTTAGAGTGTTCTCGCACATCCATCTCAACATCCGCATCTCCGTAACTCCTACTTTTTGAATATGCTCCTTGTAATTCCAACATTCTGTACCATAGAGCAACACTGGTCTTATGGCTTGTAGAATTTCCCCTTCAACTTTAACGGGATGTGTTTGTCACATAACACTCCCGTGGCTGCTCTCCATTCAAGCCACCCAGATTTAATCCTATGTGTCACATCTTGGTCAACATCATCATTCTTTTGGATAAATGACCTGAGATATTCAAAACACCCCCATATCTAGGGCTTTTCCGTCCAACCTCACCACTGCATCACTTACTCCCCCTCTGAATCCCAAAGCGGCATTCCATATATTTCAACTTACCCCGACTTAACTTAAAACCTCTAGACTCCAACCTTTGTCTCCATTGCTCTAATTTGGCATTAACCCCATCTTTAGTTTCATCCACTAATACGAACCCTAGACTCATAAATCCTTATACCCTAAAAGTTCACATCATGGGTTTTATAGTATTACGATTATTTTCCTTGGTATTACGATAGTTGGCCCACTTTCTCTTTCCTCAAACAATTAATCCATACTCTTATAAATACTAACCATCTATTTTCATTTATTGCCTAAGAATCTGTATCGCACTTATAGTTGCGAGTATTGCGATACAAAGATAGTATATGTCATCTAATAAGAGGTAATATATGTTATATAATAAGTGTATTTTTACTTAACTTTTTGTTGACGTGTGTGTATTATTTGCTATGTGTGTCTGTGGTTCACTTTCTCTTTTCTAGAGGGCCTGTGACGATCCTTATTTCAATCCTTTTTTTAAGAAACAATGGAGAGCAAAATTTTATAAGGCAGTTAATAAGACGGTTCATTCAAACAACGGGGAGTAAAATTTTTATAAGGAGCAAAATATATACATACATTTAAAATTAAACGAGCTATTTGCGAGCTTTTCGAGGCACTGCTCTTTTGAGTTTATTTTCAGTTCTTTTCAACTCAATTCAGTATGTTTCAGTTTAGTGCACTTAATTAAGACTTATTTATATTAAAATTTATATTTATAAATATATTTTTGTATTAATATTTGTATCTCATTTTTAATTTATTAAATTTTTTTTTTAGTTTTGATCTTTTTTTAACATACTTTTTATTTTTTAGCTTTTTCTTTTTGTTACAAACACTATTTTTTTATTTTCCTTACAAGAATTATTTTTATTTTTTTATAAAATACAAAATAATAGAAAATAAATAATATAAAGAATAAAAATATAATACAAAATAAAAGGTTAATTTAAGCATAAATAAATTAAAGTAAAAAAATAAGCTAAATCCAATTAAGTGCAATACTTTAGAATACAAATTTAAACGTAAAAATAAAAATGTAATACAAAATATAAATTTAAATATGATTTAAAACATAAGTTATTCAAATAAAAAATTAAGTTAAGTACAGTTAAGAAGCTGGGCTCCAGCATAAGTAGCTCGTGAGTTGTCTCCTCTCATAATCACCCATCGGAAACATTGGTAGTGAGTTATTGAGGCTAAGAAGATAAGCGAAAACTTTGGAGAGAAGATGTATGTAAGATAATGAATACTACACTGGGGGCTCATATAAAGAAAGGTACTTTTTAGAATAAGAAATATACAGACATCATCAAAGACATGTATGAGTGTGTTAAAATGATTGCATGAACTAATGTTGGGAAAACAGACGAGTTTCTTATCACGATTGGTGTACATCAAGGTTCTACACTTTGGCCCGTTCCGTTTTGCCATAGTTATGGACAAATCGACAAGTACAATTAAAGATGATATTCCTTGGTGCATGATATTTGCAGATGTTATTGTGTTAATAGATGAGATGAAAGGAGTGGAAAGAAAGTTGGCATTGTGGCAAAGAATATTGGAATCACATGGGTCAAAGTTGAGCAAAAGTGAGTCAGAACATATGTAATGTAAAATTAGTGGGACAAAGAGTAGGACAACAAGCTCGGTTTAACAACATTCAATATTTAGCATCCATTATACACAAAGATGGTGATGTGAATGGAGATGTGGCACACACAATCAAACCAGGTTGGTTGAAATGGAAGGGAGCATCAGATTTCTATGTAATTAAGTATCAGGACGTCATTGCTTTGAATGTTGGGTTTTGACATATTGTCACCTCCATAAGATAAGTGTGGCAAAGATGCATACGCTTCGTTGGACGTGGTGGTAGACAAGGTATCATTCGATTGCATATTTGCAAGTAGGAAGTTTAATTTCCTTGGATGTTTCAATGCCCATGTAAATTCATTTCCTTGGAAATGCTGAGGTTTGTTTAGTTGGGTGTGGGAAGATACAATTCCCATAGGAATTTCCACTAACCCGGAAGGCAGGGGAGGGGGGGCCTAAGTGAGTTAATTCCTCGATCTACTTCCTAAATTATTGCCAAGTGCTAACTAAACAAGCACACATGCGTGAAAATTACCTTCCCATGTAATTGGATGTTAACCAAACTGCCAAATAAAATAAAATAACAAGATTAATATGGTCACATAGCAACACAACAACTAACAAAAGAAATTAAACAAAATCATGAAATTACATCAGCATCAGCCTCGTAAGTTTCCTAGAAGATGTGTACATACTACATAGATAACATTTGAAAGAAGATTGATATAAGCTCGAATATTTTTATAAATTTTAACTTTCAGTTGTATGATAAAGTTCATGGAACAATTCTGGATTTCTTACAGTATTCTGCTATAAGTTGAGGTACAGAAAATAAAAATACAACACTTTTCATAAGAGCTGATATCAGTTAAAAAAAAAGGAATCTTGATTGGGCAGAATATTATAGAAGAAACCACTAACAATAACAATACAAACAGCAAAAGTTGTTATATATTATAAAATTTGTAAGAAAGATAAAACAAACCTGTCGAATAATAGTTGTTAGCTTTGGTATGCTGCATCTTCCTAGATGATGGAAGACTACTTCCTGTCATTGTCATTGTCATTGTCATTGTCATTGTCATCATTGATGCAATAATCAGCAAAAAGAAACATCATCAAACAATCTATGTCTATGTTACTAGGACTCTGCCACAAGTATCCGACACCGGTATGTGTCCAAGTGTCGGACATGGCGATCTTTTGATAAAAAAATGCATGATTTTGGTTCAGAATGAAGTGTCCAAGTGTCATACCAATGTCCAAGGATCGCATTTCCGACACTGGTACTTTGAAGTGAAATGAAGAGTTTGAGTAGCATTCCAAGTACTAAGGAAGTAATAAAGTAAACCCAATGTATGTAGTTTGACAACTACAATAGAAATAGAGGCGACTACACACCTTAGAAAATTTTCGGGTAAGCTATCCCACTAAATTACAAGGAAATAAATAAAGATATATTCATTTTCACAGTGCTTGCAAATTCCATGTTCCAACTAAAGTATTTTATATTCCCTACTCGACTCAAAAACTCGCGAGAAACTCTATATATTTTAAACTCCCTCCAGTTTTTTTTGTTGCAACAATTTCCCTTTTGGTATATTTGGAATTATTTGCACCAATTTACTTTCTTTCCTTATTTAGTAAAGCTTTTGATATAAAATGACTATAGTGCCCTTGTTCTTCATTTACCACTATTTGTCTTCTTCTTCCAATGACCCCTCTTTTTGTCAAACCCCTTTTATTCCTTTGGCCACCGGCACCAGCACCCCTTCTACTCCTCCGACCATCACCAGTGACCCTTTCTTCTCCTTTAATAACCATTGCATCCCTCTTCTCCATCACATCCACCACCATGAACTTTGTCTACCGCTTTCGCCGCCATTGACCCCTTCTACTTATTCATCCACCACCATGACAAAAGTTAGCTAGATCATCTAATGGTTGTGGTTCGAATCTTGGTGGATTTGGTTCAATTTGCAATATAGATGGTTTCGACTTGTGGTGGTGGTAATTTGTAGTAAATTTTTGCTCGTGGGTGGCTACGAACTAGATGGTTGGTAGTTCGACTTGGGTGGCTGCGAATTGGTGGTTACGAACTAGTTTGGGAGGCTGCGAGTTGGTATGTGGGTGGTTTGTGTTTTGGGTTCTTCGAATAATTGGGTGATTAGGGGTATTGGATGAGTAGAATCTAAACTAGGTGGCGATGGTGGTTTGGGAGAGTAGTGGCGATGGTGGTGTTGGTAGGATGGTTGGTGGGTAGTAGTGGGAGGCTAGTTGCTGGTCGGTTGTCGATGGTGGTGTTAAGCTAATTGGTAGTGATGATGAATCAGATGGTAGAGTTGTAAATCATTAGTTGCTTAAAGGGTAAATTATTAAACTTACACCTGCATAAATCCCCGAGCCATTTGGAAATGTTGTAAATACAAAAAAAGGAAGGGAATATGAGATTCTTAGTTTTAAAAGGCGAGAGGCGCACCAAGGCGCAAAAGGGTTGAACGCCTCAAAAAATAAAATAAAATAAATTGAAAAAAAAAAATAGAAAACCAGCGCCTTGTGCGCCACACACACTTAAGCGTGCCTCATGCACCTCTGCATACTGAACCCCAATTCTGGTGCCTTGCCCCTAGGTGCATGCTTTAAAAACTAAGATGTTTTTCTAATATAATTTGAATACATATAAAAATTCTTAAAGGGAGACCCTCAGAACTAAAGAACACTATAATTATATCAATAATTATTAACCACAATATATTTATGTTACTCAACAAAATATATCAATCATAGGACCTCATAATCGCAACATCACCAATGATGAAACAACAAAGTCCAAATTTAATAGACCTTATATAAGAAAATGTGAATGAGAGAATCATATATTACGAGAAATTTTTTAGCCTTCGAATTTGAGCTTCAGTTTTCGAGGTCGATTTTTGGCTATTGAGTTCGAGAAGAACTTCACAATCTCGAGCTCGACTCCCAACACAACCACAACCACAACCACGACGACACTGCAAGTTCACCACTTGCAGCACTTTGACACTGCCATAAGAGAGAGAAAGATCTCGAGCGCGTTTTTGTTACTTTTTAGAATGTGAAACCGGAGACCAAATTCAATCACCATACTTCAAATTAGAAACAGTTACTTAAGATTAGTGGAAATTAGATCATAAAGTGGGAGAAAGATCTATATTAGGTGAATACAATAGCTCCTTACCTAAAAATAGATGCTAATGAAAATACTTTCTCGTTTTGCTCGAAGTAACATTTTCAGTGTTTGTGTTTGAATTTAGAAGAGATTAGCTTTCAACTTCACTCAAAGATTGGTGTTTAATTAATCGAAGATTTGCTCTTAGATTAAGTAAACAATGTAGCTCGTGAAACCCCACGAAAATCCCTCACTAAACCACATTTTGTGAAAGAAAAGAACAAGTCTAAACTTGAAACTCTATTGAAAATTGTATTAAAACTAAAATTGATTTGTTACAATGTAATTTGGGGCTATTTATAGTCATAACCATCAACTAAATCCTAATAAACTTCTAACAACCTCTAACAAACTAGAAAATCTCCTAACAAACAAAAACTCACGCCTTTTTTGATTTTATCTAAATCCGGATAAGCCTAAGCATAACAACCCTTTCCTTGTGTGATTTTCCTAATGTTTATACTAACAAATTAACAATCAAATCTAGCCAACTAACTAACTAACAAACAAAAAAAAAAAAAAAAAAAAAAAAAAAAAAAAAAAAAAAAAAAAAAAAAAAAAAACCTCAAAACTATCCTCAAGAAACACGGACCAAATAGAAGCCCGTCCATCTTGAAAAACGCGACCAAGTTCACCACACAATCCTTCGCCATTTAGTTCGTTTTCTTGATTTTTCTTACATTCTTCAAGAAACCTTTCAAGATTCAATCTTTTAATCAAGAAACTTTCAAGAATGCATTACCCATGTCTTTTAAAGAATTATGATATAGAACACACTACCAAGACTCAAAACAAAAATGTCTAAAATGAGAAAAACCCTAGTAAATGCAGTGGGAAAAAAACACATAGGCAAAACCAACTTATTCCCCAAAACTACCATCTTTCCAAGACACGTGTGTCTTCAACCTTGGATCCAAGAAAAGCAACAATGGCCTTGTTGATGAGTAAGACCGTGCCATTCCAACACACCTTTAACCTCTAGATGACTCAACAAAAGCTCCCTTTCTTCAGATTGATCCTCAATTAAGTTTGAACTTGTTTCTAGATCAAAGAAACAACTTGTTTTTGGATGAACGGTGCAGAAGCATGAATCAGCAGCATGATCCACGAGAAGGTAAAGTGGGTGATGGATGTCCGCGGTAATACTAAGAGCAAGTTACCTGCAAGTGGGGATTGGGAAGCAAAAGTGGATGTAGATGATGTAACTTTTGGTAATTTTCTATTATTCTTTTCTTTTTTCTTTTTTTTTGTTTTGTTTATAAATATTGAAATGTTCGTTGATTGATGGGAAAGATTAAAGTTAGTATTAGTTTAAATTTTGAATTGTATGTGTCTAGTTTGGCAAGATGAAGGTGATAATAGTGTAAAAATATAATAAATTTCACTAACAAAACACTTTTGGTCATGGTCAAATGAAGAATGTGGCAATCAACGCCCAAGAATGGGCACAAGGTGCCATTTCACAAAATTTATGCGCTTCAGGTTATAATCCACAAAAATAAATACTAAAAGTTTGGAACTTGCAAAAAGATGTATTTATCGAGTCAGGCAAGACAAAGATGATAATAGTGTAAATATAACAACTCTTGGTGTTCACCGTATAAGCTGGAACTGCATGCAGCCATAACTTAATCAATTATAGTAAATTCAGCAAGAAACAATTAAAATAAAGATCTATTACCAGAATAATCTTCAAGCCGGTATATGAATGCTAACTGAAACAGAGCACCTGCAAACTCCAACAAAAACTTGTCAAAATCAAGATCATCTTCATGCAATAAGAATCAGATCATCCTTTTGAAAGAAAGTTAATCTCAAACACAAACTGCAGGCACTCTATTGCATCTCAGTATACATAAGTGATGTGGATTTTAAGTGGTATCCTCGAATAGCACTCAAAACTCACAAGAATATTCATTAAATTCCCATTGCTGGACGAATTCAATTGGTAACTAATTAATTAAATCACTCCTAAAATAATCAATTAGGGTTCTAAACTCAAACTCACTTCTGAAATTCGAATTTCGGAAAGATGTTTCAACAATTAAACTCCTTTAATTGACACAAAATAGTAACATGAATTTTTATTCACTCACAACTAATTCTTTCCATGGCAATCTATTGAACCCCTATTGAACCACATCATTCACCCCCTGTTCAGAAGAATTTGCCCTCAAATTCACGTCATCCCAACATGGAATAAGTGAATGACCACTTGTGCACTTCTTGATTCGCAATATAAGCCATATCCAAACATTGAACAAACTAATTATGACTATCATCTTTTTGACCCTCATTGATTCTTGATCAAAGAATAGATAAAAAAAAAAAAAAAAAAAAAAAAAAAAAAAAAAAAAAAATTAAAAATTTTTTANAAAAACAATTATAAATTTTCTATTCAAACATTTTAAAACATTCTATTTACTCAATGCTTTGGTCTCATATAAAAAGCCTAAATTTTCAGTTTCAAATCTAGAGCTTATACTATGTGCTTAACAATATAAATTGGTCCTTGCAATATTCAAAACTTTACATAGGATTCCTTTTTTAAGAGATGGTCCAAACTAGTTTTAAACCAAAGCCAACGCATAGGTTTTGTCTATTTCAGCGTAAAAGTCACTATAGCATATTGACACAATTAAGGATGTCGATTTGGGTTGGAGCCAATGGGTTACCAGAATTGTTAGTGACTGAAACTGAAGCGACATGAGCTGAAAGTGCCCTAAACTTTACTTGACCAGCAAATCAATAACTAACCTAAACTGAAATTGATCGAAACAGAAATAAACTTGCAATAAACTTATTGAATTAAACCAATCTGAACTGAATCGTAATCAATCCAATACTAACTACTTGACCCAAGTAGAACCAAATTGAATTCTAACTTGATTTAACCTAAAAGATATTATTGTAATTATGTCATAACTTTGATAATTATTTAATGAGTTTTGAGGCCAAGAGATTGAGGGTGTAGCTATTACTCAAGACACGGTAAATGTAAATCGGGATTTTGTGAGGAGGATTCCGAAGGGGGAAGTTAAAAGAGCTTTAAAAAAGATGGGGTAGATGGGGTCAAGGAAAGCTGTGGGACCGGATGGTATTCCTATTGAGGTATGGAGATGTTTGGGAGATAAAGGAATTTAGTGGTTGACAACTCTCTTCAACAAGATATGGGGAAATAATAGAATGCCAATGGTATGGAGGAAGAGCACTATAATCCCGGTGTATAAGAATAAAGGTGTTGTTCAAGATTGTGCTAACTATAGAGGGATCAAGCTAATGAGCCATACCATGAAACTTTGGGAACGAGTTATTGAATTGAGGTTGAGATGATTTGTGCAAATTTCGGAGAATCAATTTGGTTTGTTTTATGCCGGGAAGGTTAACTATGGAGGCAATCCATCTCATGAGGCAGCTTATGGAGCACTACACGGGAAAAGCCTAAATATGGCTTTTATTGACTTGGAGAAGGCATATGATAAGGTATCGAGGGGAGTGCTATGGTGGGCCCTTACTAGGAAAGGTATCCCACAAAAATATATTGATATCATTAAAGATATGTATGAAGGAGTTAGCACGAGTGTACGAACTAGTGTTGGGAAAACACAGGACTTCCCTATCACTATCGGTGTACATCAAGGTTCTACACTTCCCTTTTCTTTTTGCCATAGTTATGGACGAATTGGCAAGTTCTATTCAAGATGGTATCCCTTGGTGCATGCTGTTTGCGGATGATATTGAGTTGGTCGATGAATCGAAAGAAGAACTGGAAAGCAAGGTGGAATTGTGACGAAGAACGTTGGAATTACGGGGTTTTAAGTTGAGTAGAAGTAAGACGGAAAATATGGAGTGTGTATTCAGTAGGATAAGGAACAGAACGACAAACTCAATTAGTTTGGATGGAAAGAGTGTCCAATGTTCGGACTTCTTTCGGTATTTAGGATCCATTATCCAAAAGGATGGTAAATTGGACAGAGATGTGGACCACATGATCAAATCGGAGTGGTTAAAGTGGAAGGGAGCTTCTGGTCTTTTATGTGATCAAGGTATGCTCGATAAATTGATGGAAAATTTTACAGCGCAACCAAGCATTTCTTTATAAGACCAAATGTTGGGCATTGAAGCAGTGACACTTCCATAAGATGAGTGTGGTAGAGATGCGTATGCTACGTTGTATGTGTAGGCATATAGGAAAGGAAAAAATATAAAATGAGGTAATTAGGAGGAAATTAGGGGTTGCTTCTATTGAAGATAAAATGAGGAAATATCGGCTAAGATGGTTTGGTCATATAGAACGGGGACCGAAAAACGCTCCTGTAAGAAAATTGGAAGGGTGGCAACAAGAGGGAAGGAGGAGAGGTAGAGGAAGACCAAAGCAAACTTGGATGAGGGTTATTAGTGGAGATATGAGGATGTAGGGGCTTCAAGAACATTTCATCATTTTCATTTGATTGTTTTGGTAAAGGGTATAAATCAACTTTCTCAAAGGTGGAAAAGTTTTCAGTTTTAAGAAAAATCGTTTTCCTTTTGTAAACACCATATACCACATCTCTTTCATATTATTTACTCTTCTATTCCTCTTTTCATTACATCCTTCTCCCTCTTTTCCTTTCAATATTCATTTCTCTATAATTTTTCTTCTATTAAAACAAACAAAGGAAAAACTTCTTTTACAATTATGGTTTCCATTGCTTTCCGTGAAAAGTGTTTTCCATCAAAAACAAAAGAAGCCTAACTTTACAAAATAATATAGTTTCGACATACTCCCAAATGACTAAAATTGAACCAATATGACACAATGATCGGATGCAACTTGAATTGAAGTAGGTTTCAACCCAAATATGTACCATCAACCCCAATCGACACCTCTAAATACAATATTATTTACGAAATTAGTTAGGCTTTTTCTCATTAAGCCATTGCAATCATTCAAAGGAAATTGGCTTCAGATTACAAATGCAATACAATGCATTTAATAATCCAATTATCTTACATATCAAGCTGTCTTACAATCTATTATACTTACTAACAACTAAAACAACAACCACCGAGTTCTCTTTTTTTTTCCTGCCTAAACTTTTTCGTTGGCGATTATGATTGCATTAGTTACTATAGCCAGCATCGTATCTTAAGTGATATGAATCTAGGTACATATAATCAAAACAACTTCGATGGTTTGATGGAATCAGCTAAGAAGGAAGCAACCTTGGGTGAGCTGGTAGCCTTTGGTGACACTAGGTAATTTGGTACATCTAAGGCTAATATTTTTGTGTGCATGGTCACATGCAAATAAAAAAACCTCACTAAGTGAATATGGTATGCTAGGTAGATTAGGGAAATAAGTTGGTTTTTGCTTATGGGTTTTTTCCCACTTCACTTGCTAGGGTTTTTCTCATTTCAAGCATAAGTGTCTTCATTTCTTGTTGGGTCTTGGTCATCATAATCATCCTAAAATACATGGAGAATGGTTTCTTGAAGGTTTCGTGATTAAAGGATTGAATCTTGAAGCATTTCATGAAGATTGGAAAGAAGACTCAAAATTGCGCAAAAAAATAGCGATCTATTGTGGCAAGTTTTTTGGGTATTTTTAAGATCTTTGGGCAAATTGTGTGTGGCGTGTATTTTGGATAGATTTTGCTGATTATTTTGTTTGTTAATTAGTTAGTCAAGTCGTTAGAATAATATCCTAGTTTGGTTAGAATAATTGCAAGTGGCAAGATCAACTTGTGCAACTTGTGTGCAAGTGGATATAGTTTCTTGTGCAACTTGTGCAAAAATGGCCAATGGACGATTTTTCTCGGTCTTTTGGACGTGTCTAGGATTCCGTCTTGTGCTAGGAAGTTGTTAGGATTTAGTTGTTGGGTTATATTATAAATAGCCTTCAAATTAAGTTGTAACAACATATAGATTTGTGAGACATAAAATCAACATTGTTTTGTTGTGCGTTTGTCCATTGTTTTCGTTCAAAAACAATAACCTTTGAGTTTTGTGAATTGGTGCTTAGGCTTTAGATTAACTTGAGATTGAAGGTGCTTGGAGCTTTAATCAATCACAAAATTGTTCGAAAATCAAGTTAAAATTCTTGGTGTTTCTTTAGAGAATTTGAAACTAGACTCCTTGTGAGTGGTGAGTTCCATCAATATTCACAGGCAGCAGATTAATCATTTCGTTATTAAACTAAAACTTATAATTAATCGTAAGCTGATCAGATTCTTCAAACCACAGTCAACATTATGTTACTTAGATTAGGCCAAAAGTACCAAATGAGGTTGTTGAGAAATAATTCAATAATACACGAAGTTAAGTACGCTAATTAACGATTAATGTGCGGTCAAACATGACAAATTGACAAAATCAAGCAAAAGAAAAGTGAAATCAAATCAAGTTGAGTACTTATTAATAAAGATGATGATCCAATAATGGCGGACAAAAAATTGGAAAGAGAAAGGGTTTTACCGATAATCATTCCGATGGTGACAAATGTAAGTAGGCCAAAGATGACTTTGATTGCAGTCGCCATGTTATGCGACAATAGTGCTTGCTAATTCAATTTTGATGTGAGTTTACGAGAGAAAGAGAATACCGAGTTAGAGGGAGACTCGGAGTCCATAAATTTTATTAATACTCCGTTCCTATTTCTGGTTATCTATGGTATCATGCATATAAATGAAGCAATTGATGCTAAACACCAAAACAAACTTCGTTAGGGCCTGTATAAACTTTGTTAGGGTTCGATAGGTAAGTTGTAAAATGTTTTTTCCGTAAACTATTTTTCTATTTTACATTGTTTAGTTTAAAGTAAAATAGTACTACTTTTATGGATGTTTATTGTCGTGTATCCGAAAATGTGAGCACCCGACTTTGCAAGGAGTGATATTTAGCACTCAAGACCGACCCGAAAATTTCGGGGACCCGCATACCCGAAATATGCATATCGGGCATGCGGGTAACCGTTACTTCCTCCTTTGAAAGTTAAGTTTACCATTTTCTACCAATTCTACCCGCAAGATATTGAATAAAATTAAAAGAGAGATGAAGCTAATTCACTAAAACATGAAAGAATCAAAACATGAAAATATGGAAAGCAAATAATAAAATAGAATACATTAAAGAAATCAATTGAAAATATATTTACAAAAACGAGTTAATCAAATAATAATATAAATTAAGTATTATTAAGCTATGTAAATATGTTGTATAATATCTAGTCAACCGTGTATATTTAGATTCCTAATAATTAATAGATTTGTGATATGCTACTGCTATAAGTTAGGCTTAGTTAATATTCTTGTAGTAGTGAGAGACATTAAATTCTTCCTACTTAATAAACTTATGTAATACCCCGTAATTTTATGCACGTTATAAAATTAAAATAGTATTTATACGTACATTTTACGTATTTTAAAGGAATAAAAGTATTTGAAAATAATTAATTAAAGAAATTTAATTAATTACGGAGTTTTATTTACTTTATTTTAAAGAAATAAATTTTTATAAGGTCATAAAATAATTTTTATGAAGATCTTAAAATGTGTGAAAATATTTTGTAAGGCTTTTAAAAGTGTTTTTAATGGGTTGCCATGATTAGTTTAATTATGGGCCAAAAACTAATCCCACTTCAATTAGACCTTTTGGGCTTTTCCTAAACCAACTCTAAATCCTTTTGGGGCTTTAAATACCCCCTTTTAAACCAAAAATTCAGAATTTCCCAAGCATTCAAGTTAGGATTTCCAAAAGCAAAAGAGAGAAGAAGAGAGAAAAAAAAAAAAAAAAAAAAAAAAAAAACGAAGGAGAAGCGACGAAGAGGACGAAGGTCGCCGGCACCTCTCCGCCACTGCTGCGCCGCTGCTGCCCCTCGCCGGGCCGTCGCAGCCACCTCCTCCCCCTTTGCCTTCTCGATTTTCGTAGGTAAAAAAAAAAAAAAACTTTTCTTCTAATTTAATTTAATTCTTAAGCATGTTTTATAAATATGTTTATGATCATGTTTTAGTAATGTTTTAGATTTATAATCATGTTTTTATGATTTGTATTATAGATTTAAAAAGTTGATCATGAAATTTTAATTAGGGTTTGAGAAAGTATGAAGTTTATTGTTTTAAATTATTTTTATGATCTATTGAAGTGTATGATCATAGTTTATTATATATGATTGATGATTAAATTATGATGTTTAGATTGGTTTTTAACAAATTAAAGTATTAAAACAAATCTGAAAATTTGTTAAATACATATTAAAACAAGTTTTAAGTGTTCATATTATGCTAGTATGATCATATATGAAATCTATGATCACTACATATATTTTTAGTATGATTTATGAAGTTTAAAGATGATTTTAAGTATGATTTATAAGCTGTCCAGATTTTATAAAATTCATAATTAATGTTTAAAGTATGTAATTAGCATGAATTAATCATATAAGTTAAGTATTACATTATATGATCAATCCATGTTGTTTTTAGGGCTTTCAGAAGTTTAGAGAGGTCTAAAAGGATTTTTAATTAATAAATAATGCTGTAATTTTATTAAGGCGTTTATAAGAAGTAAAATTAAGTGTTATTACTACAAGTTTCCAAATTAAATTCTAATGCATAGAATCGAACCATAAACCTATAAGGATATAATATGGTGTTTATGCAAAAATAAGTGTTTAAAGAGGTTTTAAGAGGCTTGAAATAATTAAAGTAAAGCTGCCATTTTTGGAAAGTAATGAAAAATAGAAGTTTTCGAAAAGAAAAATAAAGAGACAAGTTATGGAATTGAATAGAGACATGTAAGGAAGGTTGTGGTGTTTATCCACTAGTAAAAAGTAGTTTAGAGTTGCTGTAAAGTTTAGTCAAAGAGGTTTTTCTTATATAGTTTTCCTCTTATGTTTTATAGGAGGATTCGAATCAAGTGAGTTCTAGAAGTAGTGGGCATCACCGCTATTAAAGGTACGTAAGTACTAAAGATTCATGAGTAGAATATCATGCTAGGATCATGCTAGTGTAGATTGAATATATAAGTTTCATGTTAGAAACTATATGATATGAGTATGTATGTGACTCTTGTTGACTTTTGTTGACTTATGAGCATGTTCAAGTATGCATGATTACATGATAAGCCATGAGTATTTATTTATGCATTCTATTATATATATATTATTAATATAACATCAAGGATGTTTGGAATGCATGGTTATAAAAGAAGTTGACTAGTAGATAAAAATGAGCATGAAAGATTATGTTATTAATATTTTGAGCAAAGAAGAGTTAGTGAATTTTATTCACATGTTTAGTAGTAATTGAGCAATTTATTATTATTATCCACTCACAGTTATGTGTGGACTAGTAAAGGAAGTTATCCACTCACAGTTTATGTGTGGACTGTTAAGGAAGTAATTAACCACTCACAGTTAATGTGTGGTTAGAGAGGATTAATAAAAGGAATAAAATATGTTCATTATTAATGAAGATAATTATATGGGTTCATGTCATGTTATGTTATGAAATGTTGTGTGATGTTATGCATGTTATGATGTTTGTTATGTGAGAGTCATCACAAGTTATAAAATGGTTAATCACGTAAAGTGAAAGAGGATTCGCACAAAACTCTTGGAACGTATATACCTTGAGTAAGAACAGTGGGGGGAGTTGTCTAACAGAGGATTCAACTCCTAGTTAGGGGTACAAGACGTTGTACTTCTATTTTTTAGATTTTTATCTTTTTATGCGCTGGAATTCCGCCACTAGGTGGCATAGTAATACTTCTTGGAGTTGCTCCAAGTTGGTGCCCTTTGGGCAATTATTTATTTTATAGGAAGGAGCCCGTTCGATGCGAAATCCAATTATATAATAATTAATTCTGAAGTAAGAGTCTTAAGTCTTATGATGTTGCAATTGTGGTAAGGTATGGTTGATGTTTTACTTTGATGCTCTTGCCTAGGATTATTATGCTAGTGTGTTGGCATTGTCTTTAATGCTTATGTACTCAGCTTTGCTGATTCGTGCTTTGTGTGCATGGCTAATCTTTGTTTGGCCCTACGACGACCCATTTATTATGCGAGTAGAAGTCTTGAAAAGAGTAAGCACAATGGTTCAGGTGGGCATCTAGTCGACATGCTGGATTGAGTGAAGAGTGTTCATGTTGTTTTAGTATTTGCTTAAAAATTAAGTGACTATTATGCTATTTATTATATCATGATGGATTAACGTTGTTTTAAGATATTAAGTATTATTTGGTTTGAAGGGGCCGTTATGTCGGTTCCAAGTGTTATAAAGTATCATGGATTTGGTTTTGAAGTTTATTTTAATTAGTTGTTTTGGTTTGTTTTTAAAAGTTAAGTCTTCCGCTGTAGTACTTTGGTAAATGCCTTAGCCGTTTTCACGGTGGCGGTAATGCTTTGGTTTTCTAAAGTAGTTGGGGCTCGATTATTTTATAAATGTTTTCCGGAAATGTTAGTAGTTTTAGGAAGGAGAAAACCAGGGTGTTACAACTTAGTTGAAGCCTAATGTATAAATGGTCCTTCCAAAGGTAAATGACCAAGGTAAGGGCCGTAAGGCTATATATATAAAAGTTTGAGAAGTATGAATATATAAAATGTAGCAAACTCCAATAATGTAACACCTTGGAATTTCCTAACTTCCCTCTTTCAATTTCTGGAAATATAATAGAAATATAATAATTATTATATTTCCCATGTAACTACGAAAAAACAAAGTATTACCACCACCGTGATAACGGCTAAGGCTTTTATCAAAGTAGTACAGCGGAAGTCTTTTACTTGAAAACCAAATTAAAATTCCAAAAGAACATTCAAACCAAATTCAAAAATAAATCTTTATTACAATTCGAAACCGCATTACCGACCCTTCAAAACCAAATAAACTTTAAACTTCGGAAATCCAAAAGTCAACAATAACAATAACTAAATAACAAGTCCACACAAGCTAAGAAAACAACAATGCAAGCGCTCATCACTCAATCACAGCATGATTGACTATGCCCACCTTTACCTGTAGCTTTCTCTTTATTTTAGATAGCTACTCGCCATCGAAATAAGTTGTCGTAGGGCCAAGTCAAAGACAAAGTCATGCACACAGACACACAAAATCAGCAAAGCTGAGTACATAACTACTAGAAACTATGCAAAGCATGATTAATAATAAAATAAAAGAAAAGAATAAACAACACACACATCTTAACATTGACATAACTACATACCTATGCATGGACTTAACTCATTAAAAATTATTCATTATATATAGATCTTTGGATTTCGCATGGAACGGGTTTCTTTTCCTTAACAATCGCCCTAATGTAAACACCCACAACTCCCTCCATTGTTTATACTCAAGGTATCTACGTTCCAAGAGTTTTGGTGCAAACCCTCTTTCACTTTACGTGATTAATAGGTTTAACAAATGTTATAACTCACATTATAAAAAAAAACACATAGAAGCATGCATGTCAACATGCAACACCATTATTAATTATCTTGATTTTAATGTGATCCTAACATAATATTTGTATGTCCTTTATTCAACTAAACCTTCCTTTACCACACATTAATTGTGAGTGATTAACTATTTGCTCATTTGCTCTTTTTAAAACATGTGAATAAATATTCACTAACTACCTTTCTTGTTGATCATGTAATTAATTAACTAAACTGTTTTCCTTTCTTCTTTATAGACTACTAGTCAAAACTTTCAAATTAATTGAACATTCCAAATTTCATGAGGTAATAATAGCACTGTAAATACGGAATGTCAACTTGATATACAAAACATACTTTTCATACATTCATGCTAACATAACTTCTCATGCAAGTCATCTCAAGTCAACCAAGCATCAACTTTTACATGTCTATAACATATATCGTAGGAAAACAACCAATCTAGCATGAACTCTAGTTATATAGTTGTCTTTAGTGCTTATGTAACTTGTGTTATAACAGTGATCCGCCACTACCTCTAGAAACCACTCAACTCGAATTCTCCTACATAGGAAAAATCGAAACTAAATTATAAACCACGTTGACTAACTTCTGCAAAAACTCTAAACTAAATATTTTCGTTGGAAACTTGTCCAAAACCTTCCCTATATGGTCTCTATTCGATTCCATATTTTATTTTTATTTTTCCTTTGCAAAACACCTAATTTTCGATAGTTTTTCAAAAATGGAAGCTTTGTAAAGTTGCTTAAAAACTCATTTAAAACCTTTTTAAATATTATAATTTAACCCTAAAACATTAGATTCATGTCATAAGATTATCATATAATATTTTGGTGTGTAAAAAACAATTATAACTTATTATTTCATGTGTTACTATTTTTATTATGCATAAATGAACACATGTTAATAAAAATTTACAGTAATATATTTTAATTTAAAACTCATCAAAACCTTGTTAAAACTTCATATTTCAAGCACAAAACACTTTTAGAATCTTATACTATTATTATACTCCCTTCGTCTTTTTTTAGTTGCTACATTAGGATTTTTGACACTATTTACATTGTAACTTTGACTCACTTTGGTGTTTAATACGGAACGAAAAGCATAGTCATACGGGATCTTGTTTGATTCGTCTCGATGTATATTTTCTGAAAATACAATTTTTTATAATTTTTTATTATCCCAAACTCAAGATATTAATTTTATAAGTTGCGTCTTGGGAGACGCGAAAAAAAAATATATTTGTAGCAAGTAAAAAAAGACAGAGGTAGTACTTATAATCTATGCATTAAAATAAATTTTCATACTAAAAAACATGTTCGTAATATTTTTACTGTTAGTTTTCATGCTTTTAAAAATTTGACAGCAATATTAATTAACTTTAAAACCTTCAAAAACAAATCTAAAATTTATAAAATCATCACAAATTAATAATACAACAATCTATGATCATAATATGAAAGTTTAGATCGGGTGTTAAAATCATAAAACTAAAAATTTTCATAACTTTATAAAAGCCTTAGTCGTTATCATGGTGGCGGTAATACTTTGGTTTTTCCTAGTTAAGTAGGGATTATATTTATGATTATTTATTATTGTTTTCTATCATATTTGTATTATATTTCCGAAAAATCAAAGGAGGAAAGTTAGGAAATTCCAGGATATTACATTCTACTTCGATCCAATCACTCTTATCACTTCCGCAGGACGAACTGTCCCCCGGAACGCCTTAGAAGATGAAGCTACTCCAAAAATCTTTAGAGAAGGAGAAAAGACCTCCGGTGACTTTCTTCCCTCCAAAGACCCATATGCATGTGACTGTTGGAAGAGGGTTTAAATAGAAAGAATGAAAATTGAATGGGATGAGCCCATTAATAATCCGAAATGTTAGTTTCGCCTTTGTAAATGGCATTTCAATGAACCTGAAAATGTTGAACTACCAAGTCCCTTCATCGAACTCCCTATAGAACTTATGGAGGACATTTGGGAAAAACTTGATCTCAAAAGTCTAGGCATGAGCCTAATGGTTAATAGATACTAGAATAAATACATCAATGAAATGGTCACTAGTGGACAATCTCCTAATCGTAACGCTCTATTTGTAACAGGCCTTATATTTGATCGTTACAAATGAAGTAATTGTAACGGGCATTTTGTTAAAACGTTACAAAAACGTGCTTTTTTCACCAGCCAAATGTTATTTGTAACGGGCTGAGTTAACACCCGATACAAACAATTTTTTTTTGTAAAAATTATATTTCTTGCCCGTCACAATTACCATATCATTTACTCCACTTTCATATATTTATAACGTACAAAATTATGCCGGTTACAAAAAAATATTCATTTGTAGTAGCCACGTTCTTTAACCGTTACAATTTTATGTCAATAAAAACCCTAATTCCATAAGCATTGCATAAACAAATTGGTGGTGTAAAAACTCAAACTCCTCCAAAACTACTACCCGTGAATTCCACAGTTCCACCATCTCTCACCTTCGGAATTCTACCACAAACAGTCAGCAAAGCTGAGTACATAACTACTAAAGATTTTGCAACAAGAACAACATAAACAAAAATAAGACATACATACATCTTAACGTGGACAATTCTTGACCTGTGCATAGAGTCAACATTAACAATGTAATTATTATAATTAAACTTTGGATTTCGCATTGAACGGGTTTCCTTTCCTTTAAAAATCTCCCTACTGGGCACCAACTTGGGAGCAACTCCAAGAAAGTATTACCTATGTCACATAAGGTGACGGAATTCCAGCACATTAAAAATATAAAAGAGGACAACGTCTTGTACTCCAATTAGAAGTCATAGATCACTGTTCCATACAACTCCCCCCATTGTTCATACTCAAGGTATATACGTTCCAAGATTTTTGGTGTGAATCCTCTTACACTTTACGTGATTAAACGGTTTAACAATGTTATGAATCACATATAACATCACATAAAAGCATGCATCAAGTCAAGCAAGCCATATTAATCATCTTTGATTTAAAGTGATTCTAAAAATAATCTTATGTGTGTCCTTTAATTAAACTGAACTTCCTTTACCACACATTAACTGTGAGTTGCTAACTATTTACTTTTTCCTTGACCACACATTATACTATGAGTGGCAACATGTATAAAATAATTGCTCATTAACTTCTTTTAATCATGTGAATAAAAATTCACAAACTACTTTTCTTGTTGATTAAGTAACTAACCAACTTCAATAACTTCCTTTCTTTATTAATAAGTTATTGGCCAAACTAATCTGCTCATAACATTCCAATTAAATCTTGTAGAATTTACATTGCTAAAAACATGGAATGTCAAAATAATATAAAATCATGCTTCTAATAAAACCTGTCATACGTGTCAATTCACATTCCAACCAAGCACAACAACATAACATAACATAACATAACATAAAAGATCAACCAAGCATGAATTCTAATTCTTATGTTTGTCTTTAGTACTTACGTACCTTGTAAAGTAGTGGTGATCCGCCACAACTCCTAAAAGTCGACTATTTCGAAGTTTCCTACATAGAGAAAACTGAAACTAAATTAAAATCTTGCTGACTAAGTTCTACAACAACTCTAAACTAACTTTCTACATTGGAAACTTGTCCAAAACATTCCCTATATGGTCTTTATTCAATTCCATACTTTATTAATTTTCTATTGCAAAATGCTTGATTTTCGATAATTTTCCAAAAGTGGCAGCTTTATAAACCTTCTTAAAATCAATCTAAAACCTTTCTAAATATCATATTTTGATCATAAAACACTATAGTCATGTCCCAAAATCAATATACAATACTTAGATGCATTAAAATATTTAAATCTTACTATTTTACATATTATTTTTATTGGGCATAAACAAGTGTTAATTAAAATTTACAGCTTTGTTTATTCAACTAAAACTCATATATATGAACATCATAAATTCATCATAAAACTCTTTTACAATATACTAACATCATTATGAAATCTATCCTTTACAATAATTTTTCATAAGCCAAAACATGTTCATAATATTTATTCTATTGATTTTCATGATTTCAAAATTTGGACAGCAATATAATTCAAGTTTAAAGTCTTTAAAAAATCAATCTAAACTTCATAAAATCATCATAAATTCACCCCGCAACAATCCATGATCATAATATTGAAGTTTAAATCATTAAAACTCATAAAAATCAAGAATTACATAACTTTATAAACCCTAATCTAAAACTTCATGAACAACAAATAAATTCATGCTTTTAAATAAATCATAACTTCATAAAACATGATTGAAGCTTATAAAACATGATTAATCATAAATATAAACATGAATTTTGCAAGATTGAAACAAAAAGAAAAGTAGAAGAAAAAAAAATTTTTTTTTAATAAGATTCGAAAATACCACAAGAGGGGAGGAGCAAGGGTGGCCCGCGGTGGCAGGGGCCGGCGGATCCGACGGAGCTCCGGCAAGGCACAACAAAAAAATTTATTTTTTCTTCGGAAAACCGAACACCCAAAAATTTTTTTTTTTCTGTTCAAAACTTTCTCTCTCTTTTTTTTCCTATCTTTCTCTCTCTAGATGTTTGGAATCCTAAATCACCAATTTAAAAAATCAAATTTGAAAATTGGGTTTTAAGGGGTAATTATAGGCCCCAAAGTAGGATTTGGTGAAAGCCCACAATTATCCTAAATATTTGAAATTACTTTTATGCCCTTGCCTTAAAATAAATTAGGAAACTCTAAAAATCCTATTTTTAGAAACTTTTCAAAATATTTTATAAAACATAAAATATTATTTATAAACACAAAATAATTATTTTAATTAAAATATATTTAAATTCTTTTGTTTAATATTCTTATTGAATACAACTTCTCAATAAAAATATTACCATCATACGTATAAAATGCAAAAATAATTCCTTAAAATACGTGAAAATATGGGGTATTACACCTCTGAAAGTCAACTAACTCGAATTCTCCTACATAGAGAAAATCAAAACTAAATTTAAATCATGTTGACTAACTTCTACAACAACTCTAAACTAACTTTTTTTATTGGAAACTTGTTTAGAACCTTCTCTATATGGTCTCTATTCAATTCCATACTTTAATTTTTATTTTTTTCAAAACACTTGATTTTCGATAACTTTCCAAAAATGGCAGCTTTGTAAAATTACTTAAAAACACTTTAAAACCCTTCTAAATATCATAAATTGATCCTAAAACATTATATCCATGTCCTAAGATCATCATATACTATTTTTATGTATTAAAAATAATTATAACTTATTATTTCACATGCTACTATTTTTATTAGGCATGAACACGTGTTAATAAAAATTCACAGCTTTATTTATTCATTCAATATTCATTAAAACCTCATCAAAACTTCAGAATTCAAGCATAAAACTCTTTTACAATCTAATACTATCATCATACATATATTCTATGCTTTAAAATCATTTTTTATGCTTCAAAACATGTTCATAATATTTTTACTCTTAGTTTTCATAACTTTAATAATTTGACAGCAATATTAAACAACTTTAAAACTCTTAAAACACGAGATAAACTTCATAAAATCATCACAGATTAATACTACAACAATTTATGATCATAATATAAAAGTTTGGATCATGAAAAACCATAAAAATATACATTTCATAATTTTATAAACCCTAATTTCATAATTTCATGAAGATCGAACTTTATAAATTTAAACTTTAGACATGATTATAACTTTACAAAACGTGTTTAAAAACATAAAGCATGATTAAACTAGATTATGAACATGAATTTATATAATTGAATTAAAAAGAAAAGAGAAAAGTTTTTTTTTTTATATATATAGGAGTTTCGAAATTACCAAAAGAAGGGGAGGAAGAAAACCGGGGAGGGGCGGCGAGCAGCTGGCGAGGGCGGCTTGCAGGTGGTGCGAGAGAGGGAGATGCCGACGAAGGAGAGGAGCACAAAGAAATTTTGTTTCCTTTTCTTTTCGGAAATCCAAAACTCTTTTTTTGCCAAATATATCTGAAAATTCTATTTTTATCCGAAACTCTTTTTTTTTTTAAATCCTAAATCACTAGTTTGCCAAATATATCTGAAAATTCTGTTTTTAAGGGGTATTTATAGGCCTAAAGTAGGTTTTGGTGCAATTACATAAATACCCTTAATGTTTGAAATTACTTTTGTGCCCTTGTTTTAAAACAATTTAGGAAAATAACTTGTTAAAATATTTAATAAAACTGAAAGTGACATAAAATATAATTTATAAACTTTAGAAAACATAAAATAATTTTTTAAATAACAATCAATTAAGCTTTCTTTCTTTAATATATTTATTGAACTTAATTTTTTTCAATAAAAATACTAAAAAGATACACATACAATACAAAATTAAATCCTTAAAATACGTGAAAATATGGGGTATTACACTCTCGAGCCCGTATGTCAAAAGTGATTCTTCTCACCCCCCGACACGTCGACATGGGAGGACATAGCACACACATTTGTAACTCGTTACAAGGGGAATACTCAAGCTATCACCTCTCAAAGGGAGCTTGAAATTCTCAAACAAGAAGAAAAGGAGGGGTTCACCTCCAAACTCTCTCGTTGGAGGGAGGTAGTGGCACAGATGGTAACCACGCCACCCGAAAAAGAGCAAATCAAAATCTTCATTACTAACTTGCTCCCCAAATACAAAAATCATGTCAAGTACTTGTGCCTTGACACTTTTGAAAAGGTTTATCACATTAGGATTGAGATTGAGGACGACCTCAATAAAAAAAGCGAAAAAGGAAGATGGACCAACAATCAAAGGACTAATCACTCAAAAGGAGCATCTACCTCTAATAACATCAATGCATTTGAGTCCAAATCCCCTTTCCGCCGCCAACGAGAGTACACTCTTTTGGGTATGACCTATACTCAAGCGTTTCGAGAGACTTCAATCAAAAGGCAAGATCAATTCAGTAGGGCCCACTCCAGACCCTACTCTTGAAAAGAGGTCATTACAATGGGATGCCAACAAATATTGCAATTATTACCAAGGTAGAGGTCACACTACCGAAGAATGTTGGACTCTCAAAAATCTCCTACAAGACATGGTTGAAGATGGAAGGCTCCCCATTTCGCTCGGAGCAAAGAAGCTCAACATTCAAACCAATCCTCTCGCCATCTTCATGATTGAAGAAGAAAGCTTCTATGTAATACCCCATATTTTCAAGTATTTTAATAAGTTAATTTTGTATTTTATGTGTATGTTTTTAGTATTTTTATTGAGAATTTAAGTTCAATAACGAAAGAATTTAAATTAATTGATAATTAAAATAAATATTTTATGATTTCTAAATTTTGTAAACTAAATTTTATGTCACTTTGATTTTTATTAAATATTTTAATAAGTTTCTAAACATAGATTTTTTATAGTTTCCTAAATTGTTTTAAGATAAGTGTCCAAAAGTAATTTCAAACATTAAGGGTATTTATGTAATTGCACCAAAACCTACTTTGGGCCTATAAATACCCCTCAAATCAGAAATTTCAGAATTACTTTGCTGTTAGTGAATTAGGGTTTCAAAAAAAAAAGAGAGAGAGAGAGAGAGAAAAAAAAATTGGTTCGAAAATTTGGAAATAAAAAGGAAAAAAAATTTCGTCGCTCGTTCCTCTTCGCTCGCCCTCTCCTTCGCGCGTCCCCCTTTCCTCGCTAACGTCCTCCCCTTACGCCGCCTGGTCGCCAGCTGTCCCACCGCCAACGACCGCTCCTCTTCCTCCTCTCTTGGTACTTTTGAACATCCTATTAAAACATGTTTCGTCTCTTCTCTTTTTAATTCAATCTTGCAAAATTCATGTTTATAATTACGTTTAATCATGTTTTTTATGATTCTAATCATGCTTTATAAAGTTATGATTATGTTTAAAGTATGAATTTGATGTGGCATGCCAAGTTAGCTGCCACGTATTAGCTTCTGAATGGGCCACGTGTTCATTTAGCCAAAGTAAAAAGCCAACATGGCATTGCCACATTGTAATGGAAGATTTGCCTTAACAAGGTCCCACTAAACCATGTGTCATCACATGATTAGACCATGTGTCTGTGTAAACAAATAATGGGGAGATGACTCATTGCCATGTGTCGAATTGCAATTCGTTATTAAAATAGAGGCCAAAACAAACCATTAGGCCTTGAGGACTTAATGATATAAGCCCATAAGGCTTATAAGGAAAAGAAAGTCAAGAAAATGGCGACAAGTGTCGCGCCCTCATTGGTTAGAGGATTGTACTTGAGGCTATAAATACCCCTCAAAATCCACACTTTTAGTAAATTCAAGATTCATAGAAAACTTACAATATTCAAGGGAAACTTCTCTCTAAAACTATTTACTTGTTGTTTATTGTTACTTAATCAACTCTCTCTCTTACAAATACTTAAGCATCGGAGGGGGAAATAATCCTACAAGGATTATTGTCCCTTTTTGCAGGTTCTTGGAGGGCACGTCAGCAGGAATTGAATCTATCCACACCACTAGTCCACGTCAGTGAAGTCCTCACAATCCCTATCCCACCTCATTGCTCGTGCAACAACATTTGGCGCCGTCTGTGGAGAGGGCTCCTAACAATGACTAGAAGTGGAATTCCTATTGAGGATGAGATCAGATATCTCGACCACACTGGCAATTACCAGACTGGGGAAGGTACTGGCTCACCTAGAAGAGCTCAAGAACAAGTTGATTTTGGAAATCAACCTGTGACCATGAGTCAGCTCAAGAGTATCTTGGTCGGGTTCCAAGAGAACCTAGCGGAAACTCTACGGGAGTATTCCACCAAGAAAACTCGAGAGAAGGTTGAGCCACAACACCCTTCATCCTCAAAATTGAAAGGTGTGATGATTGAAGAAGGCCAAGGACAAGAAAGATTAACTTTCCACGAGAAAGTTGAGAAGATAAAGAAAGAACGAACTCCACCGAAAGCTCATTGGGGAGCAGTGAAGAGGTATCCTGTCACTCCCAAATACAATCCCAAACGAGAGCTGGCAGGTAAGGAAGTTGGATCTTGCAAAACACAAACTGATGCTAGAGAACTCATTGAGTTCAAGAAAGCTATTGCAAGTGATGCTCGAGAGTATCTTGAACAGAAGAAATCGTCAAACAGAGATGCAAGAGAATATCTTAAAGCCAAGAAGGCGTCAAGTATGGATACAAGGGAGTATCTGAAGGCCAAGAAGGCCTGGAGGGAAGAAGGTCGATCCGGTTCATCAAAAGGTTCTTCGACTAGGGAGATGACAGATTCTCATCACGTCTCCTTGGATTCGGGAGAACGAGAGAATTTACGAGACTTCATCGAGAAGAAGAAAGCTGATAAGGTCGATCAGGCCAAGAAGGAACAAATGATTAGGTACTGGGAAGATGTAGGTAAGTTAAATGATCCTTGCAGAGAATCAACAAAAGCTGCCCATAACCCTACGGGGGTTATCGGAGAAAAGCCAAACAACATGGTGATGAAATGGAAGACACCGTTCTCCATGTTCATCATGATGGCTCCACGTCCTAACAAGTTTAAAATGCCTCAGTTTGAGCCATTTGATGGGACAACTGACCCAAAGGAGCATTTGGCTACCTACAAACACTTAATGTATTTTCAAGGTCCAGATGATGCAACATGGTGCCGATACTTCCAGGCCACCTTGAAGGGAATTGCCCAGAAGTGGTTCAATAGTCTCCCAGATCAATCGATTCACAACTTTCATGAATTGTGTACTATTTTTGTTTATCACTTCGTGGCAAGCAAAAGGGAGAAGAAGACCAGCATGCATCTGGCCAAAATTTTTCAAGGAGAGAAGGAGTCTCTAAGAAGTTATGTACAAAGATTCAACCTTGAAACTTTGCAAGTTCCAAACCTATTTGAGGGTGTGGCGTTTGATAACTTCTTTAGAGGTCTCTGTGATGGAACTTTTAAATTTGATGTTGTAAGAAGGAATTGTAAGACATTGAAAGGAATTCTGGAAGAGGCTGAATGTTTCATTTAAGCCCAAGAGCTTTGTGCTTCAACTAGGAAAGACAGAAAGGATGATAGAAGGAATGATCAACACCCCAAAACTAAAGATCAAAAGATACATTCCACCTGGGCAACTGGGTCATCAAGTAAGGGAGGAAACTTCCAAACCAAGAAAAGAAAGTCGAATGATAGTCCTAAGGTAGAGTTCACCAAACACCTCTACTCAGTGTTTAAGGAAGTTTGAAATATGGTTAAGATTGATGATCCACCACCACTTAGAAGAGTTCAAGCAAATCTCCCAACACCTTATCAAATCTTAGGAGAAAAACTCCAAGCAAAAAACAGATCCTAAGGCTAATGAGCCTAGAGGTGGAACGGAGACAGAGGAGGATGTGGTGTACGTCATCTCTGGTGGGTTTGCAGCTGGCGGACCAACCATACGAGAGAGTAAAGAGTACTTACGAAGTCTCTCCCGAGAAGGGTCACCAGAGCTGAGACATGATGCTAAAGTCAAATTTCCCGAGGTCATGATCAGTGATAAGGACCGGGGCAATGTCCGTACACCACACGATGACCCCTTGGTGGTGGAGTTGAAGGTGGCTAATATGAGAGTAAAGCGAATACTGATTGACACTTGAAACTCGTCAGATATCATTAGTTATTCCTGTTTATTGAAATTGAAGTATGATGTATCCACCTTGGAACCTATCCATCATCCGATTATTGGTTTCGGGGGAGGAGTGATCAACCCATTGGGTACTGTCTCCCTGCTAATCAGGATAGGGAACAAGGACTATGCTAGGAACATGGTTGTCAAGTTCCTGGTAGTTAAATAACTGTCAGCCTACAATATAATTTTGGGAAGGCTAACTTTGAACAACTCCAGGGCAGTCATTGTTACACATCTCATGCTCATAAAGTATGAATGTAACAATGGGGCAGTTGGTACTCTTCGTGGTGACCAGCAAATGGCAAGGGAATGTTACATCACCACTCTTAAACCTACTTCCTGGGTTGAAGAGGTGGAAGAACCAACAAAGAAGAGAAAGGTTGAGGGAGCGGCCAAAAATGAATTGATGGCCATTCACAGTATGAGTCAAGTAACTCGACCTCAACCGGTTGGTCAACATGAAGATTTTATTCTTGATGAAACCAAGCCTGACAGGACTGTTAAAGTAGGCCAGGCACCTGACGACCATGTTGGGGCAGAGATGAGAAAGCTGTTAGGAGAATTTAAAGATGTTTTTGCATATGATGTTGAAAAAATGCCAGGCATTGACCCGAGCATTGTTGTACATAAACTAAATGTTAAACCAGATGCTATGCCAATCCGTTAAAAGAAGAGGAATTTGGGTGAACTTCGCAACAAAGCGGATGAAGATGAAGTGAATAAGCTATTGGAGGCTGTATTCATTAGACCATGCCAGTTTCCTGATTGGGTGTCTAATGTAGTCTTGGTTCCAAAGCCGAATGGTACAATGAGGATGTGCATTGATTATACTGACCTCAACAAGGCTTGTCCTAAGGATAGTTTTCCCTTGCCAAAAATCGACCGATTGGTTGATTCCACGGTAGGGCATGCCCTGTTGAGTTTTATAGATGCCTATTCAGGATTTCACCAAATTCCTATATGGGAGGAAGATCAAGAAAACAAAGCTTTTGTAACTGAAAAGGGTCTATATTGCTATACAAGGATGCCATTTGGTCTTAAAAATGCTCCAGCTACCTTCGAACGTTTGGTAAATGATGTTTTCAAGAACCAGTTGGGAAGGAATATTGAGGCATATATTGATGATATGATTGTCAAGAGTAAGGAGATGAAAGATCGCGTGGTAGATTTAAGAGAAACCTTTGAAACATTGAGAAGTCATAAGATGATGTTAAATCCAAAGAAATCTGTTATTGGAGTAACTTCTGGAAAGTTTTTGGGATTTCTTGTGGATGAAAGAGGGATCGAAGTTAATCTAGATAAGGTCAAGGCTGTTCTGGATATGACCTTTCCCTGAAACGTTGAGGAGGTTCTGACCGGATGCTTAGCTGCCCTTGGTAGATTCTTATCAAGGGCAGGTGATAAATGCCATTATTTCTTTGATACAATAAAGAGAAAGGCAAAAGCAGGTAAAGGTAGTCCCGAGTTCGAATGGACGGAGGAAGCCGAGTCAATCTTCATTCGTTTGAAAGAACACCTACATACTCTCCCAAGATAAATCAGCCCCATTGAAAGAGAAACTTTGTTTATTTATTTAGCAGTATCAGACCATGCTCTCTCAACCGTTCTATTAGCCGAGAGAGATGGGGTCCAACATCCAGTATATTTTGTGAGTCACGTACTTCAAAATGCTGAGTTCAGATACAATCTGATTGAGAAGTTCGGAATGGCATTATTTATGGCAAGCCGGAAGTTGAGACCCTATTTTCTTTCTCACAAAATTGTTGTATATACTGATCAACCACTCAAGAAAGCTTTGTCAAAGGAAACATCTGAAAGGATGCTCAAGTGGGCTCTAGAAATGGACTCATTTGACATTACTTTCGAACCAAGAAAGGCTATAAAGGGTCAAGCTTTTGCAGATTTTATAGTTAAAATGACAAGGCCTCCTATAGAGAAACCAAGTATTGATCACTAGACCTTGTATGTTAATGGCTCGTCCACCCATAATGGATGTGGGGCTGGCATTATTTGTAAGTCGCTTGAGGGTGACACCTATGAGTACGCCATGAGGTTCAAGTTTCAAACATCAAATAACGAAGCTGAGTATGAAGCCTTGATTGCCGGAGTCAAACTATGCAAAGCCGCTGGGGTAAAGAAGATAGAGGCAATGTCCGACTCTCGGCTTATTGTGAGTCAATACTTGGGGGACTATGAAGCTAGAGATGCTAGCATGGCCAAATAACTGAATATACTTCAAGAGGAAGTGAAAAGTCTTGACAAGTTTGAAATTATGAAAATTCCAAGATCCGAGAACAATCAAGCTGATGCTCTTTCCAAATTAGCAAGCTCAGCAGTTGGAGAGAATCCTCGAACAATTTTTTTGGGAGATTAAAGAGAAAAGAAGCATAGAAGAAATGGGGGATGTTAATTTCATCAGTCGAGGAAACTCTTGGATGGATGAGATTATTGAATACAAAACCAATGGAACCTTGCCAAACAATCCACAACAAGCAAAGTATGTGAAAGCTAGAGATGCATGGTTTGTTTTATGGCAAGGGCAGCTATATAAAAAGTCTTTCACTCACCCACTATTGAAGTGTATTACTCCAGAGAAAGGAAAGGAGATACTTGAAGATATCCATGAAGGCTTTTGTGGCTCTCACATAGGAGGAAGGGCATTGGCAGAAAAGGCACTAAGGAATGGGTATTACTGGCCTAGCCTGAGACATGATGCCATGACTTATGTGAGAAAGTGTAAGAAGTGTCAGCTGTTTGGTAACTTACCACAAAGACCAGCCAATAATTTAAATCCAATTTTGAGCCCAATACCTTTTGCTAAGTGGGGAATGGACATTCTTGGCCCATATCCACAAGCATCAGGGCAAAGAAAGTATGTCTTGGTCGCGGTAGACTACTTTACTAAGTGGGTAGAAGCAGAGCCTATGAGAAATATCAAACATGGGGATGTTAAATGGTTTATTTGGAAGAATTAATAACAAGGTTTGGGGTACCTCGGTGAATAGTGTTCGATAATGGTCCTCAATTTGAGACTCCACAGTTAAGAGTACGGCTATAAGACCAAGGCATCTCAGCTTATTTTTCCTCAATTGGCTATCCACAAGCCAATGGACAAGTAGAAGCCTTCAACAAGACCATTAGCACAGGAATGAAGAAAAAGCTGAAAGCTGCAAAAGGTCTATGGGTGGACGAATTGTACAATGTTCTCTGGTCTATCAGGACTATAGCAAAGAATTCCATAGGGGAAACCCTGTTTATGTTGGTATATGGAGAAGGAGCAGTTCTCCCCATTGAAATGTGTGAGCCTACTCTAAGAGTTATGCTATATGATGAAGGTGCTAACTAGGAGATGATGAAAGCCACCTTGGACATTTTACCTGAGGTTAGGGGCAATGCTTTGCTCAGTCAAGAAATGTATAAGCTAAATATGACTAGAGAACACAACAAAATAATAAACCATAGACCAATGTAGTTAGGGGATCTTGTGCTGAGAAAGATGAAGTCAATTAGGAGAGCTGATGAGTAGGGCAAGCTTACTCCCAATTGGGAAGGTCCATACGAGATCGTTGAAGTATTGAGAGATGGAACTTATCGCTTGCAAACCCTAGATGGATATGAAGTGCCCAGAACATGGAACGCTAATAATTTGAAAAAATACTATTTATAACTTGGTTTCAAGAAACCATAATGTAAGGCCATGAGCCCACCTATTTAATCTACGTAGATCAACTAGAAAACGAATTTCTTATTGTACAGAATTGGTTACGGGCCGCAATTAATGAAACTTTTGTTTCCACTAATATGCGTCTTTATATACCAAGTACATGCTTGTTAAAACAGACGCTGATTTCAGCAGTTAGGCCACAGCCCCATAATTGTTTTGAAACTAATAAGGGCAGGATCCCAGGAATTAACCACAGGTTAATGTTTGGAAATTAAAAGCAAAAAGAGTCTTTTATGCCAAATAGGGTCACATACCCCCATAGGTGATTATGGATCACCAAATCTAAAGTCCGATATTTAGAACTTTACCTAAATACGTGATAAATAAGGGCAAAAACCCTTACTGCGAACAGACTAATAACAGTTTCGATCCCTAAGTTTAAGGGCAATCAATATGATTAATTGATTCATTACTCTTTAGGAGTGATGAATCAATTAAATACTAAAATTTGTAAACTCAGGGATCTTACTGTCGGAAAAAGTTTTACTTAAAATAATAAGAGTGGAAGTATCAAATCTCTATAAGTTAGGACACCTAAAGGGATTCCAAGTTGTTTACTGACCAATTACGTGTGGTGCAGCTGAAGTTATACGAAAACACCGAAGATGCCAAAAATTGGTTTGAACACATTAAACCAGGTCACCAAAAGATGACCGAGTCTAATGAAAAAAACACTAAATTTGACATATCTGGTGTCATATGATTACACTGGATATGCCAAAAGTTTAGTCAACTCTTTGCAAACACTTATAAATTTCATATGAAGAATGTCTAAGTTAAATCTCAATATTTACTTATAAGTGTTATGGCTTATAGGTAAAGTCTTTAAGTGAAATTTCTATGAGAAATCTCTAAGTCAAAATCTTCAACTTATGCTGTAAACTTCTAAGTAAAGTGACTTATGATTTAAACTTCTGAGAGAAATGGCTAACGATTTAAATTTCTAAGTGAAGTGTAACTTCATGGATTATAAGTGATAAGTTGATATTTTATATGTATTTTACCCCCGATTCCGAATGATTTTTAGCTCTAAGACGGCTATTTTGAGCCATTTCTACTAACTTTTGCTATTTTGAGTGTTTGTTGTGCTTTTTATTAGATTTTACAGGAATCGATGATTTATCGTTGTTTTCCGAGCCTTTTGAAGCACTTGAAGAAGTTAGTGAAACTTTAAGTCATGTGGGAAGCTTAACTGAAGATTAGAAGGGCTAAAACGAAGAATTAAAGAAGTAATTAAGAAAGAACGAGCAAAAACCGAGAAATGAAGGCAAACAAGCTGCCCGCCCGGACCGAAGCTGTGCACCCGGGCGAAGGCTGCACGCCTGGACCCTCCGGGCGGGTGGCTCTGAAGGGGGTTTTTGCGTGTTTTTGAGCGTAATTAGCCCAAGTACTTAAGGCTTTGTATTGCTAATTAGTCATGAACGCCTCTTTTACTTTAGAACCCTAGTTTTACTCTAAAATTCTCTCAAAGTGTAGAATTCCTTTCAATCTTTCAATCAATAATAGTCAGATTTTATTTCAATCTTAATTCTTGTTCTTAATTGATGTTTATTATTATTTTCAATTTATGTTCTTAGTTTTAATAGTTTTATGTTTAGATTTAATTTCTTCATTATTGTTGGTTTTGTTTAGTTTAATCATATTTAGGATGTTAATTGCTTTTATTGATTTAGTTTTTGTTCTTTCAATTATGAGTGAATAGTTCCTTTTCTAGGACTAGGGGATCCATGGATTAATTGGTGATGTTTTGCTCATAAATATTAGTTTACCTATTAATGTGCTTGAATTCCTATTGTCAATTGTTATTGCTTTCAATTAAATACTGGCCAGGTTTAGTTGTTAGTTTGATATTGTTGAAATCGATGTCGAGAGGTAAGATTACCACAATTAGATCATAAGGACAATAGGCAAAACGAGTCTAAGTGAGCGAGAGCCATTAGAGGACTTTTGAAGGGGACTAGATTCGTGAGAATTAGTGGACCTTAATTCAAGGAAATTGATAATCTAATTATTTATTTGTGTGCAATTCGTTGGTTAATCTGTGGTGAACCGATGTCCTAGGTTTAGTCATTAATTAAATTCCTTAATCAATTTAGCTCTAATTCTAGTTAATTNTCTAGTTAATTTCTTGGTCATAATTGTCACTCAAAGGCCCTTTGCATAGTCTAGACTTTTTAAAACTAATAGGTTTAATTGCTTCCCTGTGGATTCGATCCCTACTTCCCTAGCTATATTAGTTAGAGTGGTTAGGTTTATTTTTGATAGGTGTGCGATAGCCTCATCAATTTTTGGCGCCGTTGCCAGGGAAGCAATTTTTAATTCTATTAGTCGGGTTTATACTGTTTTCTTTTTATTTTTCTTAGTCTCAAAGAACTATTCGGTTCTTTGAGGCAGTTTCTCATCTTTGCTCGGAGTTACATATTGTGCAGGTTTATAGGTTTATGCAAACCGACCACGAGNTACGAGCCTGACATTTTTATTTTCCCTGAGCCCGAGCAAGTATTTTTGAAGCAGTTGAGATGTAGTAGACGCCGAATTTTTCTTCCTCGATCCGTGGAGGAAACTGTTTCTGATTTATCTGAGTTTTTCGAGTTCACCTTCAACCCGTTGTTTGAAGGGTATTTAGAGGTCGAAATGGCTGCCGAAGGAGAAGGACAGGGTAGAGGACCACCACCTCCACCACCGCCACCTGCGGCCCGTTCGTTAAGAGACTATTCCTTGCCTAGTACGGAGTCTATGGCTGGAGGTTATTCAGTACCTGATACCGATGCTGCTAATTTTGAACTGAACCCGGCCCTTGTGAATATGGTTGAACGAAATCAGTTTTCAGGGACATTGAAGTAGGATCCGAATCTACATTTGCAGAATTTTCTTCAATATTGTGATACTATCAAGCAAATGAATGTTTCCAAAGATTACATTAGAAGGAGAATGTTCCCATTTTCGTTGAAGGACAAGGCTAGAACCTGGTTGAATAATCTTAATATGGCTACAATTACTTGTTGGGAGGACTTGGCTCTTGCTTTTCAGAGGAAGTACTATCCACCACAGAGAACTGCTTTATTGAGGAGTCAAATTACTAACTTTAATCAGGAGACAGATGAGTCACTTTATGATGCTTGGGAACGGTTTAANTTTATGATGCTTGGGAACGATTTAAGGAGTTATTGAGAATGTATCCTCATCATGGGCTTGAGAAGTGGTTTTTGGTTCAATCATTCTACAATGGTTTGGGTAATGAGAGTAGAGCTTTGTTAGATTCTACTGCTAATGGTCGATTCATGAACCAGGAGGTCAATGCTGCATATGAACTGATTGATGAAATTGCCACTCATAATTCACAGTTTGGTAACCTTAGAGGGCATTCCAAGAAGGGTGGAAAACATGTAGTTGATGATAAGTATGAGAGTTTAGCTGCACAGTTCAATGCCATAAGTCAGAAGCTTGATAAGATTGGTACTACAACTCCTTCACCATCACCTGTAGCTGCACTTTCGGGATACACTAACCCTTTTTGTGATTCCTGTGGTTCATTCGGTCATAGTTCCCAGTCATGTACCAGTTCAGTAGAGCAAGTGTGTGCCTTTCAAGCCTACAAGAACAACCCATTTTCCAATACATATAATCCAGGCTGGAAGGATCACCCATACTTTTCCTACAAGAACAACAGCAATGTACAGAATCCTCAGCAAGCTATATCACCTCAGCAGGTACCACAGCAGATGCAGAGATATGTACCACCACACCCACCAGGTTTCAGCAGGCCACCACTATCAGCACCACCATTGCCAATTCAACCTAGTGGTGAAATTTCAGAGCTGAAAAATATGATGTTGCAGATGCAGAAAAATATGGAGGCAATGCAGGCTCACAACAAGCACCTGGAGACTCAGATAGCTCATATTGCACAATCAACTGCTCAAAGGCAACCATGCCACCTTCCATCACAACCTACACCTCCAGTATCACAGGCATCACAGAATCCCCCGAGGGACCATGTCTATGCCATTACTTTGAGGAGTGGAACTGCTTATGAGGGCCCGAAAATGCCTACTGATGATGTTAATTCTAATGTTGCAGGTGGAGCTAAGAAGACCAGTGATGTGGTGATTGAAGATTTAGGGACAGTTCCAGCTAAGGAAACTGAAGCACCTAAGGAGAAGGTAGATGCTAAATCGATTGATACTGTCTCGAGGTCACATGTTAGGTTTCCCTTTCCGAACAGGGTGACCAGGAGTAAGAATGATATTCATTTCAGTAAATTTTTAGATATTGTGAAGAATTTGCAGGTTACTGTTCCATTTACTGATTTAATAACTCAGATTCCTACTTACACTAAATTTTTGAAAGATATTTTGAGCAGGAAACGTGAGTTGAATGTGGTGGAGACCGTAGCACTTACGGAGGAGTGCAGTGCCATATTGCAAAACAAGTCACCACCTAAGTTGAAAGACCCGGGAAGTTTTTCTATTCCTTGTAATATTGGCCCACTATCTATTGATAAAGCTTTGTGTGATTTAGGGGCTAGTGTTAGTGTCATGCCTTTGTCTATTTGCAAAAAGCTTGATATGGGTGCTTTGATGGTTACTAACATTACTTTGCAGATGGCAGATAGGACAGTGAAATACCCTAAAGGTATTTTAGAGGATGTTCCGGTGAGAGTCGGGATATTCTTTATTCCTGTTGATTTTGTAGTGATGGATATGGAGGAGGATGCACCTATCCCTATTCTAGGTAGACCATTCTTACACACCGCAGGAGTTGTTATTGATGTAAAGAATGGAAATTTGACTCTTTCTATAGGTGATGACAAGGTTACCTTTAACCTTTATATTGCATTGAAAAATCCTATAATAGAACAATCATGTCATGCAATTTATACTCTTAATGAAATTGTTCTTAATGACTTGCCTTGATCCCTTAATAAGGATCTTCTGGAGGCCCCTGTGTGTTTGGATTATATTGCAAGTGACGAATATGGTGTTACTAACAAGCTATGTCAGGATCAAAAGAAAAGGAAATCTCGTCCCAAGAAACGTCGGAAACCTCGAAAACAATCTTCTCATGCTTGTAATATGAATACGAAAAATGATAAGGTTTTTAACAAGGAACGTGAAGCATTTGAGCAACCAATAATTCCTAATTGCTTTGATTATTTAACGAAATGTGGTTCACGTTCACTCTTCGATCCTCCATGAGCTATGAGGTAACATGGTCAAGCTAATGACCTTAAACAAGCGCTTTGCGGGAGGCAACCCGTAGTTAGTTTAGTTTTTAGTAGCTTTTTCATTTTTATTTTCTTAGTTTAGTAGGGACTTTAACTCTATTCTTGGTCTTGGTGAGGAGAGTGAGGGACTAATATTGTTTCCCAAGCGTTTTTGGGTGTTCTGTAGGTGTTGAGCGACTTAAAACAAGGAAAAAACAGAGAAGAGTCGTATGCCCGGACCCCTCCGGGCGTGTGGCAATCGTCCTAGGCGCGCAACCCAAAACTGGAAACTTAGAATTTTTTTGGAAATTTGGAAAAAGAGCTGTATGCCCGGACCCCTCCGGGCGCCCAGCCCGCGGCCCGGGCGAATAGACTGCTCGCGGCAGATTCAAAGGGTCAATTTTAAACGGCCATAACTTTTTTTTCCGGGACATTCCACGAGGCGTACGACCTATAGTTGGAAAGCTCTTTGAGTCTACTTTCCAATGAAACAAGAATCACGTTAATCCAAATTATGTTTTGTGAGATATGGTCGAAACAATGAGAGGTGGTCAAATTTCAATCCTTGTATGCTATATGCAATACCATCTACCACTCACGCCTCTTTCTTATCCTTGCACAACTTCATCCTCTCACCCATATACAACATATTAAACCCCCAGGACTCTCTAAACCCCTCCACCATCTCTCTTATCTCTCGCCTTACTTCCTTCAGCATGAGGACATTGCTGAGTCCGGCTTGGGGGAGGTAACTTTATTGCTTTCTTAGTTTAGTTTTTATTGCTTTCTAGTGTAGTTTTATTGCTTTCTTAGGACAGTCATATGGTTTGTACTACTTGTTAGAAGTAGGCGTTTACATATGACTAAAAAAATGTACTGCCTTCATAGTTTAGATTTCTTTATTTGCTTTTGATAGTTAGCTTTAGTTGATTGATTGATTGTTTGGTTGGTTTGATGAAACTTTGTGAATGGTGACTTCCCTGTGCCCCGCATTTTATTTAAAAATGTTTTTGATTGCTTTGGGCATGTGATGAGTTATGTTTTGGGAATTGCCAACTTAGACTTGAACTTGACTTAGCTTGAAACAATTTCTAATCTTGCCATTATAGCCATGTGTAGAGTAGAGGCTTGAACTGTGTTAATGGGAGGATTTGAGCCGCATACATTTTTTCTATGCTTATTCCTTTTCATGTGTGCTTAGTTCCTGGTGCATGTATGATCCATGTTTTTGGCTTCTGACTCTAGTAGCTTGGCTCTGATATGTTACATGCTACGAATGATAAAAGGCAATCATTTCTTTTAGGAGCTTTCAGATTTTAGGCATTCCTTCACAAAATTTTCCCTTGGTCCTTATTTTGAGCTTTTACCCTTCATTTGCATTTTAGCCACATTACAACCCTATTTGGCCTTGTTCTAATCATTTGATATATGCCCAAGCTTGGCTTGGGGGAGTTGAGAGTTGTTTTGTTGTTGTGTTGCATTTGTTGGAGGTTTTGGAGGATTGGAAAATTGTGAAAAGGTTGTTCTTAAAGTTTAATAATAGGTCTCACATTAAGGCTCTGCATACCAATGTCTAGGCTAGTTTAATGAAGAATTAAAATGTTATACATCTTTTATTGGCCTAGATATATATGTGTGATGATTTTGTCTTTGACATGTCATTAAGAGTCGTGAGCCTAAGTTGAAAAAAATGGAAAAAAAAGAAATGAAAAATGAAAAAAAAGAAAAAAAAAGAGTTGAAGACAAAAAAAGAAATTGAAATGATGTTGAAAAAGAAAAGGCTTGTGATATTTGGAGTAGTTGAAATGTAAAGCTTATGGTGTGATGTGATTCTATGAGAATTGGCTTGATGTTGGAGATGTTGATTTTGATTTTTGACTGTTACATGTGTATAGCCCGCATTTACCACCACATTATCCCAAATTCTATCTTACCCATCACCCTAGCCACGTTACAAGCTTATAAAGACCTTTTTGATCGGCATGTGCACGTTTTTAGTTCTTGTGAATTGAGTCAATTGCCAAAGCTAGGGAGTATTACTTGTATTTCAAGTCAACATTCATACTAGGATTGAGTGACTACCTTTAAACACTTGCATGAGGTGTGAGATGTGGGCTTGGGTTCTCAAAATTTGCATTCAAACACTTATTGCATTTGCATCCTTATTTGGGATTAAGGGTGAGCTTCATTATCTATGCTCAATTTTATGTTTGGAGTAACACCGAGTGAGCTACTCTAGTCATCGACTTCTATTTCTTACATGGTTGGCTTGTTGATTTTGATTTGAGTGGATGGCGGTCAAGGGATTTTGATGGGTTGGTTGAGGATCTTGCATACTCAGAATTGCTTGAGTTAATCTTGTTTTGCAAAGTTAAAGGGGTGAAGTCATTGTTTGCTTGAGGACAAGCAAAGGTTTGGCTTGGGGGAGTTTGATAAGTTGAAATTTTATATGTATTTTACCCCCGATCCCGATTGATTTTTAGCTCTAAGACGGCTCTTTTGAGCCATTTCTACTAACTTTTGCTATTTCGAGTGTTTGTTGTGCTTTTTATTAGATTTTACAGGAATCGATGATTTATCGTTGTTTTCCGAGCCTTTTGAAGCACTTGAAGAAGTTAGTGAAACTTTAAGTCATGTGGGAAGCTTAACTGAAGATTAGAAGGGCTAAAACGAAGAATTAAAGAAGTATTTAAGAAAGAACGAGCAAAAACCGAGAAACAAAGGCAAACAAGCTGCCCGCTCGGGTGAAGGCTGCACGCCCGGACCCTCCGGGCGGGTGGCTCTGAAGGGGGTTTTTGCGTGTTTTTGAGCGTAATTTGCCCAAGTACTTAAGGCTTTGAATTGCTAATTAGACATGAACGCCTCTTTTACTTTAGAACCCTAGTTTTACTCCAAAATTCTTTCAAAGTGTAGAATTCCTTCCAATCTTTCAATCAATAATATTCAGGTTTTATTTCAATCTTAATTCTTGTTCTTAATTGATGTTTATTATTATTTTCAATTTATGTTCTTAGTTTTAATAGTTTTATGTTTAGATTTAATTTCTTGATTATTGTTGGTTTTGTTTAGTTTAATCATGTTTAGGATTTTAATTGCTTTTATTGATTTAGTTTTTGTTCTTTCAATTATGAGTGAATAGTTCCTTTTCTAGGACTAGGGGATCCATGGATTAATTGGTGATGTTTTGCTCATAAATATTAGTTTACCTATTAATGTGCTTGAATTCCTATTGTCAATTGTTATTGCTTTCAATTAAATACTGGCCAGGTTTAGTTGTTAGTTTGATATTGTTGAAATCGATGTCGAGAGGTAAGATTACCACAATTAGATCATAAAGACAATAGGCAAAACGAGTCTAAGTGAGCGAGAGCCTTAGAGGACTTTTGAAGGGGACTAGATTCGAGAGAATTAGTGGACCTTAATTCAAGGAAATTGATAATCTAATTATTTATTTGTGTGCAATTCGTTGGTTAATCTGTGGTGAAACGATGTCCTAGGTTTAGTCATTAATTAAATTTCCACTTTTGGAAAGCCACAAAGTAATCAAACTAAGGAAATAAGAATCAAAAGATAAATTGATAAGTGCTCAAAAGGCACAAATGTATAATACAAACAGTTGGAATAAAAACCAACGATGAATATCAAGATTGTCAAAGATTATACAAGCCAACAAATTGTAAATTAAAAAGGAGTAAATATTCAAGAAGTGGCTGGTGTCGGCTTGTCAACAGTAGTGAATGCAGTGGTGTCTGCTCCAACCCCAGCCTCCTGGTCATTTTCGTTCTTTTACTTGTTTTCCTCATCAGCTGCCCCGGCTTCTTCTTCCTCATCCTCAGCACCCGAGAAGCTGGAAGGGCTAGGAGGAGTGTCCCCACATAGTTTGGCCAAGTGAGCCCTGGTGGCATAGTCTAGTCTCTTCTCGAAATATTTATATGGTACGTATTCCTCAAGGCCGAGTTGCCAAGCCTCTGCAATCCTCTGTGTGGTGGATTCCTCAACCTCCAGATATTTTTGGACTGCAAATTGTCCAGCTTGGTTCATCTCCTCTTCTTTCTCCTTCTTGACCTCCTCGACTCGAGCATTGGCAGCTTTGAGTTGCTCATTTAGCTCGGCTACCTTCTTCTCGACCTCTCCAGCTCTCAACTCGGCAACCCTTTTGTCGGATACCATCTGCTCTAAGTCTAACTCCTTCTTTTTATATCATTCAAGCTCCATCCACAGTTCCACATTTCTTGTTTCCATGACCAAGTTCTCCTCTTTGGCTTTACCCAAAGAGGCAGCCAACTCGTTCACAGCATGGGAATTCTAAGCTTGAATTCTACGGACTTATTCGCTCAAATAGGACTCATAGATGTCGGGCTGCCTTTGCCCTCTTCTTTTTGGTTTGAGCAACCAGTTTTTGAATGTACTGAAGTCGGAAGATGGTCTGTCATAGAGAAGAAAGACAAGAAATATAATAAAAATCCACTAAGTATTGAAAGAAAGAACTAAAAACATATTACAGAATTAGTGAAAAATAAGAATACTAAGTTGAGAAGTTTACCTCAATGAAGTTGTTGAAGCAGGGACCAAGCTGTCCATCAAGGATGCCTCTCAGTGACTCCTTGTACTCCTTATCTCCACAACGAAGAACCTCTCTTACCAACTCCTTCTTGTAGTTGGAGTCAAAGGTTTTGGAGGTTGAAGGAATATCACCTTCTTCATCCAAGAAGTCCTTTTCAGAGTCGGCCACATCTGTAGTTGGAAAGGGAATAATTATGGCACAAGGATCTCTAGGAGATGTAATAGAGTCTTCAGAACGAGTACTAGAGACTGAGGTTATAATGTGACGTGCAAATTTAATACCTGATGCCATAGCCGAGTCAAGGTATTCCAGGGGCATGTTCTCCCTGATGGCCTCCTGCATCCCAGCAGCCGGATGCCATAGGAGGAAGGTCATTGGGATCCCTTAAGGTGGGGTCCTTGTACGTTCCTCCAATAGTAAGACCAACACGTCTGGCCTCATCTTGTGCAATTGGATCCATCAATCCAAGTTTCTTTTTATAGGGATTGTCAAAGACATGGCCCCTTAGCAGGCTGCTGGTTGACCGGAGAGCTTTGTCCTTCCGGTGGTATGGAACCTCTTTTGAGGACGGGCTGTCCCCAAGAGGTTGAGCAGGTGAAGAGACCGGAGAGGACTCATTGCTAACCAATGAAGTTGGCCTCTTTTTCTTTTAAGGATTGATGGGGAGTGGAGAAGAACTCTCTTTCCTCTTCAGTTTGGTAGGGAGAGCTTTTAGCTTCTCCTTACGATTGTCTTTTTTCTCTTTACCCAGCACTGAAGACCGGGTATCTCTTGTTGACTGCAAAATGAACAAGGTAATTCAGAAAATTGTCAAAGAAGCAAGGCACCGAATGTGCAAAATAATTATTCACTGATGTAAAACTCGGTTATCCATGAGATATCAGGATAAACACTACTAAATAATATCAGGAAAAGCACTAAATTCTACAATTTGTTAAAAAATAAGTAACAAGTAGTGAAGTCAAGTTGTTTTACAGATAATGCAAAGAATGTTAAATTTTTTTTTTTGACTTATTCGGTGATGTCAACTGATACAAAGTGTGCCAAACTTGCATTAACACACCCTCAACTCGGTATCTTTTAAAAGAAGTATTAATCTATGAACTTAAACACATTCGGGGACACAGGTTGAGACCGAATGTGCCAAAACATCATTAACAGACGGTCAACTCGGTTACATTTTCAAAGGCCGAGTGTCGTTTACATAGAAGCAGATTTGACACATTCGACATCAAGAGTTGATACCGAATGTGCCAAATCTTCATGCTAGTACATTGATTTTGCATAAAAAAAATTTTTATTGACCGAGTTGCATATACATTAAAGATGTTTCGACACATTCGGCATCAACAGATGACGCCGAATGTGCCAAAACTGCATGTTAACATATTTAACTCGGTCTCTGAAATTTTGACCGAGTTGCATTAAAGACAAATGAAATTCGACACATTCGGTGTCATTAAATGACGCCAAATATGCCGAACTTCGAGGAATTTGCATTCTACTCGGCCTCTTTCAGGAGGCCGAGCCTCTTCTCAGTTTAAAAAGTAAGATAAAAAAAAAGAAAAAAAAGGAAAAAAAATAAAAATACATACATATAAATAGATATTTTATATAACAGTGAAAAGGATGAAAATGTTAAGGAAATAAGAATACTTGTATTTATAAATAAATTTACAAAAGCTAAACTTCATAGAAATTAACATTTGATACATCCGGTATCATATAGTGATACCGAATGTGCCAAATTCAAGTTTGCATGCTTTGCATTCGTCTTCCCAAGGGAGACCGATTAAAAACTAAGTGTGATAATTTTTGGCACATCAGGTGTCAAACAATGACACCGAATGCCTCTCGTGCTTTATGTTTAAATAAATAAAAAAATAATAATAAAATAATAAACAACAAAATGGCAATCCCAAAGGAGGCCGAGTCTAATGGGTGTGAAATGAAATTTGGCACACCCGGTATTTAGAAATAACACCGGCTGTGACAAATAACATTTCAAACCAATGTATTTATCCTCTTTAAGAGAGGCCAAATGTAATCCAAGTCCTATAATTTTTGACATATCCGGTATCAATATGATTGATTATATTGATTTTTATTAATGTTGTCACCATTTCTTAATAATTAATCACTTACAAATTCTACTAATGTATAGAAATCTTATTGAATATAAATTACATTGTCTACAGAGAGGTATGCTATCTTAAAAAAAAATAACAATAATAAAATAAAAAAAGAAGAAGTCGAATGAAATGAAGGACTTATGACTTTTGGCAACTCCAGTGTCCATACCTCGGTAGATTGCCTCTTTTGAAGAGGCGTCTTTCCTTTTGACTGTGCCAGGCGTCGAAAGAACTCGGCTTGTTCCATTTTTCCTTTTTTCTTTGCAAAATAGAAGACCGGGTTATATATACTTACACAAATTCAAAAACAAAGTCAATAAAGGAATATCATAAAAAAAAGGGAAACCTACCAGCATTACCACCATACACTAACCCACAAGCTTCAAGAAACTTGTAGTTAGTGAAAAGGTATTTGAAGGGAATCCATTTGGAAGGAATCTCAAAACTCATTCCTCTCCATTTAGCAGTTGTTTTCCTAAAGATTTCTAAAATGGCTAAGTCATTGGTGTTTAGTTTGGGAGGGTTGGTCACTTTGCCTTTGAATTTGGGGCTTAAGTTCCATTTATTCATCTAGCCACAAATTCGGGGTCATCATATTTAATAAAGACAAAGTCCCCTCGCCAAGGGGTAGCCTTGTTAGACTTCTCTATGCAGTAATGTACTTGTCGTCATTAGCCAGTGTAAACCAACCTTGTTTACATCTGGCGGCCTTCGTTAATTTGTGCATATGTACAAAAGCAGAAGAAGAAGGCCTAAGGTTATTTAATTTATAAGCAGCAGCATAAGTTACAATATGATGCCATGAGTTCGGAGTTAGTTGGCCTAAACCTAAATCATAACTATTAAGTAGATCTAAAAAGAAAGGAAAAAAGGGAATGGAGACGCCCAGGTCAATCATGGACATATAGACACCGAAGCATCCCTCCGGTACATTTTAAAAGAGAATTTCCCTTCTTAGGGAGAACAAGTTGAAAACTTTTGTTGTTAATAAAAGAATTACCATACCGAACAATGTTAATGTCCTTAATGGCATCCCATCTCATCAGAGCAGTCTTAGGTGTGGGATAAGTGGTGGGTTTGCTAGGAGGTGTAGTGACCTCCATTTCTGATTCTGTAGCCGAGTGTCCTGATTTGGCTTCATCCGCAGATCTCTCCATGGAGTCTGCTGGGTCCTTGCTGGTTAAGATCCGTGAGGCTGTTTGTTTAGTTCTTGCCATATCCTCCTGCACAGGAAGGAATGGAAGAATAGGTGACCCCAATGAAGAAAGAACATTTGGGGAAATGGAATATTGAGAGCCAGGTGATGAACCCTGACCTATCTCTACTGGATTACTACTAGGAACAATTAAGAATGGATTACTTGCATTATGGGGAGAAGTGAACTAGAAGACATGATATAAGGAAAGAATAAATGTCAAAAGGGGATGAAAGGCAAATGAGACTGCACAGCAAGGCCCAAATTGATTTAATTAGATGGGTTATGGATTATGGATCCATCAGCCCATCTGAGGGGAAAATGATGTGGCATGCCAAGTCAGCTGCCACGTGTTAGCTTCTGAAGGGGCCACGTGTTCATTTAGCCAAAGTAAAAAGCCAACATGGCACTGCCACATTGTAATGGAAGATTTTCCTTAACAAGGTCCCACTTATCTATGTGTCATCACATGATTAGACCATGTGTCTATTTAAACAAATAATGGAAGATGACTCATCGCTATGTGTCGAATTGCAATTCGTTATTAAAATAGAGGCCAAAGCAAACCATTGGGCCTTGAGGACTTAATGATATAAGCCCATAAGGCTTATAAGGAAAAGAAAGTCAAGAAAATGCAACAAGTGTCGCGCTCTCATTGGTTAGAGGATTGTACTTGAGGCTATAAATACCCCTCAAAATCCTCATTTTTAGTACATTCAAGATTCATTGGAAACTTACAATATTTTAGGGAAACTTCTCTCTAAAACTATTTACTTGTTGTTTATTGTTACTTAATCAATTCTCTCTCTTACAAATACTTACTTAAGCATCGGAGGGGGAAATAATCCTAGAAGGATTATTGTCCTTTTTTCCAGGTTCTTGGAGGGCACGTCAGCAGGAATTGAATCTATCCTCACCACCAGTCTAGGTCAGTGAAGTCCTCACAGTCCCTACCCCACCTCATTGCTCCTACAACAACAGAATTCATAAAGTTGTTCATGAAGTTTTAAATTAGGTTTTATGAAATCATAAAATTTGTAGTTTTATGGTTTTTAATGATCTAAACTTTTATATTATGATCATAAACTGTTGTCGTATTCATCTGTGATAGTTTTATGAAGTTTAGATTTGTTTTTTAAGGGTTTTAAAGTTGTTTAATATTGTTGTCAAATTTTTAAAGTCATGAAAACATAAAGTAAAAAAAATATTATGAACATGTTTTACTTCATGAAACATAATTTTAAAGCATAGATTAGATGTACAATGATGGTATTAGATTGTAAAAGAGTTTTATGCTTGATTTATGATGTTTTGATGAGTTTTTAAGGAGTTTTGAATAAATAAATAAAACAGTAAATTTTTATTAACTCATGTTGATGCCTAATTAAAATTAGTAGCATGTGAAACAATTAGTTATAATTATTTTTAATGCATCAAAATATTGTATGGTGATCTTAGGACATGACTATAGTGTTTTATGATCAAAATATGATATTTAGAAGGATTTTAAAGTATTTTAAAGTAATTGAATGAAGCTGCCATTTTTGGAAAATTATCGAAAATCGAGTGTTTTGCAAAAGAAAAGTTAAAATAAAATATGGAATTGAATAGAGACCATATGAGGAACGTTTTGGACAAGTTTCCAACATTAAAAGTTAGTTTAGTGTTGTTGTAGAAGTTAGTCAACAACGTTTTAGTTTAGTTTCGGTTTCTCTATGTAGAAAAGTAGATTTTATGCTTGGTTGTTGACCTTACATGTTATGAATGTGGACATGAATTGGTGTTTGGTTGACTTGCATGAGAAGTATGATAGTATGAAAGTATGATTCTTATATTTAGTTGACATTCCACATCTATAGCATTATTAATTTATCATGAGTAATTGGAATATTAAAGTTCTTTATAAAGTTGGCCAATAGCTAATAAAGAAGGAAAAGAAGTTAGTAAAGTTAGTTATTTACTTAATCAACAAGATAGGTAGTTAGTAAATTTTTATTCACATGTTTAATAAAAGTTTAATGAGCAAATGTTTTATAGCCACTCACAGTTTAATGTGTGGTCAAGAAAGATAAATAGTTATCTACTCACAGTTAATGTGTTGTAAAGGAAGTTTAGTTTAATTAAAAGACACACAAGGTTATTTTTAGAGTTACTTTGAACCAAGATAATTAATATGGTTTTGCTTGACTCTATGCATGCTCCTATATGTTGTTGTTTGTGAATCATGATATTGTTAAACCGGTTAATCACGTAAAGTGAAGAGGATTCGCACCAAAAATCTTACAACATATATACCTTGAGTATGAACAATGGGAGGAGTCGTATGGAACAGTGATCTATGACTTCTAATTGGGGTAAAAAATATTGTACTCCTTTATATTTTTAATGCGTTGGAATTCCATCACTATATGCGACATAGGTAATACCTTCTTGGAGTTTCTCCCAAGTTGGTGCCCTATAGGGCGATTTTAAAGGAAAGGAAACCCATTCGATGCGAAATCCAAAGTATAAATATAATAAATAATTTTATTGGAGTTGAGTCTATACATTAGTGAAGAGTTGTCAACGGTAAGAAGTATATGTGTTATACTTTTCCTTTATTTTATTATTTGTAATGTTTTGCATAGTCTTTGGTATTTATGTACTCAACTTTGCTGATTGTGTGTGTTTGTGTGCATGGCTTTGTCTTTGACTTGACCCTCCGATGACCCAATTGATGGCGAGTAATTGTCTAGAATAAGAGAGAGCTACAAGTACAAGTGGACATAGTCAATCATGCTGGGTTGGAGTGTGAGCGCTTGCATTGTAGTTTCCGTAGTTTAATGGACTTATTAATTTTATTGCTTGATGTTGACTTTTGTTTTTAAAGTTTTTTTTTTATTTGATTTTGAAGGGTCGTTAAGACTGTTGCGAAGTGTAATAAAGATTTAATTTGGTTTTCTTTTTGGTTTTGACTTTGATTTGCTTGTGAGATTCTTTCAAGTTTCATTTTGAGTTTCAATTTTGTTTTTGGTTTTTAAGGACTTCCGCTGTAGTACTTTAATAAAAGCCTTAGCCTTTATCACGGTGGCGGTAATACTTTGGTTTTTCCTAGTTAAGTAGGGATTATACTTATGATTATTTATTATTGTTTTATATCATATTTGTATTATATTTCCGGAATATCAAAGGAGGAAAGTAAGGAAATTCCAGGGTGTTACATTCTACTTCGATCCAATCACTCTTATCACTTCCGCAGGACGAACTGTCCCCCGGAACGCCTTAGAAGATGAAGCTACTCCAAAAATATTTAGAGAAGGAGAAAAGACCTCCGGTGACTTTCTTTCCTCCAAAGACCCATATGCATGTGACTGTTGGAAGAGGGTTTAAATAGAGAGAATGAAAATTGAATGGGATGAGCCCATTAATAATCCGAAATGTTAGTTTCGCCTTTGTAAATGGCATTTCAATGAACCTGAAAATGTTGAACTACCAAGTCCCTTCATCGAACTCCCTATAGAACTTATGGAGGACATTTGGAAAAAACTTGATCTCAAAAGTCTATGCATGAGCCTAATGGTTAATGGATACTAGAATAAATACATCAATGAAATGGTCACTAGTGGAAAATTTCCTAATCGTAACGCCCTATTTGTAACAGGCCTTATATTGGATCGTTACAAATGAAGTTATTATAACGGGCATTTTGTTAAAACGTTACAAAATCGTGCTTTTTTCACCAGCCAAATGTTATTTGTAACGGGCTGAGTTAACATCCGATACAAACAATTTCTTTTGTAACAATTTGATTTCTTGCCCGTCACAATTACCTTATCATTTACTCCACTTTCATATATTTATAACGTACAAAATTATGCCGGTTACAAAAAAATATTCATTTGTAGCAGCCACGTGCTTTAACCGTTACAATTTTATGTCAATAAAAACCCTAATTCCATAAGCATTGCATAAACAAATTGGTGGTGTAAAAACTCAAACTTCTCCAAAACAACTTCCCGTGAAATCCACAGTTCCACCATCTCTCACCTTCCGAATAAAATAAATAATAAATAAGTTTTAATCAAAAATAATTATTTGTGGTCATAAATAATATTTCATGTTTTCAAAATATTTTAAAAGACTTCTAAGAGAAGAATTTTCAAAAGTTTCCTAATTTATATTGAAGGAAGGTCCTAAAGGTAATTTCTACTTGTTGGGATAAGTATGGGCTTTTCCAAATCCTACTTTGTGGCCTATAAGTACCCCCTTAAAACTAAAATTTCAGATTTTTATGCTCATACAAGTCATTCGGATTCCAAAATTTTAGAGAGAAAAGAGAGAAAAAAAAGGGGTATGACTTCCGAAAAAAAAGAGAGAGAAACAAAACTACAGTCACAGAAAGCAGAAAAAAATAATTTATTTTTGTGTTCTTGGGATCCGTGTGCAGCCGGATCACCGCCGGACAGCCGCCCTCGCCATCGCCGGCCACCACCATCGGCTGCCACCTTCCCTTTTTCGGTATGTTTTCGAACTTTTAAAAAAAAAAATTTCTCCTTCTTTCTTTTTAATTTAAGCTTGCAAATTCATGTTCATATCTATGTTTAATCATGCTTTTATAAGTTTTAATCATGTTTTAATAAAGTATGATTTGTTTTAAGGCATGAATTAAAATTGTTGTTCATGAAGTTTTAGATTAGGGTTTATAAATTATGCAAGTTATGATGATTTTATGAAGTTTAGATTGATTTTTAAAGGCTTTAAAAATAATATAAATTGCTGTCCAAAATTTATAATCATAAAATTCAATAGAATAAATATTTTGATCATGTTTTAACTTATGACAAATTGTTCTAAAGTATAGATTGGTTTCATAATCATGTTAGTTGATTGTAGAAGAGTTTTAGCATGAAATTATGATGTTTTTATGAGCTTTTCATGACTTTAAAGTTATTAAATAAATCTGAAATTTTTATAAAAACAAGTTAAAATAAGTTTTAAGTGTACATATTATGCTAGTATGATCACATATGAACTCTATGATGTTACATATAATTTTTAGTATGTTTTATGAAGTTTAAAAGTGATTTTAAGCATGTTTAACATGCTGTCCAGAATTTATAAAGTGAAGAATTAGGATTTTAAATTATGTAATTAGAATATATTGATCATATAAATTAAGTAATACATTGTATGATTGATTTATGTGGTTTTTGAAGCTTTTCAAGGAGTTTTGGAAATTTTATATTGCTGTCCACTTTTCTAAAGTGGAATAAAATTTATACTAAAGTTTCTAAATCATAAATAAGTCCTGAAAACCAAGTAGTCATACAATAGAAAAGTAAAGCGTAGTATGGAATTGAATAGAGACCATATAAGGAATGTTTTGGCCAAGTATCCAATATAGAAGTTAGTTAATAGGTGTTGTAAAACTTAGTCAACAAGGTTTTAATTTAGTTTTGGTTTTTCTTATATAGGAGACTTTGAACTAGTCCACTTCTAGAAGTTGTGGCGGAGCACCGTTACTTTACAAGGTACGTAAGTACTAAAGACAAGCACAGGTGTTAGAATACATGCTTGGATAATTCTTGATTGCATGAAATCTTGTATGGTTGTTGAATCATGAATTTATGTGCTTGACAAGTTTATTTGTAGCATGTTCTTAAGGTATGATGGAATTCCATGTTAAATAGTAATAAAAATTTTATAAGCTTGAATTGGAATGTTATGATCAGATTAATTTGGCCAATAGTTTATTAATCAAGAAAGGAAGTTTTTTTTAGTTGGTTAGTTACTTAATCAGCAAAAAAGGTAGTTATGAATTTTTATTCACATGATTAAAAGGAGTTATGAGCAATTATATTAGACATGTTGCTACTCATAGTTTAATGTGTGGTCAAAGAGAAAGCAAGTAATTTCTGAGGTAAAGGAAGTTCAGTTTAATTAAAGGACACACATGGGATTAACTTTTAATCACCTTAAATTGAAGATAATAAATATGGCTTGATTGATTTGATGCATGTCTTTATGTGATGTTGTGCGTGAGACATAATATTGTTAAACCGGTTAACCACGTAAAGTGTGAGAGGGCTTGCATCAAAACTCTTGGAATGTATATCCTTAGAGTATGAACAATGGGGGGAGTCGTATGGAACAATGATCTATGACTTCTAATTGGAGTACAAGACGTTGTACTCTTTTCTATTTTTAATGCGCTGGATATCCGTCACTTTAAGTGACATAGTAATACCTTCTTGGAGTTGCTCCCAAGTTGGTGCCCAATAAGGCGATTGTTTTGAGGAGGAAACCCGTTCGATGCAGGATCCATAAGTTTAAATATAATAATTAATTTAATTGAGTCCATGTACTGGTAAAAGTTGTCAAAGGTAAGTTGAGTGCATGTTTTATTCATTAATAGTTGTTGCATAGTCTTTAGTAGTTATGTACTCAGCTTTGCTGACTGTTTGTTTTGTATGCTTGGATTTGTCTTGGACTTGGGGTGAGTAGTTATCTAGTTAAAGGAAAGTTGCAGGTACAAGTGGGCATAAGTCATTTCATGATGGGCTAGAGTGAGAGCGCTTGCTGTGTTTGTAGCTGTACTTTATTTTATTGCTTATGAAGACTAACATTTATTTTGGATGATTGTTTTATTTTCTAAAGACCTTAGGTTTTGGTTTAGGTTTTAAGGGCCATTAATATGGTTCCGAAGTGTAATAAGTTTAAAGTTGATTTTTATTTTGAGATGGTTTTGAAGCTAATTTTAAATTGTTTTGGTTTTAAGACTTCCGTAGTAGTACTTTTATAAATGCCTTAGCCGTTATCACGGTGGCGATAATACTTTGGTTTTTCCATATTTAGAAGTTTTAATAAATACAATCCTTAATAATTATAATATGTTTTCCGAAAAAATGAGAAGTAAGAAGTTAGGAAATTCCAAGGTGTTACAAAGTGGTTACCAGAGCTTAGATTTTGAAATAAAATAAATTTTATCTTTGGGGGTACCCTAAGTTTTTAGTTTTTTTAAAGAGGAATTTCTTATGATGGAAAGTTTTCGAAAAGGGAATTTTTCTAAAAATAGTAATTTCCGAAAACGGAAAGTTTTGAAAAAAAAATATGCGTGCAGGTATGTAAGGAATTCAGGTGTGTATTATGTGTTATTGCTTTAATACCATATGGTGAGCTTGGGTAGGAAGTTTAAGCATGTAGGATAGACTCTGTTTCTGTTCTTTCATGCATTAAAGTTCATGACTAAGGTGTTGCTTATGTGAATTGTTGGGTGTAAAGAAAATTGTATGTTAGCCACAACACCTCTTTTTGTAGAACTGTTAGTTTGTTTTGTTTTGTATTGGGAAGGATGAACCATTAGTCTCAAGTTTTGTGCAGGATGCCACATAGTATGCCTAGTAAAGATACTCAAATAGGAACTTTGGAGAAGAAAGACTACGAAAGTCCGCCTTAATATGTCTGGAAAATACGGTCTACTGCTGGTACATGAGTACTGTGTTGAAGTTACCACAATGGGATCAGCCTGACCACGTAGCAGCCTTGATTGTTAGGTGTTTGCCCGATCGTTTACTCTATTTAGAGATTAAGGCAAAGTTTAGTGATTTCCATTTTGTTGTAGGCCTTCCGAACTATTCTAAGTATCAGGATGCAGTTGGTCAGTGGGGTTGTGATTGGAGGTTCTTGGAGGGGTATATTGCTAGGAAGGAGCAGGAGTATCAAGAAATGAATGCAAGTGAGGAGACCCCGCCAACACTAAGCCCATAAGGTAGCCAAGGAAGTGAAGACCTGATGGTGAAGGAGACTCCTACGGGTTTGAAGAGTGATGAGTCAAGGGATAGTTCGTGTTATGATATTGAGAACCCAGACCCAGTAATTCCAGTATATGTTGACTTGGTAACCGAATCTGAAGAAGAGGAAGAAGAATCAGATCCTAAGGAGGAAATGGATGAAGATATGGAGGTTGACACTAAGAATGACCCGGAGTTCATACCAAAGAAATTTGTGATGTCAAGAGACAAGAAAGATAATGTTTTTGATGTTTAATGTTTAGAGACTTTGTTTAGCTATTAATGTTTAATGTTTCTGATGTTTAGTTGAACAGTTTAAGTTATTGTTTACATTAGTTTGAATAAGTGGTAGTGAGACATAAGGAAAGGATAAGAAGAGTTAAGCAATAAATTTATTTTATGATTTAAAGCCTCAAATAGAATAGAACCAAGGGAATTATTTTTATTTCTTATGTGCTTTATTCTTATTTTAATGGTTGTGTAAGCAATCAAAACAAAGTGAATCATTCGCTCTACAAGAATGAAACTTCTTTTATGAGACGAAATGAGAAAGTGTTTTATGGTTTAAGTGTATGTTGTCCTAACTTGCAGTTAGACATAATTTAATATAAAGGTCTTTCCTTCTACCGAAGAAATAGAATGGCTGAACGTAACAACAATCAGCTGAATGAAGTAGTGAGGCAATTAGCTACTGTAGCTGAACAGTTAGCTGCTAGAGGAAATGGAAATGGTAGTGACCCTGCTGGGGAACTTTTCACGAAAATTTCTCTAAGTAAGCCACCCACTTACCAAGGAGAGCACAATCCAACTATTCTGGAGGGATGGTTGAGAGAGTTTAATAAGTTGTTTGGGGTAGTTGAGTGTCCAGAAGAGCTTAAAGTAAACCATGCTGTGTACTATCTGAGAGGAGAAGCTGATTTATGGTGGTCACAAAACGAGGCTGTGATAAGGGCTTTACCAGGATTTAATTGGGATATGTTTCAAGAGCAGATTCGTAATAAGTTCTATCCTGTGTTGCTTCAGAAACAGAAGGCTGAGGAGTTTCTAGAGCTTAAGATGGGGAGTATGTCTATCATTGAGTACTACTCTAAGTTCATAGAATTGTCTAGGTTTGCTCCCGAGGGTGTAGCAACTGAGAGGTTTAAGGCTAGTCGCTTTGAAAGAGGGTTACCCTTGGATTTACAGTCACAACTAGCTGGACAGATTTTTGAATCCTTGGATGATTTATATGTTAGAGCTTCACACTTGTATGCCATAGACCAAAAGAAGGAGGTACATAAGGAAGGTGAGATGAGGGAGGAGAGGAAGGATGGTGGAGGAAACTTCAACCAACAAGGAAATCATGGTGGATATAAGAGACCTCGTTTCAACAACAACTTCCAGGGTAATAAGGGAAACTTTGGGAAGCCTAATTCTGGGAATGGGAATAGAACTCAGATGGCTAGTCAAGGAAGGCGTGTGTACTATTGCAAGATATGTCCTAACAATCACCCGGGAAAGGACTGTGCAGGGAACCCAGTGACTTTTCGGTTATGTAACAAACTTGGACCCGTGAGTATGAGTGCTTCTTTAAGAACAAAGGAAGGAGGGACATAATTCTCAAGCTAGGGGAAATCCAACTGGGGGACAACAAAAGGGTTTCCAAGGAAATATGGGAGGAAAGGTGACATCTCATGCCGGGAATAGGAATGAGAGTGGGAATGGAGGAGGACAAACTAAGACCTCAAACATTGGAAAACTGAATGTGATGGCTCGAAGTGAAGCTGATGCTAATAAGGATGTGATCACTAGTACTTTTTCTATTCACTCTCTTCCTGTTAATGTTTTGTTTGATTCTAGTGCAACGTACTCTTTTGTTTCCACTAAACTCCTAGAAAAGTTAAAACCTGTGTTGGGAAAAGTTGATGCAGTAGACATGTCAATAGTGTTACCTTCAGGACAAGAAGTACAATGCTCAAGGAGATTTCAGGATGTTCCTATTGAAATTAAGGGAGTGGAGTTTAAGGCTAACCTAATCGAGTTTGATTTAGGTGAGTTAGAAGTGATCCTAGGGCTGGATTGGTTGAGTATACATAAGTCTGATATTCTATGCGAACCACAGAAGATATCATTGATGAATAAGGGTAAGAAGGAGAGCTATTGGAAGGCAGGAAGACCGAAACACAACAAAATAGTGTCAGTAATGAGGTTTGCTAGGTTTGTAAAGAAAGGTTTTCCAATCTACCTTTGTAGTGTGAGAGATGTGGATCATGTCGAGACTACTAAGCCCGAGGATTTGAGGTAGTAAGGGACTTTATTGACGTGTTTCCGGAGGAGATTCCGGGGATGCCACCTATACAAGAAATTGACTTTACCATAGACTTAGTCCCAGGAACAACACCTATTTCCAAAGCACCCTATAGGATGACACCTGTAGAAATGATTGAGTTGAAGGAGCATTTGCAAGATTTGTTTGAAAAGGGTTACATTAGGCCTAGTGCTTCACCTTAGGGAGCGCCAGTATTGTTTGTGAAGAAGAAAGACGGGAGTTTAAGATTATGTATTGACTATAAGGAGCTAAATAAATTAACAATCAAGAATAAGTATCCATTACCGAGAATTGATGACTTGTTTGATCAATTGAAAGAAGCTACTATGTTTTCGAAAATTGATTTAAGCCAGGTATGGACATACCGAAAACTGCTTTTCGCACTAGGTATGGACACTACGAGTTCACTGTTATGCCTTTTGGGTTAACCAATGCGCCAGCAATTTTTATGGATATAATGAATAGAATTTTCCAACGGTTTTTGGATAACTTTGTGGTCTTTTTCATTGATGACATCTTGGTGTATTCTAAGAGCAAGGAAGAACTTGTGGAACACTTGAGGAAAATCTTGATGACATTAAGGGAGAATGAGTTTTGGATAACTTTGTGGTCGTTTTCATTGATGACATCTTGGTGTATTCTAAGAGCAAGGAAGAACTTGTGGAACACATACTTGAGGAAAATCTTGATGACATTAAGGGAGAATGAGTTGTATGCTAAGTTCTCGAAATGTGAGTTCTAGTTGGAGAAAGTAGCATTTTTGGGACATATTGTGTCTGAAAAGGGAGTTGAAGTAGATCCAGCCAAAATTGAAGCAGTTAAGGAATGGCCTACACCTAAGAATGTAACGGATGTACGGAGTTTCTTAGGGTTAGCAAGTTATTACAGGAGGTTTGTGAAAGACTTTTCGAGGATTGCTAAGCCTATGACTTCGTTAGTGAAGAAAGACTGTAAATTTGAGTGGAGTAATAAGTGTGAAGGGGCATCTCAGACTTTAAAAGAGCGTTTGACTACAGCTCCAGTGCTGAGCTTGCCAGATGGAAGTGACTCTTATGATGTGTATAGTGATGCTTCTAAAAATGGTTTGGGATGTGTGTTCATGCAAAATACAATGGTAATAGCTTATGCTTCGAGGGAATTGAAACCATATGAGTTGAATTACCCTACTCACGATCTGGAGTTAGCAGCAATAGTGTTTGCTTTAAAGATATGGAGACATTACTTGTATGGGGTGAAATGTAGAATATAAACAGACCACAAGAGTTTAAAGTACTTTTTCACTCAAAGGGATTTAAATATGAGACAAAGGAGATGGCTTGAGTTGATCAAGGATTATGACCTTGATATCCAGTACCATGAAGGGAAAGCCAATGTGGTAGCCGATGCTCTAAGTCGTAAAACAAAACATGTAGTGAATACCTTGGTGGTTGCTAATGAATTGTGTAAGGATATAGAGAGATTGAGCCTGGAAATAGTAAAGGAGGGAGAATTGGAAGAAATTCTTTGTAATCTTAGTATCCAACCAACAATACTCGAGGAAATTAAGAAGAATCAGGAGGGAGATGTATAACTAGACAGAATTGGGGAAAAGTTGAAAGCAGGAAAGCCTATGGATTTTAAGATTCATGAGGATGGAAGTTTAAGGTATAAAGGAAGGTGCTGTGTACCACAAAAATGTGAAGATTTGAAACGAAGAATCATGGAGGAGGGTCATAATACCCCGTATTCAGTACATCTGGGAGACGATAAACTGTATAAGGATTTAAAGAAGATGTATTAGTGGCCTATGATGAAGAGAGAAGTGACAGAATATGTGAGTAAGTGTCTTACTTGCCAAAAGGTCAAATTTGAGCATAAGAGACCACAAGGAGAAGTCCAACCACTTGAAATACCAGGATGGAAATGGGATTGCATATCAATGGACTTTGTGACTTGCTTACCGAAGTCGAAGAATCAGAATGATACCATATGGGGAGTGGTGGATAGACTTACTAAGTCAGCAGTGTTTATACCCATGAAAGAGACTTGGAAAATGGAACGACCTGCAAAGGCTTACATAAAACATGTTGTGAGGCTACATGGTGTTCCAAAGGATATCGTGTCGGATAGGGACTCTAGGTTTCTTTCGAAATTCTGGAAAATTGTTCAGGAGAATTTTGGTACAACACTGAAAATGAGTACAACTTTCTATCCAGCAACTGATGGACAAATGGAGAGACCCATAAAAACCTTAGAGGACATGCTAAGGGCTTGTGTAATGGATTTTCAAGGGAATTGGGAGGATCACTTGGATCTCATTGAGTTTTCATACAACAATAGTTACCATGCAATTATTGGCGTGGCACCTTTTGAGGCTTTGTATGGAAGAAAGTGTAGGAGCCCCTTGTGTTGGAACGACATAAGTGAGACAATGATTCTAGGACCTCAATTAATAGAGGAAACCACCGAGAAAATTAGAGTAATACAAGCAAAGATTCAAGCAGCACAAGATAGACAAAAGTCCTATGCAGATAAAAAATGCCAAGAAGTTGTGTTTGAAGTTGGTGATAAGGTGCTACTTAAGGTATCACCAATGAAGGGAGTAATGAGGTTTGAAAAGAAAGGAAAATTGAGCCCAAAATACATAGGACCCTATGAGATCTTACAAAGGGTTGGAAAGGTAGCTTATAAGTTAGCATTACCAATGGAGTTGAGCAAGTTTCATAATGTTTTTCATGTGTCTCAACTAAGAAAGTATGTGCCAGACGAGTCACATGTGTTACAACCTGAAACAATAGATTTAGACCAAAGTTTGACCTATGAGGAGAGGCCAATTAAAATCCTAGACAATAAGGTCAGAGATACTCGTAAAAAGAGTGTCAAAATAGTGAAGGTGTTATGGTCTAACCAAGAAACCAAAGAAGCTACTTGGGAAGCTGAAGATATGATGAGAGAAAAATACCCAAAGCTATTTCAGGTTAGTAGTAGAGTTACGGGGACGTTACTCAATTCTTAAGGAGGGTAGAAAGCGACCTGTTTTTCTCGCGTTTTTACCCTCAATTTTGCAACTTTTTATGAGTTTCTCTGACTTTTAAGTAAGAAGTTTATGTCTGTCTACTAGAAAGTTGTCAAGTAAGTGTCTAAGCTCTACAACAACACAAGATTTCAGTAAGAAAGTTTAAAGTAAATGTAGTCTCTATTCAAATTCCATACACTAATCTACACAAAGTTTCAGGACGAAACTTCTTTTAAGGGGGGTAGACTGTAATACCCCACATTATCACGTATTTTAAGAACGTATTTTTGTATTTTATTCGTATAATTTTAATAATTTTACTGAAAAAAATTATGTTCAATAGGAATATTGAATGAAAAGAAATTAATAATAATGAAATAAATAAAATAAATAATAAATAAGTTTTAATAAAAAATAATTATTTTTGGTCATAAATTATATTTTATGTTTTCAAAATATTTTAAAAGACTTCTAAGAATAGAATTTTCAAAGGTTTCCTAATTTATTTTGAAGCAAGGGCCTAAAGGTAATTTCTACTTGTTGGGATAAGTATGAGCTTTTTCTAATCCTACTTTGAAGCCTATAAATACCCCCTTAAAACCCAAATTTCAGATTTTTATGCTTATACTAGTCATTAGGATTCCAAAAATTTAGAGAGAAAAGAGAGACAAAAAAGGGGTGTGACTTCCAAAAAAAAAGAGAGAGAAAAAAAACTACAGTTTCGGAAAGCAGGATTTTTTTTTTATTTTTGTGTTCTTGGGATCCGTGCCCAGCAGGACCCCAGCCGGACCGCCGCCGGCTTCCACCTTCCCCTCTTTGGTATTTTTCCGAAATTTTATAAAAAAAAAATTTCTCCTTCTTTCTTTTTAATTCAATCTTGCAAATTCATGTTCATATCTATGTTTAATCATGCTTTTATAAGTTTTAATCTTGTTTTAGTAAAGTATGATTTGTTTTAAGGCATGAATTAAAATTGTTGTTTATGAAATTTTAGATAAGGTTTTATAAATTATGCAAGTTATGATGATTTTATGAAGTTTAGATTGATTTTTAAAGGCTTTAAAAATAAAATAAATTGCTGTCCAAAATTTATAATCATGAAATTCAATTGAATAAATATTTTGATCATGTTTTGGCTTATGAAAAATCTTTCTAAAGTATAGATAGGTTTCATAATCATGTTAGTTGATTGTAGAAGAATTTTAGCATGAAATTATGATGTTTTTATGAGCTTTTCATGACTTTAAAGTTATTAAATAAATCTGAAACTTTTATAAAAACAAGTTAAAGTAAGTTTTCAGTGTTTATATTATGCTAGTATGATCACATATGAACTCTATGATGTTACATATAATTTTTAGTATGTTTTATGAAGTTTAAAAGTAATTTTAAGCATGTTTAACATGTTTTCCAGAATTTATAAAGTGAATAACTAGGCTTTTAAAGTATGTAAGCATAAATTGATCATATAAATTAAGCAATGCATTGTATGATTGATTTATGTGGTTTTTGGAGCTTTTCAAAGAGTTTTGGAAATTTTATATTTCTTTCAACTTTTCTAAAATGGCATAAAATTTATACTAAGGTTTTATAAATCATAAATAAGTCCCGAAAACCATGTAGTCATACAATAGAAAAGTAAAGCGTAATATAGAATTGAATAGAGACCATATAAGGAATGTTTTGGACAAGTTTCCAATATAGAAGTTAGTTTATAGTTGTTGTAGAACTTAGTCAACAAGGTTTTAATTTAGTTCCGGTTTTTCCTTATGTAGGAGACTTTGAACTAGTCCACTTCTAGAAGTTGTGGCGGAGCACCGTTACTTTACAAGGTACGTAAGTACTAAAAAACAAACACAGGAGTTAGAATACATGCATGGATAATTCTTGATTGCATGAAATCTTGTATGCTTGTTGAATCATGAATTTATGTGCATGACAAGTTTATTAGTAGCATGTTCTTAAGGTATGATGGCATTCCATGTTAAATATTTATAAAAATTTTATAAGCTTGAATTGGAATGTTATGATCAGATTAATTTGGCCAATAATTTATTAATCAAGAAAGGAAGTTTTTGTTAGTTGGTTAGTTACTTAATTAGCAAGAAAGGTCGTTGTGAATTTTTATTCACATGATTAAAAGGAGTTATGAGCAATTATTTTAGACATGTTGCCACTCACAGTTGAATGTGTGGTCAAGGAGAAAGTAAGTAATTAGCCACTAACATTAAATGTGTGGTAAAGGAAGTTCAGTTTAATTAAAGGACACACATGAGATTAACTTTGAATCACCATAAATTGAAGATAATAAATATGGCTTGATTGATTTGATGCATGTCTTTATGTGATGTTGTGCGTGAGTCATAATATTGTTAAACCGGTTAACCACATAAGTGTAAGAGGGCTTGCATCAAAACTCTTGGAACGTATATAGCTTGACTATGAACATTGGCGGGAGTCGTATGGAACAGTGATTTATGACTTCTAATTGGAGTTCAAGACGTTGTACTCTTTTCTATTTTTAATGCGCTGGATATCTGTCACTTTAAGTGACATAGTAATACCTTCTTGAACTTGCTCCCATGTTGGTGCCCAATAGTTAACAAAAAGAGTACGTGAAAATTTCAAACATTAATACAATCAAAATAAATTACAAGTACAAAAAAAATCTTTGTCACTGATCCTTCAATAAAGCTTCCATCCTTCCACTTTTGACAATCTTCAAATAGCTTACATAGGGAAATTTCTTCTCCATGCTCATTAAACTAGTAACACATGAAAACACACATTAAAGTGGTGGTGGATATAGGGGGCTAGGAAAAAAAGGGAAATTCCATTTGGTGACCTTTAAGAATCGAAAAGTTCAAGTGGTGACCATTGAATTTGGGTTTTACACATAGTGACCTTCTACTTTCTTATAATATTGATGGTGGTCTCATTTCACTAGATATGGCTAACCCAAATATTAAACTTAACCACACTAACTCACACCCATCTTAAAACGACTTAACCACCAACAACTCACTTCACTACTGTAGCCACCACCCCAATTCAGACACAACCCCACTTCACCACTTCAAAAATGTAACTTTAGTTGGGAGTGTAAGCTACTCGAGAGGTTATCTTGTTTTTATCATTATTCGCTGTAAATTCATTTTCACCCTCTCAAAGCTTCCATTATTATTATGTACATTGTCACTAATCAATCCACAAAAATTAGTCCATTATAGTTCCAAGAGGAGGGGAGTTGATCAATGATAGTGATCCAAACAGCCATGTGGTCTCTAGAAAGGGTGACTTCAAAAGAATTCAAGGATATTTTCTATGTCTGCATAAAGGTTGATTTGGAAGAATGATTTTCATGACTGAAGATACTATTTTTACATCCCAATTATTTCCTTACTTCATTCCATTTCTAGTTTTGCACTTCAGCTATGGTGCGAAGAATTTGATGAATTAACTTACTCTATTGAACATGATCTGACCACTAATTTAGAATACTCATCCAGTACCTTTTACAACCATGTACGATATCATACACAGCATAGTGTTGGAGAGAATTGAAGAAGGAAGGAGGGGGGGGGGGGGGGGTTGGGGTGGGTTGGTACGGGAGTTGTGCACTTGCAAACAGAAAATACCTTACCCAAAGTACATATCTACAGAAGGAATGCCTGCATGCTGAAAATGGAGCAAAGTCAGAGTCAACTGAACTGAGTCTCTGGATCTGCATAGCGGAGAAACTCATTAGTCAACAAATATAACACCCCACGTTTTCACGTATTTTAAGGAAGTATTTTTGTATTTTATTCGTATATTTTAATACTTTTATTGAAAATTTATGTTCAATAATAATATTAAATGATAATAATAATAATAATAATAATTATTATTATTATTATTATTATTATTATTATTAAAAATAATTATTTGTGTTTATAAATAATATTTTATGTTTTATAAAATATTTTAAAAGGCTTCTAAAAATAGAATTTTCAAGAGTTTCCTAATTTATTTTGAGGCAAGGGCCTAAAAGGTAATTTCCACTTTTTAGCATAAGTATGGGCTTTTCCAAATCCTACTTCGAAGCCTATAAATACCCTATGAAACCCAAATTTTCAGATTTCTTCCTCATAATTTCAATAGGATTCAGATCGGTCTTCGAAAAAAAGAAAAGAAACGAGGAAGATCGTTTTTGGGAGTTGTGCCTAGGGATTCGTGCACTCGCCACCTCGCGCCATCGCCGGCCACCTCGCACCTCCCCTTGTTCCGGTATAATTTCGGACCTTTAAAGAAAATTTCTCCTTCTTTCTTTTTGATTCAATCTTGTAAATTCATGTTCATATATATGTTTAATCATGATTTTATAAGTTTTAATCATGTTTTATGAAGTTATGATAGTGTGTTTAGAGTTTGTTAGGATTTAGTTGATGACTATATCTATAAATAGTTTCAATTAATATTGTAACTAATCAGTTTTGGTGATTAATAAGAGTTTTGTCTTGTTTACTTGAAAACAAAAGTTCGAATTTTTTTTAGAATTGGTGGAACGATACCTTTATACTCTTGTGTGGATTGATTAGTGGCTTTGAGGGTGCCTAGGGCTTTAATCAAAGACTAAACTATCAGCCTAAATTCGTTGGCTTTGGTGGTGTAGACATCTAGTTTAGTCTTCGGTCCCGTGGTAAGACTCCATGATGAACAATAAAACCCACTTCTCTAGGTTATTGGACAATTGATGTTATTGGACTTAATTTTACTATTTTTCTTAAATTACAAAACATTTTTTAAAAAGACTATTTATATTATTGGATTTTTATTTAAGCCCAATATCTGATTTAAAAAAAAAAGAGTTTCAGCTTAGCGTGACTCAGCAAGTCGCGCTGACGCAACAGCGTGACAAGCAAACCAGCGCTAGCTGCACAGCGTGACAACTTTTGTCTCGCTGGCTGGTCATCGTCACTAAACTTGTAACGCTACCTGGCCAGCGTGATAAAACCTGTCGCGGTACACATTTTCCTTCTAAATACCCTTTTTCTCCTCTAAAACGATCTTGTTGACTCTCTTGATTTTTTCTACCCATTCTCACACTTCCAAAACCAATATTCTCTCATTCTCTAAAACCTACTTTCTCTCTCTTTTTTCTCCTTTTCACTTTACACTTAAACTTTTCTCCATCAAATTATTTTTTTATTTCATTTCTAATAAAGTGGGTTAATTTCTTATTATTACGAATTAAATTCAAAACTTTGTCCAAATTAATACTCGAAGAAATAATAATCAAGCGAGAAGTGTAAGTTTTCTGAGAGTCTTAAAATTAAATTTTATGTATTGATTGTTGTATTTATTTATTTGTATTTTTATATCAATTTTTCTCAATGTTTTTGTTAAAGGACTTAATTTGAATTAATATATCACATTAAATCAAGATAATTGTTTTGGACAAAATATATCACGCAAACGTCGCAGCGTCACAAAGTTTTCTGCGCTACACCTGCAGCGTGACAAACTTTGTAGCGCTGCACAATCAGCGTGACAAATTTTGTCACGCTACGTTGCCAGCGCGACCGAAATTCCTGCGCTCCTGTTTTTTGTTGCAAAATACTTCTAAAAAATTCCATTTCACCTTTCCTAAAGCCAATTTTTTAGGTTTAACTCGACCCATGGACGATTTGGGGAAGGTGACCAAAAAATTTGGGACCCAAAAATCCGGGGCCCCTACAGTGGCGACTTCACTGGGGACTAAAAGAGGGTGAGACTTGAATTATGCACTTGTTATATTTAGAAACTTTGCATTTTTTTTAGTCATATTGCATACATGTAACATACACTTGGCCTCCATGTGTTTGAAACATGCCTTAGGATTACCGTGATACTTTTACATTTCAGGGAGGAACTATTCACTTGGTGGGGCCCATGGTCTCTAAGCAACCGAGCAAGACAAAACTTTATCCCAACTACTTCAATTTCTAAGCCGCCCATGGTACTTAGATGGGAGAAACTTCATATCCAACAGTTATTATACCGCAAAGTGTTGGAGCACAATCCTTAGATGTAGGACCTTTTTGACCGACCATGACTGTCTGTAGTTTGACTGCATTATTTTGTAATTATTGCTTCCTTTTTGTTTTGTATAGTTGCTTGTTTTGCTTTTTTATATTTTTTGCATATTTAGATTTTCTGAGATTTTCAAATCTTTTCGATCACAATATTTTATTAGCTAACTAAATTAAATGATTACATAAAATATTTTCCATAATTTTAAATTATGTTCTTTTATATCATTTGATTGCTTGGAAGATTTTTATGCACCAATATATTTGATTTAGTTAATAAAATATTGCAAAATATATTATTAATCAAATCCTTGATCTTCTTCGGATTTTATTAATAATGTCTTTGATTAAATGGAAACTAACTTATACACTTAACATTTATTAGAAAATTCAAATAATATTAACGATTTCAAAAATACTTTACCTTTTTGAGATTTTTAATATAATTCAAATCTTTTGGAAGTTTACTAATTAATTCCTTTCATTTAGAATTTTATTAGTTTAATTCCAAATTTCTAATAAATCTAGCTGTCTCACTTTCCCTTGTATTTAAAAAAAAATCATCAAGGTTAATCATGATATTTATATATATATTTTTTTTTATTAAAATTTTTATTTTTCCTATGAGCTTCCCATCAATTAACCTTGATTGTTATAACTCTAAGTATTGAGTCTTGTTTCTTTTTTCTTCTATTTTTTCTTCAACCCTTTTGTCTTCCCTCATCATCTCTTTGTAAGGATCCAATAATGATAATTTAAAGTTTACTAATTGCTTGACAATGCACGATTTTGATCAATGTTTTTAATGACTCACATACAAATAACATCATCACCAATCGTTTAAAAGTTAAGTCTAATAATAGGCCTATTTAGGCCTAAATAACGTATATATGGGCAACATGGACATGAATCCAAACCCATTAAACACAAATTTAATGATAGCTTAGCAAAAATCAATAGAAACTTGTAGCGTAACTAACTCTACAACGCTACACAAACAACGCAACTCTTCTAATTGCACTACACTGTTAGCGTCACAAGTTTAATAACTGATGTGAATTTTGTTATAAACAAACGCCACTCACACAAGATAAACTTAGACTTCAAATTTGATAAAGCAACGCACCACAAATCTGAACTTCTAAGGCGAATAATTGATAGAATTTGATTAAAGCAAAGCACCCTCAAATCCTAAGAACTATCCTCACGTGAGATAAAGCTTAAAGCACCACTCACTCAATCGAATTCCTCACAAGAAATCCTCAAAATTTTGTTTACTTCGTGAAACAATAAAAACCGGAAAACAAAGTGTTTTTCAATCAATCTAATCTGAATTTTATTGATGTATTTTACATCCTATTTATAGCTAAACAAACCACACAATATTCGAGTAACTAAAACAAATCCTAACTACCTTAGATATATGGTATAGCAAACTAAGATTAGGATAACAAGAATATCTCCACAAAACCGGATACAATCTTTGCACCATATATTTTNATCTGATTTCTAGTCTAAATCTTAGATATTTTGAGAATCAAATCTAAGGACCATATTTCCGAAAAACTAACTCAAGTTGACCAAGTCAAACAACACGGAAATCACCGTTGACAACGTTGCCCAAATCTTCAAAAATCTTTCAAAAATCCCGCCATATAACTCGCTATGTTTCTCGTTGATTTTTGTTGGACTTCCGATTTCAAGAACTTCAAGAAACCCTTTAAGCTTCAATCTTTATTTCAAGAAACCTTCAATTCTGTGTTTCCCATGCTTGATTCCATCAACCATGACTCATAAACTAACCAAGAAAATCACAAAACACCATATGGTAAAACCCTATCAAATGACGTGGGAAGAAAACCCATATAGCTCAACACTCCTAAACTACTAACTTATGCTTGCTTGATATCTACGTGAGAAAACTTGTACATGTTACCATGCACACGTAAAAATCCACCCTAGCCAACCCTAGGAGCCTTGTGTCTCCATAAGCCACTAACTCCCCCATGGTTGCATCTTGTTTTCCACCTTCAATCAAACCCAAACCCTCGAAGTTTTGCTCATTGATATTCGTATCAATAACGCTACCTTGCTAGCGCTACTTTTTTTTGCGCTAAAAAGTCATTTATTTGAATAATTTTGATGAATATGTAGTATTTATTTGAAATTACTTATACACAATTAAATCATAATGAACCCCAAGGGTTTTAAGTTATTTTAGAGCCCGTTATGGTTCAATTAAAAACCCACTTTGATTTTTTTTTTCCAATATTTTATCTTTTAACACATACTAAATGGACACATTCTTTTAAGTGCAATCATTATAATATGAAATTGCAAGGGTTGCTACATATTATTGGCATACAAAATGCTGAAAAAAAATGCCTAAGTTAACAAAAGAAAATTTGTTTGCTTTAGAAAGTGATAATATGTGCTATATTGGCTACTACTTTTTTCTAAACACTCCATCCCACCTTTGCATTAAACACATCATTCTAAGTGTTTAAATTATGAGCCGATGGTTCGACCTACTCCTAAATGTTTGATTTATAAGTTATTGATCAATAGATTCAAGGTCTATAGTTTGGACTGAAATATAATGAAGTTTCAATCAATTATGGTCATTATTTAATATTCTTCAAATGCAAGCTCAACAAAATCTGAAGAACATTATTCGAGACGATGTAGACGCATACATATAAGAAACATGATTTGGACCAAAACTAGAACTCCATTCACTTCCCTAGTTTAATTCCTCTCTTTTCTTTTCTTCTTCTTTCATGGTAGAGTTTGAGACTTATGCTGCCAAGTATCATTTATGTACTAAACTCAACTATCAATAAAATGAAATTCATTTCATCTTCCAATTATACATTCTCTCTCTACTCATCATGTCTTGCTTAAACAATTACAAGTGAATGAACTCATCAATTTGAGTTAATCAACATGGCAATGAAGAACAAATTTAAGCATAATTGGCATAATATAGACTACGTTGTTCATATCAAATGCATCCTCAATTTGACGCATCCACACCTTGAACAACTTACTCTATAGTTTACATCCTTTAACTTAAATGTGTCAATTCCTTTATTAGTTACTATAGCAAAGTGGTTCAAATAAATTCTCTTTTGGGCAACAAACTTTACTTTATTAACCATAGGCCTAGTCATCACGAGCCTAAAAGTTCAATTGAGGCTCAATTTAAGTCTCAAAAATTTGGGGCTCACTCCAAGTCCACTTAATGTTTATTTAAGTCTCAAAAATTGGGGGCTCACACCAACATAAGAGGCACCTTTGAAACCCTAAAAATTTCTTCCTTATCTTGAATAACCTACATTACGATCCACTTTCTTGGTAGCCCGTTTGTGCCTAAACACATAGCTTGTTTCTTTCAACCTACATCACACTTAGCCTGGGGATGAGAATGCTATGAGGACATAAATTAAAGTGCAACTCCATAAGGCAAATAATGTTAAAGTAGCTCTGATTTTCAATTCAAGCAAATGAAAATGCATGAAAAGTTGTCAACAAGTAAAGTTTTAAGTAATAGGTTTGCTCAAGTCTTAAAATAAGCTTGTACCATAATTTGGGTTAATTATGGGTATTTGAGCCTTCTTTCCCATTTCTTTCTTACACCCTAAGCTTAGCCATGATACAGCCCTGAAAAGCCCTCCTTGAGCTGTAACAAAAATGCAAAAAACTTGTGTCTTTACCTTTAACACATCAATAACTCAGAAGCAAAAGCTACGTAAGACCTGATTCCAACTCGAATTGGATACGTATGCAACCTTTCATAAGGTGCGGTCTTAATAGTCCTACATCTTAAGGACATGTAACATGAGTAAAATTTTAAGGGCCCATGAAAAAAGTTCCTTTGAACACAAGAACCACCTAAGGTCTTAGATATTGGTTTATTTTAGGACGCACAACCGTCCCTAAGAGAAAACTGCCTTAATGTCACATAAAGCAAGTCATTTTCTTCTACACATATCATCCTTCTTTCCTTTTTTCACACATACTCTTCTTCATCAAGCTTCTTTCCTTTCTCATACTCATCATCATCAACTCTTGTAGTGTATTCTTTTAACTTAAACAATCACATACTTCCTTTACTCGTTCCTTTTTATTTCGCAAAATCATCCAACTTCTTCATTTTCTCTTAAAGAATGAATTTTCATAGCTATCTTATACTTATCCATGGCAACATCAGGCATCACTTTGATTCCATATCATCCTCTCATCACCAAAATCTTTCCTATCTCTTCTAGTTTTGGTCTTCATAAACTTGGCAACTCGTCTACTCTAAGCATTATCATCTTCAACTCGTCAAAACTTGAGCAAGCATTTATAATATTGATCTCTTATTTCTCTAAAGAGATTCACATTACTAGTAGCCAATAGTTGAATTTGAAACAAACTTCTCAAACAAGACAATCACGAATGTATAAGATGATGGCTCATAATCTAAGATCAAATGAGCAAGCTAAAATCACTCCCCTTTGAATCATAATCGTTGTCAAGCACATTATACAACAACTGTAATCAATTTTGGATCCTTAACTTCTACTATTCTTTCTTCCTCATTCTCCTTGTATAAAAATACAATCATTTAAAAAAAATCGATTTAGGGAAAGTTGAGATACCCCCATCCCTTTCTTCCTACTAACTCATGCTATGGCACCTACGTGCTCATTTTTGCATATTTTTGGTTGTTTTCCTCGTGCTTATTTGTAGCTAATTTGAGCATACTTACATTATAACTAGCTTGTACATACTCTTCTAGCCAGCTTTGCATACATATTTGTGACCTTTCTTGTTGCTACAAGTCTCCATACTTACACCACCTTATACACCCTGGGGNATACTTACACCATCTTATAAACCCTGGGGTTGCATTCTTTTCAAAATTAGCTATGAAGCCACATGCTTCAAAATCTCATTAAACTTATGACATTTGCTTGTTGGCCCTTATGAAAAAAAACATGGAAGTTATCTCACTTGAAACTTCATTTTGGCGATTATTTTTTGGGAGTAGGTCGGATAACCCTCCATAAAATATTGCCATTTTTCCCCTACTCGGACCCTCGGTCTCAAAATATAGCTCATTAGTTATATGTCAAAAATAAAAGGCCCAAGGTCTAATCAATAATACAAGAACAATTAATGAACTTCAACTTGAAAAGATTTACAAAAAAAAGAAAGCCATAAAATTAAAAAAGCGTAGCATTACAAACTTTGTAGCGCTAAATGAGGAGCGCCACAACATTTTTAGCGCTACTTAACAAGCGCAACAAATTATGCAGCGCTCCATAGCGTAGCGCAACAAAGTTTGTCACGCTACAGTAGCAACACTACTAATTTTCTTGCGCTATGTCATTTGAGGTAAAATTAAGAGCATTTTTACTTTTATCATACTAAATAATGGGATAGTTGATTTCTTATTCTTAAAGCACGTTGCTTCATAAATATTAAGAGCATTTCCATTTTTGATTATAAATTAAGAGCTCATTACTCTTATAATTAAAATTAATTAATCAAGAGCATTTTCACTTTTTGATTATTAATTAAGAGCCCATTACTCTTATAATAAACTAATCAAGAGCACTATCACTTTTGATTATTAAATTAGGAACCTACCATTCTTAAAAATGTTAAAATATACTAATCAAGAGCACTTCTCAATAGTTCATGGAGCATTATACTTCATTCTATAACATCATTTAGAGAATCATTTGCCAAAGCACTTTTGTTTAATAAAATAAAAGCATACTACTCTTACAANTAAAAAAGCATACTACTCTTACAATGTTTGGAGCATTCTTCAATAATTATTAGAAAACAAATTTATTTCACATGCTTGAACATTTGTATGACTACATATGAATAAGTTATAACAAATAATTCTCTGAATCAACATGTAAGCACAAATTCATCTCATATTTCTCAAAATTATCTTAACTAAAGAATGTTTGAGATAGAAGCACTTACATTACAAAAGAAGAAGCACTTAAAGGAAAAAGCAGAGTAGCGCAAGACAATGTGCTACGCTTACACTTCAGCGTCACAAACCCAAACACGCTGCCTCAGTAGCGCGACTAACTCTGCCACACTACAACATGTAGCGCGACTAATTCTGCAGCGCCGTCACTAAAGCCCAGCAATGAAACCATGCCAATGTCCCTACACAACACTACCATGCATTATCAATTGAACATCAACTTTTATTATTTGAGCAACCTTTCAAACACATCAAATGAAGAAACGCTCACTTGGGAGCATGATAGCAGCAACTGCGCTGAAGGTCTTAGCGCCTTTTTTACTGTCGCGTTGACGCATCAGCGTGGTTGGCTTTGTGATACGAAACAAGATGATAACTTCGAAGGTTTGTTGATGGCTTCTAAGAATGATGCAAGTATGGGGGAAATAATGGCTAATGGGGATTCAAGGCTTTTGGGATCTTCAAAGACATCATCATGGGTGTGTATGGTGACACACAAAAATACTTGATCGTTGAAGCAAAGGAAAGAATGGTGGAATTAGGGGAATAAGATGGTTTTGTATATGAGTTTTTCCCGCTTCACTTGATAGGGTTTTCTCATTTTTGGCATTGAGTCTTTTTATTCATGAAGTGTCGTAATCATCATTTACAGCCTTATACACATAAAGAATGACTTCTTGAAAGTTCCTTGATTAAAAGATTGAATCTTGAAAGGTTTCTTGAAGATTTGAAGGAAAAAGTCATAAAATAACGCAAATTTGGACAGTTTGTTCTTGCGTCAATTTTGGCGTTTTTTTGGGTGATTTGGGTAAATATGATTTTTGTGTAATTCTGGTTGTAATTTGTTGATTATCTTGATTAGCAAGGTAAGAATAAGTTTGTTAGGATATCTTTCAGATTAGATAGAGTTTGTTAGGATATTTTAGCAAGTTGCATGACATGCAGTGATGATGTGGCATTCTTATCTTGTGAGTCATTGATGAGTCACTAGATTAGGGTGAATTTTCCTAATGTTGTGCGTGTAAAATTATCTTAGTTTAGTTAGGATTTGTTGATGATTATGACTATAAATAATCTCATCATTCGCCTGTAAAAATCAGATTAGTGAATTCAATAAACATTAATTGTTTAAGTTTGCTTGTTTTCTACAAAACAAATAAAACCGAAAGTGAGGAAAATTTTCGAGTGTGTGAAATTTTTGAACACTTTGTGAGAGTTGGTGCTTAGGATTTAGACTCTTGTGAGGATAGTTTTAGGAATTGAGGGTGCATTGCTTTAATCAATTCATAAAATTATTCGACTTAGATCGTTTTTCTTAGTGCTTGGCTCTAGAGAAAACCGAACTAGTTGATATCTTTGTGAGTGGCGATTTTTATTATCAATATTCACATCAACTTTTGGTGCTTTCATTGAGAGGACATTAATCCTCATGTTTATTGGTATCAATTTCATTGTTGAAACAAAAGTAATCATGTCAGCTGATGTAGCAAATACTCCTAAGATCACCACGGAGGAGTTGCGCAAAGACATCGAAGAACTAAAGGCTATGTTTGAGGCCACCATGAAAGACTTTGCCGAAAAATTAAAATCACCAAGCAAGTATAAGGGTGTAAGTAAATGGGAGACGGATTCTAGCTCTGATGATGAGCAAGCAAGCTCAAGGAGTGCACGAAAACCTAGGAAACAATATTCATCAAGTTCTAGTAATGAAGAGCCTATGAATAGGCGCAGAAGGAAGGAAAGGCCTAAAGATGATGATCGCAATCTTAAACTGGATATTCCTGAATTCAGTGGAAGTTTGGATCCTGAAAAATTCTTGGATTGGCTAAGAAGGATTGAACGAATCTTTAAATATAAAGAGTATGATGATCGAAAATCATACAAGATTGCAGAATTAAAATTGACGGGCTTGGCTAGCTTGTGGCTTGAAGGTATGCAAAAGAAAAGAAAGAAGGATGGGAAGTCCAAAGTAGCCACTTGGACGAAATTAAAGAAGGAGATGAGGAGACGTTTTGTTCCTCAAGATTACGAGCAAGGTAATTTCATAAAGATGCATACTTTAAGGCAAGATCGAAAATCAGTTGAAGAATATACATCTGAATTCCTCAATTTAATCACCATCTGCGATCTAGAAGAAAAGGAGGATCATCAAGTTGCTCGTTATGTTGCTGGTCTAGATGAAAGAATAAGGGAAAAGGTGGAATTACAACCTTATTGGACCTTTTGATGAAGTTTGCAAGGTTGCATCTAGGGTTGAGAAGCAATTATCGAAAAGACCAAGTAGTTTTTCGAAACCCTTTGTGAAGAAAGAAGGTGCCATTGTTTCGCTTAAACAAAATATCGATTCCACTTCAAAAACCCCTCCATATATCAAGGATAAAGGCTCTGCTACTAAGCCTCCACCCCCTGATCAACGCACATGTTTCAAGTGCAAGGGTCAAGGCCAAATCCAGAAGGATTGTCCTCATTCAAGGGTTCATACTACTCGAAATTGGGCAGATGATGAAAACTTTGAAGAAGAGAAGAATGAGCAAAAGGAGAATGGTGGAAATTATGATACTCAGGAAGAGGAGATTGAGGAAATTGCTCATGAGGTGCATGGCCAGAGTTTAGTCCTCCAAAGGGTTTTGCAATGTAAAGTTGCACCACCTACAAAGAATCATAGGGATAACATTTTCATCACCAGGTGCAAATGTTTTAGGGAGATTATGTGATCTGATAATTGATTCAGGTAGTTGCACTAATGTAGTCTCCATAGTATTGATCAACAAATTGGATATTCCTACCACTGAACATCCTCAACCGTACAAGTTACATTGGCTCAGTAACACAAGTGACGTCAAGGTAAACAAACAGGCTCTGGTTAGTTTCAAGATTGGGAATTTCGAGGATCAGGTGCTCTGTGATGTGTGCCCTACGGATGCGTGCCACATATTGCTTGGAAGATCGTGGCAATATGATAGATTCGTACAGTTTGATGGGAGAACAAACATATACATTATTAGGAAACAGGCACAAGGAAAACCAGTTGCGCTGAAACCTTTAGAAAGTTCGAAATTTTCAAAAGATGTGAACAATAAGAAGGGTGTTTTGTTGATTGATGAGAAAGCCATGGTGCAAGAGGTAAGGAATTGTGAGAAGTTCTATGTGTTGATGGCTAAGGAAGTGCAAGAGAAAGCAACGAGCATCCCTCGTGAGTTGCGCCCCTTGTTGCACGAATTTCAAGACATATTTCCTGAAGAATTGCCACCAGGGTTGCCACCTATTAGAGGAATTGAACATCAGATTGATTTGGTTCCTGGAGCTCAAATTCCTGATAAGCCAGCTTACAGGTGCAATCCAGAAGAAACAAAAGGAATTCAAAGATAAATTGAAGGGTTGATGGCAAGAGGATATGTTAGGGAAAGCATGAGTCTATGTGCGGTACCAACATTGATTGTTCCTAAAAAGGATGGATCATGGAGAATGTGCATTGATTCTAGGGCTGTAAATAACATCACCATCAAATACAGGTTTCCTATTCCTCGATTGGATGATTTATTGGATGAATTGTTTGGCTCACAAGTATTTACCGAGATTGATTTGAGGAGTGGTTACCACCAAATCAGAATGAAGGAGGGTGATGAATGGAAAACAGGGTTCAAAACTAAACTGGGACTCTATGAATGGTTAGTTATGCCTTTTGGACTTACCAATGCTCCTAGTACTTTTATGAGGTTGATGAATAAAGTTTTGAAGCCTTTCATTGGAAAGTTTGTGGTTGTATACTTGGATGATATATTGGTATATAGTGCAAGTGTGGAAGATCATCTGCAGCATCTAAGATAAGTGTTCGAAACTCTAAGAAAGCAGAAGTTGTATGTTATGCTCGAAAATTGCTCGAAAGTTTGTGTTTCAGTTGATCCTTCGAAGGTGGAAGCTATTAAATCATGGCAAGTTCTGAAATCTGTGACTGAGGTGCGTGCTTTTCGTGGTTTAGCTTCTTTCTATAGAAGATTTGTGAAGAATTTCTCTTCTGTAGTAGCACCTATGACCGAGTGTATCAAAAAGAACAAAATGAAATTTGAATGGACCAAGGATGCGCAAAAGGCATTCGAGTTGGTGAAGAAATTGCTTTGTCAAGCTCCTATCTTATCCTTGCCAGATTTTTCGAAACCTTTTGAAGTTGTGATAGATGCTAGTGGCGTGGGGATTGGTGCAGTGTTGGTTCAAGGTAAACGGCCTATAGCTTATTTCAGTGAAAAATTAAATAGAGCATGATTGAATTACTCTACCTATGATAAAGAATTATATGCTATTGTTCGAGCATTGGATCATTGGAGTCATTATCTGCGTCCAAGTGACTTTATATTGCATTCTGATCATGAGGCTTTGAAGCATATCAATGGCCAACATAAACTCAATCCAAGACATGCTAAGTGGGTTGATTTTTTGCAATCTTTTCACTTTTCATCAAAGTACAAACAAGGCAAATCTAATGTGGTTGCTGATGCTTTATCAAGGAGGTATGCTTTAATTGGTGTCCTTAATTTCAAATTGCTTGGTTTGGAGTTGATTACACAATNGTTTGGAGTTGATTACACAATATTACGAGCAAGATGGAGATTTTGGACCTATTTATTCACAAATTCGAAGGGTTCAATGGGATCTTATGTGCTACATGATGGATTCTTATTCAAAGGGAATCTACTTTGCATTCCTAAGTGCAGTATTCGTGAATTGCTAGTCAGAGAAGCACATGGGGGCGGAATTGCAGATCACTTTGGTATTACAAAGACATTGACAATGTTGTAAGAGCATTTTTATTGGCCTAGAATGATTGCTGATGTGGAAGTAGTAATATCACAATGTGCTGTTTGTCAAAAAGCCGAGGCATCCTTCCATCAAGGATTCTACACACCATTGCCAGTGCCAGAAGCTCCTTGGGATGATATTTCTATGGATTTTATAGTGGGATTGCCTAGAACTCCAAGGTAAATGGATGCTATAATTGTTGTGGTTGACAGGTTTTCGAAGATGGCTCACTTCATACCTTGCCACAAGACTGATGATGATCTCAATGTTGCAGAACTGTATTTTCGAGACATTGTTAGGTTACATGGAGTTGCGAAAACAATTGTCAGTGACAGAGACACGAAATTCATGATCTATTTCTGGAAATCATTGTGGCATTTGATAGGGACGAAATCGCTCTTCAGTACTTCTTATCATCCACAAACAGATGGTCAAACTGAGGTCACAAACAGAACCCTAGGCGTTCTACTTCGTGGTTTGGTAAGTAAGACACAAAAAGATTGGGACATGAAGTTAGCTCATGCAGAATTTGCTTATAATCGTTCACCTACATATGCAACTAAACATTCACCTTTTGAAGTTGTTTATGGAATCAATCCCAAGCTACCTATTGATTTCGTGGCTATTCCTAAAGGTAAGCTCGTTCACAAAGATGCTTTACCTAAAATTGAATACATGCAAAAGTTACATGCACAGGTTAGAGCAAGGATTGAGCATTTGAATGATATCTATAAGACAAGAGCTAACAAGCATAAAATCAAACACATATACAAGGAAGGAGATTTGGTATGGTTACATCTAATAAAGAAAGATTTCCTAATCAAAGGAAAAACAAACTAATGCCTAGGTGTGATGGACCATTCAAAATCGTGAGCAAGATCGGGGACAATGCATATAAACTCGAATTGCCAGGTGAATATGGTGTGTATGCCACGTTCAACATTGGTGACTTTTCTCCTTATGTTCCTGATGACCAACTTTGAGTTTTGAGGACAAACTCTTTTGAAGAAGAGGAGGATGATACGAAACAAGATGATAACTTCGAAGGTTTGTTGATGGCTTCTAAGAATGATGCAAGTATGGGGGAAATAATGGCTTATGGGGATTCAAGGCTTTTGGGATCTTCAAAGGCATCATCATGGGTGTGTATGGTGACACACGAAAATACTTGATCGTTGAAGCAAAGGAAAGAATGGTGGAATTAGGGGAATAAGATGGTTTTGCCTATGAGTTTTTCCCACTTCACTTGATAGGGTTTTCTCATTTTTGGCATTGAGTCTTTTTATTCTTGAAGTTTCTTAATCATCATTTACAGCCTTATACACATGAAGAATGACTTCTTGAAAGTTTCTTGATTAAAATATTGAATCTTGAAAGGTTTCTTGAAGATTTGAAGGAAAAAGTCACAAAATAGCGCAAATTTGGACGGTTTGTTCTTGCGTCAATTTTGGCGTTTTTTTGGGTGATTTTGGTAAATCTGATTTTTGTGTAATTCTGGTTGTAATTTGTTGATTATCTTGATTATCAAGGTAAGAATAAGTTTGTTAGGATATTTTTCAGATTAGATAGCGTTTGTTCGGATTTTAGCAAGTTGCATGCACTAGTACAAAAAATGCATTTTGCTGCAGTTTTTTCCCGGGTATTTGTTGCGGTTTTGAACCGCAGCACTTATAGCAGCAGCAAATGATGAAATTTTATTTGCTGCGGTTTAACCGCAACAAAAAATTGGGTATTTCCTGCGGTTATTCAAGTAACCGCAGCAAATAACACACCAGAAATTGGTGGGAAACTGCATTATTTGCTGCAGTTCTTTGTAAAACCGCAACAAATAATGCAGTTTCCCACCAAAAAAAACACTTATTTGCTGCGGTTTTGTGAATAACCGCAGCAAATAAGCACCCAAAAAAATATTTTTTTTTCTTTTTTTTTTTTTTTTGCATTTTAAAGCAAAATTAGAAGCTTAAATGTTATACAGACATAAAATCAATTATTTTCAATTAAATTACACTTCTATCACAAAAAAATACACTTCTATCACAAAAATACATTTGAAATTTAACTTAAACAAGATTGGTGATGGACTTGTTGGTGAGTGATTGAAGAAGTAAAGCATACAGCAACGCGGTCCGAGAACCAGTAGTAGCAGCAGCATTACAGCAGCGGCACGTACACCAGCAGCAGCAACGATGTGGCGGGCCATCAGATAAAGAGAAGAGGAAAGAGAGATAAAGAGAAGAGCAAAGAGAGCAACAGAAAAAAAAAATGTATAAATCATACCATAATTCATTCATTCAACCATATCTATACATTCATTCAAACATTCCTATTCTTATTCATTTGTTCAAGCATTACCATTCATGAATAAACCCATTCATTCATTCATAAAATCAATCATAACCTCAATCTCATCTAAATATCTCATTCAAGCATCCATTACTCATTCAACCATTCTTTTGTTCAATCATTCAAGCAAAATTCATTCACAAGCATTCATATATTCATCATTCAACCAACATCACAGCAATAGCCACAAGAACACAACCGCAGCCAGAACAACATAACAATAGACTATATATATTTATGTTTATATACATAATCTCCATCAGGGAAGTGGTTACGATCACCCACCATTCGAGTTAGGCTACTTCAACAAGGTTTTTAAGCCTGGAGAACTCAAACCTCAATGATGTTGACCATGGTCATCACTTGAGTCCCTTCATCATTTGGAAATAATTAGTGTTTTATGAAAAAGGACTCATTTTTTATCAAGCAATTGTCGGACTATAAGGGACTCGATCATCATTCAACAATTGCATCACCATAAGAGATGCAATTGTCTGACCATAAGGGAATCAAGTAAGAAGCAACACATCAGACCACAGATCAATAAACATCAATCATAAGCTCAATCTCATCTAAATCAATAAACATCAGTCATAAGCTCAATCTCATCGAAATATTTCATTCAAGCATCCATTAACATACTCATTAAACCATTCTTTCATAGATTCAAAATCTAATTCATTCATTCAAGCATTAAAGAATAAGAACATATAACTAAAGGTTTGTTCTACTGCCACATGACTAATCGATTATGAACAAATTTTTTATTAATAATAAACAAATCTTATGGAGATTTTTGTATGAAATCTAAAATTTACCTTTTATTTTATTGCAACAAGGAAGTTAAGAAAGGGGGAATCAGAGAAATAAGACCACGAAAATAGAACCAACTATGCAATTCACTAAAAAACAGCTAAGTTCTTGGTTCCACACTTCCATAGCTATTTCAAATGAGATTAAATTAATCTCACCAATCATATTCTTACCACCTCCCCAGTCATCACAAATTTACAATGCTTCATTTTAAAAATAAAAATTAAAAATTAAATACTCAAATTCAACTGTAGCTAAACCAAGATTTGAACTTTGTTCTATTTAACAATATATATATAATACCTGACGTAAAATGACATCCCTTTGATCAGAAGGAGGTTCTTGAATCTCAACAATGCGTGTAGCACAGGATCCTTTCTTCTCCTTCTTCTCATTACTCTTCTCAATATTCAGCTGCTTCTTCTTACTTTTTCAAAAACAAAATTACAAACATTAAGAAGTTAAATTCATTCAATTTCACTCCTCCAAACTAAATTACTAACACTAACTAAAGTAAAAATCAATACATTTTCATCAAAACTAATACTCGCAACATATAAACAACAATCGAAACCGTAAATTATAATCGTTAGAGTTTAGCATACCATGATTAGGATCATCAGGAACAAATGCAATATTTAGAAGAACAACACCAGGATCAATAGGAAGGTACACTCTTTCCCACTCTGAAAGCGAATCATCGGCTTTTGCCGGTGACGGAAACATAGGAATTGACACAACGACAGCTAAAATTGCCCATGAATCGTGCCNTAGCTAAAATTGCCCATGAATCGGGCCTAAAATAGATCAACTCGCAGAAAAAAAATACAAAAAAATCAAAATCAAACCACAAAACAAACGCAACAATCAAACAAAATCGAATTTAAAAAGAAAAAAAACAGAAAGTAGTTACCTCGAATTGAAGATGAAGAATCATATGAACTGAAGAAGAATCAATTGTTTAGATTTGAATTGAGAAAATAAAAATCTTCGTTATATCTTCAANGAATAAAAACCTTCGTCAGATCTTCAATTTCTCAACAATCAATTTTTTATTTTCTCAATTTCTCATTCTCTTCAACCTTCGTTAGATCTTCAACCTCAGTCAAATCTTCAATTTCGCCTAATTTTAGTAATTGATTTTTCTATAATTTTTAATGAACTTGAACCTTTGAAATTGGAGAGGAGATTTAGGGTTTTCCGTAGAGAGAGAGAGAGAGTTAGGGTTTTTCTTAGAGAGAGAGAGAGGGAGTTAGGGTTTTTGTGTGAATAGAGAATGAGGGGTTAGGGTTAGGAGATTTTAATTATAAGCAATGTTTTTTGGGCCTGGGCTTCAGCATGGGTTGATTATTTTTTGTATTATTTGCTGCTATTCTCTAACCGTAGCAAATAAGTTAAAAAACCGCAACAAATAACTATTTTCTGCGGTCTTCTTAGAACCGCAGCAAATGATTCAATACAACAATATCACCTATACTTATTTGCTGCGGTTCTTTAAAAATCCCAAGAACCGCAGCAAATGTAACGCAGCAAATGTGTTTTTTTGTACTAGTGATGACATGCAGTGGTGATGTGGCATTCTTATCTTGTGAGTCATTGATGAGTCACTAGATTAGGGTGAATTTTCCTAATATTGTGCGTGTAAAATTATCTTAGTTTAGTTAGGATTTGTTGATGATTGTGACTATAAATAATCTCAACATTAGCTTGTAAAAATCAGATTAGTGAAATCAATAAACATTAGTTGTTTAAGTTTGCTTCTTTTCTACAAAACAAATAAAACCGAAAGTGAGGAAAATTTTCGAGTGCGTGAAATTTTCGAACACTTTGTGAGAGTTGGTGCTTAGGCTTTAGACTCTTGTGAGGATAGTTTTAGGAATTGAGGGTGCATTGCTTTAATCATTTCATAAAATTATTCGACCTAGATCGTTTTTCTTGGTGCTTGGCTTTAGAGAAAACCGAACTAGTTGATATCTTTGTGAGTGGCGATTTTTATTATCAATATTCACATCACTTTGTGACGCTACAAGGCTAGCGTTCTTGACTGTTCTTTGCGGTCTTTTCATGTGCTTTGCGTTTGTTTTTGATATTAATTCCTTTTCTCACTCCTTTATCCAAAATACTCTAAAGAAAAAACACATTGAGTTAAGGTTTGTGATTTTATGACAATATCATTAGCTTTTGTCAACAATTCTAGTAAATAAGCGAATTTATTCTAAATAGTAATAAATGAACGAATTTATTACCTCTTTTCAATAATTTCGGTAATTAAGCGAATTTTCTCAAAATAGTAATAATGAGCGAATTTATTAAATTTTTTTCAACAAAATGAATAAATAAGCGAATTTGCTCAAAAAGTAATAAATGAGCGAATTTATTACCTTTTCTTCAAATATTCTTTAGTAAATAAATAACTTTGCTAAAATAGTAATAAATAAGCGAATTTATTGCCTTTTCTTCAAATATTCTTAGTAAATAAACGAATTTACTAAAAGTAGTAATAAATAAGCGAATTTATTACCTTTTCTTCAAATATTCTTAGTAAATAAGCAAATTTACTAAAAATATGATACAAATATTGATCACAACTTTGAAGGTGTGATTGAAGCTGCTAACAAGGGTGCAAACATGGGGGAATTAATTGCTTATGGAGATTTAAGTCTAATGAGTGCATCCAGGGTTGGGATTTGCTTGTGAATGGTCACACATACCTAGGTGTGGCACGCGAATCAAGGCAAGAAGGTTGACAAGGGGAATAAGTTGGTTTGGCCTATGAGTTTTTATCCCATTTCACTTGATAGGGTTTTTCTCATTTTGGGCATTATGTCTTTTATTTATATAAGTGTTGATATGTGTGGTTTTTATGGTGCTTTTCCCCTTGTTTCGGGTCAAATTTATGCCTAAGAGTTGTGTTTTGGCTTGGTTTTAGCTCATTTAGTGTTCTTTGGCTAATTTGAAGTGTTTCTTTGATTGATTTCCGGCGATTTTAGAGCTTTTTGGTTTGATTTTATCATTTGCGGTTGTTATGCTCGGTTTTGGCATGTTTTGTGTTTTCAGGAGCACGAAAACTAAAGTTTGGAAGGAATTAGGGTTTTGTTCTCAACACTTTTTTCAATTCAATTCAAAGTTCTTCAATTTGGTAATCTCTTTTACTTTTATTCTTTTTGCTTTAGTTTAATTTTTGTTCTTTAGTTTAATTAGTTTGATTAATTTAGTTTATTTTTTGGTGTTAATCAGTTTAATTGTTAATTATTTCATGAATTTAGTTATGAATTCTATGGTTATGATTGCTTTAATTTTCATGTTCATGAGTGAGTAGTTAATTTTCTAGGGTTAGGGAAATCTTGAATAATTAATGGACTACACTTTCCCGAAAATTTTGCTGGTATTCCTAATTGGTTGGTCCTAGAAGTTCATACCACCTCACCTCATCATTTCCTTATTCCTTAAGGCTTGCCTCATCCCATGAAGAGAGAAAAGAAGGAAGTTTCCTCCTTCCATCCTTCTTGTGGGCTTTGAGGAGGAAAGGAATTTCTTTGGGCCCCGTTACTTAGGCTCCAAGGTTTCCCTTTTCCAAGCATCATAGAGTAATTAGCTCATCATTAGAAAATGTGGAGAAAATATGAAAAAATTCTAGAAAATTAAAAATATATATATCGAAAAATAAATTAAAATAAAATTAGATTTTTTTGTTAGTTTCTTGGACTTACTGGGTTTTTTAGGATTTTAAGGAATTTCAGGATGATCTTGGGTTGGACCTTTTGGCGCGATTTCCATGACCAAACTTATTAGCGGCTTGATATATATTTATCATCGCTCTAAGGGCGGGGACAAATGTAGGTGTCTACAGAAGCCCTCATATTAACTGTATTTGTAGAGATGATTAGTCCCATGTGACGAGAGTCAAAATATTAGGTACCTGCAAAACAAATGTTTGTTTTACAAGAACCTATGGATACTCTTCGGGAAGATATGTTATGCCTAGGAGCGAGGAGCCAGTAACATTGGCTATAACGACGAGGAGCTAGTAGCGCCAGCAAACACAATAAAAGGGGTTGATAGCGTCAACAAGCGCAATAAAATGGGGCCAATAGCGTCGGCAAGTGTAATGAGGTAAAGCTGATTGGTTCAGTAAATGTAAATCTACGGTAGACTGTAAGGGAGCCTCAATTGCTCGCTGTTAGGGGCTTACAATTGTCTGATGTGTGGTGGCTAGTCAATTTCGATGAAGGGTTGTCAGGAAGCCTCAATTGCTCACTGTCAAAGGCTTACAATCGTCTGTCGCATGGTGGTGACTCAAGATAGATAATGGGAGTCAGTATCGTCGGCTAACACGATCCACATGGGATGACATAGAAAGAGATAGTATAGAAGACTAACGCGATCCATGAGGGATGACAGAGATAGGGAGCCAGTATCACCGATGTAAAGCTCCCAAATTGCTCATATTCTAAAACTTACCTTTAATGCTTAACAACAGGAACTTGAGCATGTTAACGCCATGCTACAATTAATTACAGAGCTAGTTGCGACGTTATGGCTAAGGGTAAAAACTAACACAAACCAAAGCCATTTCTTACAACACACAGAGCGAAGTCTTTTACTACTTAATCAAATCCATTTATTAAAACTCTTACAACTTGAAACCATTATGACCATTATTCAAAACCAACTTCACTGGAAATAATAATTATCTAGAAAACATAAATAACTAATGCAAACTAATTATTATTCTCCCTTGCTAACCTCTTCCTCCCATGCAAATGCACATGGATAACCTTCACCTATTCTCCTTCAACAAGAAAACAAAACAACAAAAACATGATAGTATATGTGTTAGCAAAAGGTGAGTATGTACCAACCAACAAAAGCATAACAACATGAGACACGACAACTAGCACATCGGAACATATAAGACTCATAAGACACATTCATTGACTCTTTCTTGCTCAATAACTTTATGAAATAACATTGCTTGAGAACTTCCTCAATAAATTGGTCTATAACTTGCTTGATAAAATGATATATATGTACATAAGAACATGTATGGGCTCTTTGGAAAGTCGACCACGAATGAATTAGATTGGTGCTGTCGAACATTTCGTACTAACTAATATATGTACGGTCTTTCAAAAACGATACATGGTCTCCATCCACCCCATATCCAAATAACCAACTTGGAGGAATTCATTGACTGAACAATGAAGCATCGACACACCTCACTATGGAAGCACAGTTTTAAGGCAATACATACTTCTCCCGTATGGTAATCTCATTTGATCAGAATGAGGAATCATGTTCCTTTGAAAAGCTTCAACTTGAAATGGCAGTTTCTTGTTTGCTTTTTTCTTTAATTGACTTTATACTTTGAAATCAACTCATTAACAATGACTTTGAATTGAAAACTTGACTTTAGCTTTACAGTTGCTTCACTTTGAGTTTCCATGGAAACATGACTCACATAGTTAAACTTACTTAAAACACGGTCAAACTTTGCATAAACAATACCAAACATATACATAACCTTTAGACACATAAAACTTGTCACTTTAGACTCTTAAGCATAACTTTTAAGCATGGATTCACTTCTGTCCAAAACTTATAACACACTTCATTTCACTTTAAATAACTCAAACAATACACGAAAAGCTCTAGAAACGTGAAATATGAACATAGAAACAACTTATTAAAAAAATCATCATTTATAACCAACTTTTACCATGTTTATTAACCTTATGAATATAGAAACTAATTTCGAAAGCACATTAGTAAATTTGTGGAAATAGAAAGCGGATTTCCGAAAACTGATTACTTTTTAAAGCGATTTAATAAGAAATTACTTAATGAAAAATAATAGTTGGTGATAAAAACTCTTGAATTTTTTTCCAAAACCTTTACAGTATTTAACATATTAAAAACCATTTTTCAATAATTAATTAAGTCCAAATCGATTCTATTTAAAAAACTTTCAATTTAAGCTATAAAGCTCCCTTAATTAGGTTAAAAGTACTTAATTAATATATTAGCTCGTGAAACAAATTTTGAAAATCCTTTTTATAATTATTTATTCTAGAAATAACTTATGGTCGACTTATTTTTATTTTAAAACTCTTATGTGAATATATTACCGAAAACCGTCAATTTTAATCAAAATCGTATACAATTTTAATAAATTATTTATAAAAATTGTATTAACATGTGAAAGACTCCTATAATACTTATTTTTCATAAGGATTCCATTAAAAAAATAGTCTCATTACCAGATTTAAGGTTTAAGATTTCTGAATTGATTTATTTCGGTAAAAACCGCAAAATCACAATTCTAGTAGTTATTTTTAAATCATCATAAGAAACATAAAAATCATTAGAAAATTTCATAGCTTCATATACTTTGAAACTTCCAAAAATAAATATAAAAAGCATTAGACGAACCACTAGCTCCTAAATTAATTCAAAATATCGAATATTTAGTTTTGCATACAATTCCTTAATAATTAACCAAGGGAAACATGATCGTTTGCTCGAATTCGAATTTTTACACATGATACTTGGACCATAACCTAATACTTTGATGCCATCAAATCTTTATTAGCATGCACATACCTTTATCGTAAAATTCTTAACTCCTTAGAACGGTCCTTCTACGAATTCTCCTCCTTGATTAAGAAATATACAAAACTAACATTAAAAATTCGTCCAAAACTTAGAACATGTTATATAAATAATTTACACCGATATATTTAACTTTTTCTCACTAGTTGTTTATAAAAACTAATAATTTCAATTGAATATATAAAAACCTCTCATAAACCGATATAACAAGTAATAATTTACGAAATTAATTTATATAAAGTATTTTTGTACTTTTATAAACTTCAAATTATATCAGCACATTATAAAATCAAAATCATGAATTTTAGAAATTTTCTTAAAGCAAAACAATTTTTTTCTCTTGTTTTGGAATACTGTGGACTACATGTGTGTAGTCCACTTTGGGCTCGTTTTTCAGGGTGTTAAAGTTGTCTATGGGGTCAACACTTGGTGCTTGGTTTTAGCCTATAGTGGAGGCTTTCTAGTGGTGGTAGTGGAGTGGTGGGAGCAGCCGCAGCCCAAACGTGGCCACTCTCAAGGGGTCATACGAAGGAGAAAAAGAGAGGAAAAAGAAAGGGTTTTGTAGAATTAATTTTTTGATTTCTGTAAGGCTTCTATGCAATAAGCTTTAGAGATAAATTGAAGAATTTATAGGGCTAAGAAACCCTAGGAAATTCGGCCAAGGGAGGAGGAAAATAGATTGATTTTGGTTAGGATTAAATCTCAACATAAGATAGGATTTTGTTAATATGGTAAGTTGGTTATTTTGGATATATTTCGGTGGTTCCAAAATATCATAATAATTCTGAAATTTAACTATTTGATGATAACTATATATAAAATAATGTATCTACTTAAATCATAAAAACATTTTATGTCATGAAAATTATTATCCTTAACCCATAATTTTCAAAAATGCTTATAAATGGACTATATGGTTCAAAATTTTTAAGGCGTTAAGCCCAAAATAATATTTGTTATTTTTAGAGATTAAAATAAATATTCAATGCCTCGGTTGGAAATAAATATTAATTTTTTACTAAAACCTTGAAAAAATTTCATTTAAAGCCTCACAAAACCTTTATAAATAATTATATTAAAACTTTTTTCTGAAATTCTTTATACTACATACTATAATCATAAATAATTATCATATAAAGTCTCACAAATGCGAGGAATTATAGCCGACTAACGCGATCTACGAGGGATGACAAATATAGGAGAGCCAGTTTCGCCGACTGACGTGATCCACAAGGGATAACAAATATAGGAAGCCAGTATTGCCGACTAACGTGATCTACGAGGGATGACAAATACAAGGGAAACAGTATCGCCGGCTAACGGGATCTACAAGGAATGACAATTATACGGGAGCCACTATCATTGACTAACACGATCCACAAGAGAGTATTTGGAGGTATTAATTTTGGATGATTGGAAGTTGACTTCATTGGGGAATGATGGATTTTGAACGCATACAATAACCAGAGAAGGATTAAGGAAGTGCTCCTTATTTCTATATTCATTGGGGATGAAAACTCCAACTTTACTCCACTAGGATTTGTTGTTAAAGTTGAGATCCCTCGGGAAATCAATCTGAATAATCTTGAGAGTATTTCTGACCCACTCGGGAACGAGTTGTCGTTCCATTTTATGGGGAACTTCAATGAATCGCAATGTCTTATGTGTAGAGTTCATCATTGTTGATTTTTGGAAATTTTTAGGGAATAGATCCGCAATAATATCTTTGCAAGTTTATAAATTGGGGATGATAATGTTTTGATTAACTACGGAGTTCCTAGAGAAATTGATCAACTAGGGACATGATTCATGGACTTTATACATTGCGAAATTTTTCCTGAAAGTTTTGCATTAAAAGTTTACTTCACTGGAGATTATGATGTTACAACGATCCTTAAGGGGTATTTTCATAATTTACTTAAGGAATAACATACTAGGGATTGACGCATGGTGGCTCATTGGGGAAAAATCTTCAAATGATACTTCCTGGGGATAATAAAGATCATTTTCGCCTATGATGACTTGATTTTAAATGCCAAGAAGGATCAAAGATCAACTTCGACTCAGCTTTAACTTGCGGAGATATTTTAGTAAATTTGGCTCTGGAACCCATAAAGATACCACAACAAAGTTTATGGACTTCATAAATCATAAGGTAACCTCGCGGGGAAGATATATAGGAAGTAATGTCATGGGTTCACCATAAATAATGCACTTATAAGTAAATTCGCTTGTCATAAGAAAGTTTTAACTTTGACTTTCAAGGGGATATTTGACCTCATCAGAGTTGCATCATTCAATACCCCAAAAATTTCAGGCTATAAATACCCCTTAATACATTGCAGAATGCCCCTTGTACAAAAATCGAGGAGACAAAATCAGAAAATTGGACAGAGTCCCGTGCGCGTGGGCGCAAGGCGTGCGCGCTAGCGTACAAGGGTCAGTTCCCGATTTTTTCTCTTTTCTTCATCATTTGTTCACTCATTCAAACAAAAACTTATGAACCAGCATCAAAAACTTTCTATTTTGCTATTCTTGAAAAGTCCAATCTATTAACTCAAACATCAAAACATACTCAAGTCATCTATTAACTCAAGTATGTAATGTTCTTCCACATTTCTATTATTTATTTTGTATCTTTAGCATGTTTTTGTGAGTACTTGCTTGAATCTTGAAAAATAGGTTTTTGTATGTGGTTGTGAACTTTATTTATTTCTGTAAGTTCTATATGTGAAAATGGAGTAATTTGCTAGTTGTTTTACTCAAAATGGTTAAGAAATGAGTGAAAGCTAGATGTATTAAATATGGTGTTCATGGTGGTTATGGATGTTATAGTACTTGAGCTTGTTGATTATATTTGATGCTTGAATTTGTCTATTTAGTGTAAAGTCATGATATTGTAGATATTTACATTTGGTTCCACCTAAAAGGATAATGATTAATATGTACCACGTCGCAATAAGACGAATAAAATAAGTAAATGATTGTCGGACATAACCGATGATAAGTTCCGATGGTCGGGTTGCGCTTAAAGTTATTTTCTTTAATTTCATATTTCATTTTATTATTTTATTCTATTTTATGTAACTTTATTTCATTTTATTCTTTTATTTTGTGATTTTATTTCTGAAAGGCGTGATGCGCACCTAACAAACACAACCTAACTTTTCCTCTAACTAAGTAGTCGGGCAAGTAAGGGTCGAATCCCAAGAGACTAAATGGTTCAAAGTGGTAAATTTTGATTCTAATTTATACTAAGTAAGTAAAATTTAGAGTTGAGATTGATTAGTAATGCTAACACTAAACAACACTAATGGAAATATTATGATTAAATTCAAGGAATAAAAACACCTAGAGTTAGACACAACCACTAGCATAATTGAACACAAGCAACTCATACCCCAATTTCATCGACTAATTTTCAAGAGAGAAGTGATAAGTTGATATTTTATATGTATTTTATCCCCGATCCCGATTGATTCTTAGCTCTAATACGGCTCTTTTGAGCAATTTCTACTAACTTTTGCTATTTCGAGTGTTTGTTGTGCTTTTTATTAGATTTTACAGGAATCGATGATTTATCGTTATTTTCCAAGCCTTTTGAAGCACTTGAAGAAGTTAGTGAAGAGTTAAACTCATTTGGGAAGCTAAACCAAAGACTAGAAGTGTTAAAACGAAAAATTAAAGAGGCAATTAAGGAAGAACGAGCAAAAACCGAAAACGAAGGCAAAACAAGCCATCCGCCCGAACCGAAGCTGTGCGCCCGGGTGCAAGCTGCACGCCCGGACCCTCCGGGCGGGTGGCCATGAAGGAGGATTTTGCGTGTTTTTCCCCGTGTTTAGCCTAAGTATTTAAACATTTGTATTCCTAATTAGTCATGGACGCCTCTTTGAACTTTAGAATCCTAGTTTACTCTAAAAATTCTCTCAAAGTGTAGAACTCTTTTCAATCATTCAATCAATAATATTCAGGTTCTATTTCAATCTTAATTCTTGTTCTTAGTTATGTTTATTATTATTTTCAATTTATGTTCTTAGTTTTAATAGTTTTATGTTTAGATTTAATTTTCTTGATTGATGTTGGTTTTGTTTAGTTTAATCATGTTTAGTATTTTAATTACTTTTATTGATTTAGTTTTTGTTTCTTCAATTATGAGTGAGTAGTTCTTTTTCTAGGACTAGAGGATCCATGGGCTAATTGGTGATGTTTTTCTCAGAAATATTAGTTTAACTATTAATGTGCTTGAATTCCTATTGTCAATTGTTATTGCTTTCAATTAAATACTGGCCAGGTTTAGTTGTTAGTTTGATATTGTTGAAATCGATGCCGAGAGGTAAGATTACAAAAATTAGATCATAAGGACAATAGGCAAAACGAGTCTAAGTGGGCGAGAGCCATTAGAGGATTTTGAAGGGGACTAGATTCGAGAGAATTAGTGGACCTTAATTCAAGAAAATTGATAATATAATTATTTATTTGTGGGCAATTCGTTGGTTAATCTGTGGTGAACCGATGTCTTGGGTTTAGTCATTAATTAAACTCCTTAATCAATTTAGTTTTGATTTTAGTTAATTTCTTGGTCACAATTGTCACTCAAAGGCCATTTGCACAGTTTAGACTTTTTAGAACTAATAGGTTTAATTGCTTCCCTGTGGATTCGATCCCTACTTCCCTAGCTATATTAGTTAGAGTGGTTAGGTTTATTTTTGATAGGTGTGCGATAGCCTCATCAAATTTTGTCGCCATTGCTGGGGAGGCAATTTTTAATTCTATTAGTCAGGTTTATACTATTTTTCTTTTTATTTTTCTTAGTCTCAAAGAACTTTTTGGTTTTTTGAGGCACTTTCTCATCTTTGCTCGGAGTTACATATTGTGCAGGTTTATAGGTTTATGCAAACCGACCACGAGCCTGACATTTTTATTTTCCCTGAGCCCGAGCAAGTATTTTTGAAGCGATTGAGACGTAGCAGACGCCGAATATTTCTTCCTCGACCCATGGAGGAAACTGTTTTTGATTTGTCTCAGTTTTTCGAGTTCACTTTCAACCCGTTGTTTGAAGGGTATATAGAGGTCCAAATGGCTGCCGAAGGAGAAGGACAGGGTAGAGGACCACCACCTCCACCACCGCCACCTGCGGCCCGTTCGTTGAGAGACTATTCCTTGCCTAGTACGAAGTCTATGGCTGGAGGTTATTCAGTACCCGATACCGATGCTGCTAATTTTGAACTGAAACCGGCTCTTGTGAATATGGTTGAACGAAATCAGTTTTCAGGAACATTGAAGGAGGATCCGAATTTACATTTGCAGAATTTCCTTCAATATTGTGATACTATCAAGTAAATGAACGTTTCTAAGGACTACATTAGGAGGCGAATGTTCCCATTTTCGTTGAAGGACAAGGCTAGAACCTGGTTGAATGATCTTAATATGGCCACAATTAATTGTTGGGAGGACTTGGCTCTTGCTTTTCAGAGGAAGTACTATCCACCACAGAGAACTGCTTTATTGAGGAGCCAAATTACTAACTTTAATCAGGAGACAGATGAGTCACTTTATGATGCTTGGGAACGGTTTAAGGAGTTATTGAGAATGTGTCCTCATCATGAGCTTGAGAATTGGTTTCTGGTTCAGTCATTCTACAATGGGTTGGGTAATGAGAGTAGAGCTTCGTTAGATTCTGCTGCTAATGGTCGATTCATGAACCAGGAGGTCAATGCTGCATATGAACTGATTGATGAAATTGCCACTCATAATTCACAGTTTGGTAACCTTAGAGGGCATTCCAAGAAGGGTGGAAAACATGTAGTTGATGATAAGTATGAGAGTCTAGCTGCACAGATCAATNTTTTAGCTGCACAGATCAATGCCATAAGTCAGAAGCTCGATAAGATTGGTACTACAGCTCCTCCACCATCACCTGTAGCTTGCACTTTCGGGATGCACTGGCCCTGTTCGTGTGATTCCTGTGGTTCATTCGGTCCATAGTTCCCAGTCATGTCCCAGTTCAGTGGCAAGTGTGTGCCTTTCAAGCCTACAAGAACAATCCATTTTCTAATACATATAATCCAGGCTGGAAGGATCACCCATATTTTTCCTACAAGAATAACAGTAATGTACAAATGCTTAGCAAGCTATATCATCTCAGCAGACAACACAGCAGATGCAGAGATATGTACCACCACACCCACCAGGTTTCAGCAGGCCACCACTATCAGCACCACCATTGCCAGTTCAACCTAGTGGTGAAATTTCAGAGCTGAAAAATATGATGTTGCAGATGCAGAAAAATATGGAGGCAATGCAGGCTCACAACAAGCACCTGGAGACTCAGATAGCTCAGATTGCACAATCAACTGCTCAAAGGCAACCAGGCCACCTTCCATCACAACCTACACCTCTAGTATCACAGGCATCACAGAATCCCCCGAGGGACTATGTCAATGCCATTACTTTGAGGAGTGGAACTGCTTATGAGGGCCCGGAAATGCCTACTGATGATGTTAATTCTAATGTTGCAGGTGGAGCTAAAAAGACCAGTGATGTGGTGATTGAAGTTTTGGAGACAGTTCCAGCTAAGGACACTGAAGCACCTAAGGAGAAGGTAGATGACACATCGATTGATACGATCACGAGGTCATAGGTTAGGTTGCCCTTTCCGAACAGGGTGACCAGGAGTAAGAATGATAATCATTTCAGTAAATTTTTAGATATTGTGAAGAATTTGCAGGTTACTGTTCCATTTACTGATTTGATAACTCAAATTCCTACTTACACTAAATTTTTGAAAGATATTTTGAGCAGGAAACGTGAGTTGAATGTGGTGGAGACCGTAGCACTTACGGAGGAATGCAGTGCCATATTGCAAAACAAGTCACCACCGAAACTAAAGGACCCGGGAAGTTTTTCTATTCCTTGTAACATTGGCCCACTGTTTATTGATAAAGCTTTATGTGATTTAGGGGCCAGTGTTAGTGTCATGCCTTTATCTATTTGTAAAAAACATGATATGGGTTCTTTAAAGGTTACTAACATCACTTTGCAGATGGCAGATAGGACAGTGAAATACCCTAAAGGTATTTTAGAGGATGTCCCGGTGAGAGTCGGGAAATTTTTTATTTTCATTGATTTTGTTGTGTTAGATATGGATGAGGATGCTCATATCCCAATTATACTTGGTAGACCATTCTTACACACTCCAGTGCTGTTATCGATGTAAAGAATGGAAATTTGACTCTTTCTGTAGGTGATGACAAGGTTACCTTTAACCTTGATAGTGCATTGAAAAATCCTATAATAGAACAATCATGTCATGCAATTTATACTCTTAATGAAATTGTTCTTAATGACTTGGCTCGATCCCTTAATAAGGATCTTCTGGAGGCCCCTGTGTGTTTGGATTCTATTGCAGGTGATGAAGATAGTGTTAATAACAAGCTATGTCAGGATCAAAAGAAAAGGAAATCCCGTCCCAAGAAACGTCGGAAACCTCGAAAACAATCTTCTCATGCTTGTAATATGAATACGAAAAATGATGAGGTTTTTAACAAGGAACGTGAAGCATTTGAGCAACCAATAATTCCTAATTGCTTTGATTATTTAACTAAATGTGGTTCACATTCACTCTTTAATCCTCCATGAGCTATGAGGTAACATGGTCAAGCTAAGGACCTTAAACAAGCGCTTTGCGGGAGGCAACCCGTAGTTAGTTTAGTTTTTTAGTAGCTTTTTCATTTTTATTTTCTTAGTTTAGTAGGGACTCTAGCTCATTTCTTAGTTTTGGTAAGGGGAGAGTGTGGTACTAATGAATTCTTCAAGTGTTTCGGGTGTGATTACAGGTGCAATTTAGGTGAAAAAAGTGGAAAAAAGGACGAAAAAATCTCAAATTGCTGCATGCCCGGACCCCCCGGGCGAATAGCACTACCCCGGGCGTGTAGCCCTCGTCCCGGGCGCGTAACCTCTTTTCCAACACTTAGTTTTTTTCACAAAAATCCCTAAATAGCCATTCGCCCAGACCCTCCGGCCAAAAAATCCCCCTCCGGGCGCCCAGCCTGCGGTCTGGGCGAATAGACTGTTCGCGGCAGATTCAAAGGGTCAGTTTTAAACGGCCATAATTTTTTCTCTGGGACGTTCCACGAGTCGTACAACATATCGTTGGAAAGCTCTTTGAGTCTATTTTCCAATGAAATAAAAATCACGTTAATCCAAATTATATTTTTTGAGATATGGTCGAAACGATGAGAGGTGGTCAAATTTCAATCCATGTATGTTATATGCAATACTATCTACCACTCATGCCTCTTTATTATCCTTGCACAACTTCATCCTCTCACCCATATACATCATATTACACCCCCAAGACTCCCTAAACCCCTCCACCATCTCTCTTATCTCTCGCCTTACTTCCTTCAGCATGAGGACATTGCTGAATCCGGCTTGGGGGAGGTAACTTTATTGCTTTCTTAGTTTAGTTTTTATTGCTTACTAGTGTAGTTTTATTGCTTTCTTAGGATAGTCATATGGTTTGTACTACTTGTTAGAAGTAGGAGTTTACATATGACCAAAAAAATGTACTGCTTTCATAGTTTAGATTTCTTTATTTGCTTTTGATGTTTAGCTTTAGTTGATTGATTGATTGATTGGTTTGATGAAACTTTGTGAATGGTGACTTCCCTGTGCCCCGCATTTTATTTAAAAAATGTTTTTGATTGATTTGGGCATGTGATGAGTTATGTTTTGGGAATTGCCAACTTGGACTTGAACTTGACTTAGCTTAAAACGATTTATAATCTTGCAATTATAACCATGTGTAGAGTAGAGGCTTGAACTGTGTTAATGGGAGGATTTGAGCCGCATACATTATTTCTATGCTTATTTTCTTTCATGTGTGCTTAGTTCCTGGTACATGTATGATCCATGTTTTTAGCTTTTGACTCTAGTAGCTTGGCTTTGATATGTTACATGCTGCGAATGATAAAAGGCATTCATTTCTTTTAGGAGCTTTCAGATTTTAGGCATTCCTTTACAAAATTTTCCTTTGGTCCTTATTACTAGCTTTTACCCTTCATTTGCATTTTAGCCACATTATAACCCTATTTGGCCTTGTTCTAATCATTTGATATATGCCCAAGCTTGGCTTGGGGGAGTTGAGGAGTTATTTTGTTGTTGTGTTGCATTTGTTGGAAGTTTTGGAGGATTGGAAAATTGTGAAAAGGTTGTTGTTAAAGTCTAATAATAGGTCTCACATTAAGGCTCTGCATACCAATGTCTAGGCTAGTTTAATGAAGAATTAAAATGTTATACATCTTTTATTGGCCTAGTTATGTATGTGTGATGATTTTGTCTTTGACATGTCATTAAGAGTCGTGAGCCTAAGTTGAAAAAAAAAATTTGAAAGTTGAAAAAAAAGAAATGAAAAATGAGAAAAAAAAAAGTTGAGAAAAAAAAAGAAATTGAAAAGATGTTGAAAAAGAAAAGGCTTGTGATATTTGGAGTAGTTGAAATGTAAAGTTTTATGGTGTGATGTGATTCTATGAGAATTGGCTTGATGTTGGAGTTGATGTTGGGGATGTTGATTTTGATTTTTGATTGCTACATGCGTATAGCCCGCATTTACCACCACATTATCCCAAATTCTATCCTACCCATCACCCTAGCCACATTACAAGCTTATAAAGACCTTTTTTATCAGTGTGTGCATGTTTTTAGTTCTTGTGAATTGAGTCAATTGCCAAAGCTAGGGAGTATTATTTGCATTTCGAGTCGACATTCATACTAGGATTGAGTGACTACCTTTAAACACTTGCATGAGGTGTGAGACGTGGGTTTTGGTTCTCAAATTTTGCAATCAAACACTTTTTGCATTTGCATTTTTACTTGGGATTAAGGGTGAGCTTCATTATCTATGCTCAATTTTATGTGTGGAGTGACACCGAGTGAGCTACTCTAGTCATCGACTTCTATTTCTTACATGGTTNCTTCTACTTCTTACATGGTTGGCTTATTAATTTTGATTTGAGTGGATGGCGGTCAAGGGATTTTGATGGGTTGGTTGAGGATCTTGCATACTCGGAATTGCTTGGGTTAATCTTGTTTTGCAAAGTGAAAAGGGTGAAGTCATTGTTTGCTCAGTTGTTTGCTTGAGGACAAGCAAGGGTTTGGCTTGGGGGAGTTTGATAAGTTGATATTTTATATGTATTTTATCCCCGATCCCGATTGTTTCTTAGCTCTAATACGGCTCTTTTGAACCATTTCTACTAACTTTTTCTATTTCGAGTGTTTGTTGTGCTTTTTATTAGATTTTACAGGAATCGATGATTTGTCGTTGTTTTCCAAGCCTTTTGAAGCACTTGAAGAAGTTACTGAAGAGTTAAAGTCATTTGGGAAGCTAAACCAAAGACTAGAAGTGATGAAACGAAGAATTAAAGAGGCAATTAAGGAAGAATGAGTAAAAACCGAAAACGAAGGCAAAACAAGCCATCCGCCCGAACCGAAGCTGTGCGCCCGGGTGCGAGCTGCACGCCCGGACCCTCCGGGCGGGTGGCCATGAAGGAGGATTTCACGTGTTTTTCCCCGTGTTTAGCCTAAGTATTTAAAGATTTGTATTCCTAATTAGTCATGGACGCCTCTTTGAACTTTAGAATCCTAGTTTACTCTAAAAATTCTCTCAAAGTGTAGAACTCTTTTCAATCATTCAATCAATAATATTCAGGTTCTATTTCAATCTTAATTCTTGTTCTTAGTTATGTTTATTATTATTTTCAGTTTATGTTCTGAGTTTTTAATAGTTTTATGTTTAGATTTAATTTTCTTGATTGCTGTTGGTTTTGTTTAGTTTAATCATGTTTAGTATTTTAATTACTTTTATTGATTTAGTTTTTGTTTCTTCAATTATGAGTGAGTAGTTCTTTTTCTAGGACTAGGGGATCCATGGGCTAATTGGTGACGTTTTGCTCATAAATATTAGTTTAACTATTAATGTGCTTGAATTCCTATTGTCAATTGTTATTGCTTTCAATTAAATACTGGCCAGGTTTAGTTGTTATTTTGATATTGTTGAAATCGATGCCGAGAGCTAAGATTACAAAAATTAGATCATAAGGACAATAGGCAAAACGAGTCTAAGTGAGCGAAAGCCATTAGAGGATTTTGAAGGGGACTAGATTCGAGAGAATTAGTGGACCTTAATTCAAGGAAATTGATAATATAATTATTTATTTGTGCGCAATTCGTTGGTTAATCTGTGGTGAACCGATATCTTGGGTTTAGTCATTAATTAAACTCCTTAATCAATTTAGTTTTGATTTTAGTTAATTTCTTGGTCACAATTGTCACTCAAAGGCCCTTTGCACAGTTTAGACTTTTTAGAACTAATAGGTTTAATTGCTTCCCTGTGGATTCGATCCCTACTTCCCTAGCTATATTAGTTAGAGTGGTTAGGTTTATTTTTGATAGGTGTGCGATAGCCTCATAAAAAAGGTAACCCTATAAAGGTAACCCTATAAAAAACCACTGATGAGGCTATCGCACACCTATCAAAAATACCCAGACAACTCTAACTAATGTAGCTAGGGAAGTAAGGATCGAATCCTCAGGGAAGCGATTAAACTCTATTAGTTCTAAAAAGCTTAAACTGTGTAAAGGGACCTTGGTTGAGAATTATCGATTAACTAATTGACTACTAATTAACTACGGGAAATTTCGGTGATTAACACTAATAATTAAGGCCTAGGGTCATACGGGTCACCAAGAACAAATAATAAATTCACTAACATTGAACATTCAATCTCACAATTATCGTCAAATTAGGGCTCACTAATTCTCTCGAACTTAGACTCCCTCAAAACTCATTTATCGGCTCTCGCTCATGCCTAGACTAATTCCGTCTATTATACACTGGTCTTATTGTGTATTCTTACCGCTTGGCATCAAATTCGACAATTAACAAAATTACAACTAAATCTGCGCACAATTCAATTCTAAACAAACACGCCAATAATAGGAATTAGACTACTATTTGCAAAACCAAAACAATCTAAGTTAATTAGTCCATTAATTATTCAAGGCTTCCCTAACCCTAGAAAACTAACTACTCACTCATGATCATAAAAACTAAAGCAACTATAGAAAACAAAACTATAAACATGATTGTAACTAATAAATTAACAATAATTATAAAACTAGATCTAGAACAAGAAATTAGGGCATAAAAGTTTAAGAAAACTAAAACTAAAAACATAAATTAAAACTATGCATGAATTAAAGAAACTAGAATTAAAGATTGAATAAAAATCTGAACTTTTGATTGAGTTGAATGATTGAAAGAATTACACAAGAATCACCACTTGAGAGAGAAAACTAAACTAAACTAGGGTTTTTAGAATAATAGAATGCATAATGAAATCCTACGAAATAATTACATTAAGAACTAAGTCGAAACAAAGGGGGAACAAAACACGGACTGAGCAGTGTGCCCGGGCAGCCCGGGCACAATGCACTCGACCCGGGCATAATGCACTTTGCCCGGGCACACTGCTAAATGGCCCCTGGAGCTGCCGACTTCGCTCGTTTACTTCGTAACTCGACTTCTATGCTTCCCAAAGGCTTCTAAATCACGTCCTAGCTTCCTTTTAGCTTCTAAAAGTGGTCAAGGCTCTTACTAACTTGCCACGTGCTCGGGATTAACCGAAAACCAACACAAAAGCAGCAATTCCTGCAATAAATGTTAAAGCAAAGCAACCAGCACGAAAAGCAACCAAAGTTAGTATAACGGGCTCAAAAGAGCCTTGTTAGAGCCAAAAATCGATATAAAATGTGGGGAAATAATGAATATAAAATGAACTTACCAAACTCCCCCAAGCCAAGCCTTTGCTTTTCCTCAAGAAAACAGTTAAACAAACAATGACTCCACCCCTTAAACTATGAAAAAACAAATAGACTCAAGCAATTCCGAGCATGTAAGTTCCTCAACCAACCCATTAAAATTCCTTGACCGCCATCCACTTAAATCAAAATCAATAAGCCAACCATGTAAGAAATAGAAGTCGATGACTAGAGTACCTCACTCAGTGTCACTCCACACATAAAATTGAGCATAAAACGATAAAGCTCACCCTGAATCCCAAATAAGAATGCAAATACAAGAAGTGTATAAATGCAACATTTGACAACCCAAACCCACATCTCACACCTCATGCACGTGTTTAAGGGTAATCACTCAATCCTATTATGAAAGTCGACAAGAAATGCAAGTAATACTCACTAGCTTTGGCAATTGACTCACTTCACAAGAACTAAAAACATGTATACATGCCGATCAAAAAGGTCTTTATAAGCTTGTAACGTGGTAGGGTGATGGGTAGAATAAAATTTGGGATAATGTGGTGGTAAATGCGTGTTATACGCATATAACAGTCAAAGAATATAATCAACATCTCCACATTCAACTCCAACATCAAACCAATTCTCATGGAATCACATCACACCATAAAACTTTACACTTCAACAACTCCAAATATCACAAGCTTTTCTTTTTCAACATTTTTCAATTTTTCTCTTTTTTTTCATTTCTTTCAATTTTCAATTCTTTTTCAAACTTAGCCACACGACTCTTAATGACATGTCAAAGACAAAATCATACATAACTAGGCCAATATAAGATATATAACATTTCAATTCTTCATTACAAACTAGCCTAGACATTGGTATGCAAAGCCTTATTGTGAGATTTATTATTAAAATTCAACATCAAACATACATTCCAAAATTTTCCAACATCTCCAAAACCTCCAACAAATACACAATAGCAACAACAAAAAACTCCACAACTCCCCCAAGCCATGCTTGGGCATATATCAATCAAACAAGGCCAAAAGGGTTGTAATGTGGCTAAAATGCAAATGAAGGGTAAAAGGCTCAAATAAGGACCGAAGGAAAATTTATGAAAGAATGCCTAAAATTTAAAATCTCTTAAAAGAAATGACTGCCTTTTATCATTCGCGACATGTAACACACCAAAGCCAAGCTACTAGAGTCAAAAGCCAAAACACGGATCATACAAGCACCAGGAACTAAGCACACATGAAAAGAAATAAGCATATAATAATGTATGCGGCTCAAATCCTCCCGTTAACATAGTTCAAGCCTCTACTCTACACATGGCTATAATGGCATGATAAGAAACTGTTTCAAGCTAAGTCAAGTTCAAGTCCGAGTTTGCAATTCCCGAAGCATAACTCATCACATGGCCAAATCAATCAAAAACATTTTTAAATAAAATGCGGGGCACAGGGAAGTCACCGTTCATAAAGTTTTCATCAATGCTCATTAACCAACAATTTCAATCAATCCATACAATTCAACTACTTACTACTTAAAGCAAAGCAAAAATCTAAACTATGAAAGCAGTGCATTTTTTTTGGTCACATGTCAACTTCTACTTCTAACAAGTAGTATAAACCTTATGACTAACCTAAGAAAGCAATAAAACTACACTAGAAAGAAGTAAAAAAGCAATAAAAGTACCTCCCCCAAGCGAGACTCAGCAATAGCCTCAGTGCTGAAGGAAGTAAAAAGGAGCCAGATGCTCCTCAATCAGAGCCCTCCATCATCATCATCATCATTATTACCAGCAGCATCCGCATCGGCAGTAGCTCCTGCAACTCTTCTATTGGACCCCTCTCCCGGGTTAAAGGTATACCAAGAAGGGTGAGGCCCAGTAGAAGGTACAGATCCTAAACACACAAAATAATCATAGGTTGGATACGTAGCTCGAGTATGATCCTGCTGAAAAGTGTCAAACCGCTGGATAAGCTGCTGGTGCTGCTGCTGGATCTGGAAATTGTCGAACTGACTCTACAGCTGGCCCATGGCATAACGCCATGATCCGTCACCTCCAGCATAAGGCTCTGCGGGCTGAGAGGTAGAGGGCTGAGAAGTTGAAGGCTGGGAGGTAGAAGGCGTAGAAGGCCCCCTCCTACCATAAGTTCGCTGGCTAGCGGTAGTAGTAGTTTGGTGCCCATGAAGGGGCATGGTCCATGACTCCTGGTCGGGAGTCAAACCTGTAATGGCAGAGTTTGGAAGAATAACAGAAGACCTTCTTCCCCTGTCAATGTACTATCTAAATCGCAGCCCTTCTAACATTGTCATCCAATCACAGTTTGAAAAATAGTCTAAATCTAATCGCCTAGAGCCAACAACGGGGGTACGGTGCTGCTCAAAATCCACCCAATATCGCCTAACAATCAAAGTGATCAGACCTCCAAAAATAATATTATTCACTGTGGGGTTACCATATGCATCTCTGCCCGCAAAAGTCTTACATTGTGTTTGTAAGTGTATAGCAAAATGGTGAGATACAATAAGATGGTATGGACAAGTACCCTTAACTAAGTATTGCCCCAAATAGGCAATTTCCCTAGTTGAAACTGAATTACACTCATGACGACCAAAACTCGTCCATCCCATAAACTTATGAACTATTCTTGCCGAGAGTTGGTGAATCAGATTAGAGTAGTTGTGTCTCCAAGTATCAGTTTCTAAGCCAGTTAATGCATTCCAAATAGCAACATCACTGAATTCCTGAGGTGGGTTTTTTGTACCCATTCGGTTCATGCTAAAAATTAAGGCATAATAATCTAGATTTTTATAATGATCATGACTAAACAAACGAAAGGAGACACCTTGGACGGTGTATGGGCGTTCATCCTACTGATGCGGAAACTAGACATAAATTCATATTATATATCGGCATATGTAGGCAAATCCATGGTAAAAAAACAATTCTAGACCCATATTTTTCAAGCAAAGTCTAGTCTTATCTACATTACCCAACGCATGAAGTAAAGCATGATCTAAAAATCTAGTAGCAACAATATGCCTATGCTTAAGCTTTTCAAATTTATCCTTTTGTTCCATAGAAGATAAATTTACCATTGGGTAGTCCGGATATCTCTCAATCTCGTGTTTTGCAGGTTGCCTCCTCCTTGTAGCACGACTTGATTCACCCCTAGACCTTTTTGGAGGCATGTTTGAAGTATTTGTGAAATTAGGGTTTGGGTGATGATGAATTTGGGGATTTTTGATGGAATTTGTGGTGAGGAAAGGAAAGAGGGGAAGAAATAAGAAAGATTAGTGAAAATTTGAGTGAATTTGGTGGAGTAATGAGTGAGTTGTGAAGAGTAAAAGGTTGAGAAGAAGTAGTGTTAATAGGGAATTTGGGGGTTTTTGTAGTGACAGAAAGTAAAATAGAGGTAGGAAGAAGAAGAAGTGAAGGAAGTGAGGGAGAAGGGGAGGGTCGCGAGTTTTTGTGGGGGAAAAAGCAACCCGCCCGAGCTGGTTGCATTCCGCCCGGTTTGGGTGCAAACCGCCCGGGCTGATTAGGAATGTTGCAGGGGGTGAAAATTTCTAAGTGTTAAAAAACGACATTCGCGCCCGGTCTTCCAGCAGTCTGCCCGGGCTAACTGGACATGCTGCAAATTTGTGTTCTTTTGGGAATTTTAAACTTGTGCCAATGCGCCCAAGTCGAGTGCAACTCGCCCGGGTGTGCTTCACTTTGCCCGGGCTGCCCGGGCATGCTCCCAATTCCAATTTTTTCCAAAAAAAACTTAGTAGCCAGAAACGTCATGCGGGCCCGAGTGTAGTGCATCGTGCTCGGGAACCTTTGAATCCGCCAGGCCTACCCGGGCATGCTGCAATGTGGCCTTTTCTTGTCTTATTTACTCCATATGTGCTCCCCTAAGCCTGCAAAACACTCAATACTCCACACAACCATTAGTCCCTCACACTCTCTCACTAAGAGATTTAGTTAAGCTATACTAAACTATCAAAGAAAAAGAAAAAGAACTAAAAAAACAACTACGTACAGGTTGCCTCCCGCCAAGCGCTTCTTTAAGGCCATTAGCTTGACCGTGGTCCCGGAGTGGTCAATGGGAGTCGGGATTGTGGAAATGCACCTCTTCTACTAATCAAACCGCATCGCTTTCATAATAGAGCTTCAATTGTTGTCTGTTGACCTTGAACTTTTCACCTTTATCATTTTGAACCTCAGCGAACCCGAATTTGCTCACCATTGTAACCATAAAAGGACCTCTCCACCTGGAATTCATCTTTCAAGGAAATAATCGGAGACGAGAGTTGAATAAAACTACTTTGTCACCAACTTGGAACTCTCTTCTGATGATTTTCTTGACGTTCCACCTCTTAGTCTTCACTTTGTAGATTTTGGCACTATCATATGCTGCTAAACGGAATTCATGGAGCTCATTCAATTGAAGAAGTCGCTTTTCTCCCGCAAGCTTAGCATCCATGTTCAACTCCTTTACTGCCCAATACGCCTTGTACTCCAGCTCAACCGAAAGATGACTTGCTTTACCATAGACCAACCAGAACGGTGAAGTGCCAACTGGAGTTTTGAAAGCCATCCTATACGTCCATAGAGCATCATAGAGCTTGTTAGTTCAATCCTTCCTTGATTTTGCAACCTTCTTCTCTAGGATAGCTTTGATTTCTCAATTCGAAACCTCCACTTGACCACTGTTTTATGGGTGATATGCCAATCCCGTTCTGTGGTAGACACCGTACTTCTCCAGCAGCTTACTAACCTCTTCTCGTAAAAATGCTTTCCTCCATCACTGATGACAGCTCTAGGGACTCCGAACCTAGGAAAGATAACCTACTTAAACAATCTCAACACGGTGTTAGAATCGCAATGGGGGGTAGCAAGAGCTTCCACCCGTTTAGAAAAATAATCCACTATGTAACGATTTCCATTAGAAGATGGGAAAGGTCCCATATAATCAATACCCCAAACATCAAAAATCTCAACTTCCAATATACCTGTTTGAGGCATTTCGTGGCTTTGTGAGATATTACCTATTTCCTATTCGCTGACACGAATCACAAAACATAATGAAAGCTCTAGCATCCTGTAGAATAGTGGGCCAATAAAAACCCGATTCGAGGACCTTGAACATCGTCTTAGAAGTTCCAGCGTGACCTCCATACAGTGATGAATGGCAATGGTGAAGTACACCATAGACATCCCATTCCCTCCTATATAAACCATCTGCACACTCACGAAACAAGTTAGGATCATCCCAAAAGTAACGCTTAACATCATGAAAAAAATTCTTTTTCTACTGGTAACTCAAATCAGAGGGTATGACACCTCCTACAACATAATTAGCAAAATCAGCAAACGAAGGAGAATTTACACAAACCGCAAACAGATGTTCATTAGGAAAAGAATCATCGATGGGGGTAGAGATCTCCCCATCATCATACCGTATCCTCGATAAGTGGTCAGCTACCACATTCTCTGCTCCCTTCTTATCATGAATCTCAAGATCGAACTCTTGAAGGAACAAAATCCACCGAATAAGCCTTGGTTTGGCTCCCTTCTTCCCAAGTAGGTACTTAAAAGCTGCATGGTCAGTATAAACAATAACTTTTGAACCTATAAGGTAGGAACGAAATTTATTCAATGCATAAACAATAACAAATAACTCCTTTTCCGTGGTGACATAGTTGCGTTGAGCTTCATCCAAGGTCTTACTAGCATAGTAAATAGTATGTAGGACCTTGTCCTTCCTTTGACCTAAAACTGCACCAACTGCAAAATCACTAGCATCACACATTATCTCAAAAGGTAAATTCCTATCGGGAGATTGTATGATAGGTGTCGAAATCAATACATTTTTTATCATATTAAAGGACTCAAGACATTCGTTAATGAATTTACACTCACCATCTTTCGAAAGCAAATGGGTTAGTGGTTTTGCAATTCTAGAAAATTCCTTAATAAACCTGCGATAAACGCCAGCATGACCCAAAAAAACTCCATACCCCTTTGACATTCACTGGAGTTGGCAATTGCTCAATTACTTGTATTTTTGCCTTATCCACCTCAATAACAAGTTCGGACACCAAATGTCCCAATACCACCCCTTCAGTGACCATGAAGTGGCATTTTTCCCAATTTAAGACCAAATTCAGCTGCTCACATCTTTTGAGAACTTTAGTCAAGTTAGTCAAACGTGATTCAAAATTAGTACCATAGACACTAAAATCATCCATGAAGACTTCCATAATAGAATCTATGAACTCAGAAAAGATGCTCATCATGCAACGTTGAAAAGTAGTAGGTGCATTACATATACCAAAACGCATTCTACGATATGCAAAAGTACCTTGAGGACATGTAAAGGTGGTTTTCTCTCTATCATCAGGATGGATGAGAATCTGGAAGAAACCCGAATATCCATCAAGGTAACAAAAATACTTATTCTTTGCTAACCTTTCCAACATTTGATCAATAAAAGGGTGGGGGAAGTGATCCTTTTTAGTTACAACATTGAATTTTCTATAATCAATACACATTCTCCAGCGTGTAACAACTCTAATAGGAATCAATTCATTCTTATCATTACGAACAATAGTTGCTCCCCCTTCTTAGGGAATACCTGCACGGGACTTACCCACTTGGAATTAGACACCGAGGAAATGAAACCTGCATCTTAAAGTTTAAGAACTTTCTTCTTCACCACCTCCTGCATGTTAGGATTCAAACGATGTTGACCCTGTATACAAGGCTTATGACCCTCCTCTAAATGAATTCTATGCATGCAAAAATCAGCACTAATAATAGTTAAATCATCAATAGTATACCCAATAGCCTTCTTATGAGACTTAAGCATAGACAAAAGCTTATCAAGTTGACTATCAGTAAGACAAGCACTAACAATGACCGGATACAACTCTTTATCAACTAGAAAAGCATATTTCAAATAAGAGGGGAGGGGTTTCATCTCAGGTTGGGTTACCTCCTTGAAAGAACAAACCCTTTGAGGTAACTCAACAAATTTTTGGGTCTCCTCCGGATTCAATTCCTCATCAGTAAGATCATGGATCAAGCTGTCAGCATCAGTAGTACCTTCACCTGCACAAACATCAAGACAAACAACGGCCTCAAGAAGATCCTCTGTAGTGGATCGAGGCATATCATCAACAACAATCTCGTCAATGACATCAATAGCATAGCATGACTATTCCATCATAGGACTCTTAAGAGTAGCATTAAGATTAAATGTGACTTTATCATCCCCTACAGATAGAGTCAAACTACCATTTTTGACATCAATAATAGCACCTGCAGTGTGTAAGAATGGACTACCAAGTATAATCGGGATATGAGCATCCCCCCTCATCCATATCTAACACAGCAAAATCTACAGGAATAAAGAATTTCCCGACTCTCACTACGACATCCTCTAAAATACCTTCAGGATACTTCACTGTCCTATCTGCCATCTGCAAAGTAATGTTAGTGACCTTCAAAGAGTCCATATCAAGCCTTTTGCAAATAAACAAAGGCATGACACTGACACTAGTCCCTAAATCATAAACAGGGGGCCAATGTTACAACGAATAGAAAAACTTCCTAGGTCCTTCAACTTGGGTGGAGACTTCTTTTGCAATATAGCACTGCACTCCTTCGTAAGTGCTACGATCTCCACCACACTCAACTCACGTTACCTGCTCAAAATGTCTTTCAAAAACTTAGTGTAAGTAGGAATTTGAGTTATCAAATCAGTAAAAGGCACAGTAACTTGCAAATTCTTAACAATAGCTAAAATTTTACTGAAATGATTATCGTTCTTACTTCTTATCACCCTGTTCGGAAAGGGCAACTTAACTTGTGGCCTCGGGATCGTATCATTCGATGTGTGATCCACCTTTTCCTTCTCCTTAGGTGCTTCGGCCTCCTTCTCTAGAACTGTCTCCATCTCTAAGTCTTCAATCACCACATCCCTAGTCTTCTTAGCTCCAGTTGCAACAACGGAATTAGCATCATCAGTAAGCATTTTCGGACCCTCATAAGCAGCTCCACTCCTCAAAGTAATGGCATTGACATGGTCCCTCGGGGGATTATACGGAGCCTATGATACTAGAAGTGTGGGTTATGATGGAAGGTGGCCTGGTTGCCTTTGAGAATTTAATTATGCAATCTGAGCTATTTGAGTCTCCAAGTGCTTGTTGTGAAGTTGCACGACCTCTATACTCTTCTGCATTTGTGACATCATATTCTTCAAGTCTGCTAAGTCACTAGTGTGCTGTGGTGGTCCTGGGTTGAATGGTGATATAGTGAACCCAGGTGGCTGCGATGGACCTTGAGGTTGGAACCTCTGCATTTGCTACTGCTGCTGTGGTTGTTGCATTTGTGGCATAGGCTGTGGATTCTGGACATTGGTGCTTCTATAAGAGAAATATGGATGATCCTTGTAGCCTGGATTGTAAGTGTTGGAGAGAGGATTGTTCTTGTAGGCCTGGAATGCACATACCTACTTTATAGGACTATAACATGACTGAGAATTGCAGCCAAATGATCCACATGAATCGCAAAAGGGATCATTGCCTCTAGAATGGGCAGACATAACAGCTACATACATCGATGGAGAAGAGGAAGTGCCAATCTTATCAAGCTTCTGGATTATAGCATTGATCTGTGAAGCCAAACTCTCATACTTGTCATCAACATGTTTTCCACCCTTTTTCGAATGTCCTCTAAGATTGCCAAACTGTGACTTATGAGTAGCAATTTCATCAATCAAATCATAAGCAACATTAACCTATTGGTTCATGACTCGACCATTAGCTGCAGAATCCAACAAAGCTCTACTATCATTGTCCAAACCATTGTAGAATGATTAAACAAAAAACCACTTCTCAAGCCCATGATGAGAAAATAATTCCAATAGCTCCTTGAACCGCTCCCAAGCATCACAAAGTGACTCTTCTGACTCCTGGCTGAAATTAGTGATTTAGCTCCTCAATAAAGCAGATCTCTGTGGAGGGTAGTACTTCCTCTGAAAGCAAGAGCCAACTCCTCTCAAGAGGTGATTGTAACCATATTAAGATCATTCAACCAGGTTCTAGCTTTGTCCTTCAACGAAAATGGGAACACTCTCCTCCTGATGTAGTCCTTAGTCTCATTTTGTTGCTTGATAGTATCACAATATTGGAGTAAATTTTGCAAGTGTGAGTTCGGATTCTCCTTCCTGTCCCTGAAAATTGATTTCGTTCAACCATATTCACAAGAGCCTGTTTCAATTCAAAATAAGCAGCATTGGTATCAGGCACTGAATGACCCCCAGCCATAGACTCCATACAAGGCAAGGAATAGTCTCTCAATGAACGGGTCGCAGGTGGCAGCGGCGGTGGTGGTGGAGCGGCGGTCCTCCACCTTGTCCTTCTCCTTCGGCATCCATATTGACCTATAAATACCCTTCAAAAAAAAGGGTTGAAAGTGAACTCGAAAAACTTAGAAAGATCAGATATCGTCTCCTCCACTGATCGGGGGAGAAATATTCGACGGCTACTACGTCTCAACCGCTTCAGAAATACTTGCTCGGGCTCAGGGAAAATGAAAATATTAGGCTTGTGGTCGTTTTGCATAAACTTATAAACCTGCACAACATGAAAACTCCGAGCAAAGATGAGAAAATGCCTCAAAGAACCAAATAGTTCTTTGAGACTAAGAAAAATAAAAGTAGGAAACAGTAAAAACTCGACTAACTGAATAAAAAATTGCTTCCCCGGAAACGGCACCAAAATTTGATGAAGCTATTGCACACCTATCAAAAGTACCCGGACAACTTTAACTAGTGTAGCTAGGGAAGTAGGGATCGAATCTTTACGGAAGCGATTAAACTCTATTAGTTCTAAAAAGCTTAAACAGTGTAAAGGACCTTGGTTGAGAATTATCGATTAACTAATTGACTACTAATTAACTACGGAAAATTTTGGTGATTAAAACTAATAATTAAGGCCTAGGGTCATTTGGGTCACCAAGAACAAATAATGGATTCACTAACATAGAACATTCAATCTCACAATTATCATCAAATTAGGGCTCACTAAATCTCTCAAACTTAGACTCCCTCAAAACTCATCTAGCAGCTCTCGCTCATGCTTAGACTAATTCCGCCTATTATTCAGTGGTCTTATTGTGTATTCTTACCTCTCCACATCAAATTCGACAATTACGAAAATTACAACTAAATCTGCGCACAATTCAATTGTAAACAAACAAGCCAAAAATAGGAATTTGACTACTAATTGCAAAACCAAAACAATCTAAGTTAATTATTCCATTAATTATTCAAGGCTTCCCTAACCCTAGAAAACTAACTACTTAATCCTGATCTGAAAAACTAAAGCAACTATAAAAAACAAAACTATAAACATGATTGTTACTAATAAATTAACAATAATTATAAAACTAGATCTAGAACAAGAAACTAGGGCAAAAAAGATTAAGAAAAGTAAAACTAAAAGCATAAAATAAAACTATGCATGAATTAAAAGAAACTAGAATTAAAGATTGAATATAAACCTAAACTTTTCTCGAATTGAATGATTGAAAGAATTCCACAAGAATCACCTCTTGAGAGGGAAAACTAAACTAAACTAGGCCTTTTAGAATAATAGAATGCATAATGAAAACCTATGGAAGAATTACATTAAGTACTAAGTCAAAACAAAGGGGGAAAAATCAACAAAACACGAATTGAGCAGCATGCCTGGGCAGCCCGGGCACAATGCACTCGACCCGAGCATAATGCACTTTGCCTGGGCACACTGCAAAATGGCCCCCGGAGCTTCCGAATTCGCTCGTTTACTTCGTAACTCGACTTCTATGCTTCCCAAAGGCTTCTAAATCACGTCCTAGCTTCCTTTTAGCTTCTCAAAGTGGTCAAGGCTCTTACTAACTTGCCACGTGCTTGGGATTAACCGAAAACTAACACAAAAGCAGCAATTCCTGCAATAAATGTTAAAGCATAGCAACCAGCACTAAAAGCAACCGAAGTTAGTAGAACGGGCTCAAAAGAGCCCTGTTAGAGCCGAAAATCGATATAAAATGTGGGGAAATAATGAATATAAAATGAACTTACCATACTTTCCCATGCCAAGCCTTTGCTTGTCCTCAAGCAAACAACTAAACAAACAATGACTTCACCCCTTAAACTTTGAAAAAACAAATCAACTCAAGCAATTCCGAGCATGTAAGTTCCTCAACTAACCCATCAAAATTCCTTGACCGCCATCCACTTAAATCAAAATCAATAAGCCAACCATGTAATAAATAGAAGTCAATGACTAGAGTACCTCACTCAATGTCATTCCACACATAAAATTGAGCATAAAACGATAAAGCTCACCCTTAATACCAAATAAGAATGCAAATGCAAGAAGTGTATAAATGCAGTTTTTGAGAACCCAAACCCACATCTCACACTTCATGCACGTGTTTAAGGGTAATCACTCAATCCTAATATGAAAGTCGACTCGAAATGCAAGTAATACTCGCTAGCTTTGGAAATTGACTCACTTCACAAGAACTAAAAACATGTACATGCCGATCAAAAAGGTCTTTATAAGCATATAACGTGGCTAGGGTGATGGGTAAGATAAAATTTGGGATAATGTGGTGGTAAATGCGGGTTATACGCATATAACAATCAAAGAATATAATCAACATCTCCACATTCAACTCCAACATCAAACCAATTCTCATCGAATCACATCACACCATAAAACATTACACTTCAACAACTCCAAATATCACAAGCTTTTCTTTTTCAACATTTTTCAATTTTTCTCCTTTTTTTTTCTTTTCATTTCTTTCGACTTTCAATTTTTTCAAACTTAGGCTCACGACTCTTAATGACATGTCAAAGACAAAATCATCACACGTACATAAATAGGCCAATATAAGATATATAACATTTCAATTCTTCATTACAAACTAGCCTAGGCATTGCTATGCAGAGCCTTAATATGAGACCTATCATTAAACTTCAACATCAAACATACATTCCACAATTTTCTAACATCTCCAAAACCTCTAACAAATGCACAACAGCAACAACAAAACAACTCCACAACTCCACCAAGCCAAGTTTGGGCATATATCAATTAAACAAGGCCAAAAGGGTTGTAATGTGGCTAAAATGCAAATGAAAGGTAAAAAGCTCAAATAAGGACCAAGGGAAAATTTATCAAGGGATGCCTTAAAACTATAATCTCCTAAAAGAAATGACTGCCTATTATCATTCGCGACATGTAACACACCAAAGCCAAGCTACTACAATCAAAAGCCAAAACACGGTTCATACAAGCACCGGGAACTAAGCACACATGAAAAGAACTAAGCAAATAATAATGTATGCGGCTCAAATCCTCCCGTTAACACAGTTCAAGCCTATACTCTACACATGGCTATAATGGCATGATAAGAAAATTTTTCAAGCTAAGTCAAGTTCAAGTCCGAGTTGGCAATTCCCGAAGCATAACTCATCACATGTCCAAATCAATCAAAAATATTTTTAAATAAAATGCGGGGCACAGGGAAGTCACCATTCAAAAAGTTTTCATCAATGCTCATTAACCAACAATTTCAATCAATCCAAACAATTCAACTACTAACCACTTAAAGCAAAGCAAAAATCTAAATTATGAAAGCAGGGCAATTTTTTTGGTTATATGTAAACTCCTACTTCTAACAAGTAGTACGAACGATATGACTAACCTAAGAAAGCAATAAAACTACACTAGAAAGCAGTAAAAAAGCAATAAAAGTACCTCCCCTAAGCCGGACTCAGCAATGTCCTCAGTGCTGAAGGAAGTAAAAAGGAGCCAGATGCTCCTCAATTAGAGCCCTCCATGAACTCATATGTGTCAGGGCCATCATCATCATCCTTACCAGCGACATCAGCACCGGCAGTAGCTCCTGCAACTCCTCTACTAGACCCCTCTCCCGGCTTAAAGGTATACCTAGAATGGAGAGGCCCAGTAGAAGGTTTAGCTCCTAAACACACAAATTAGTCATAAATCGGATACATAGCTCGAGTACGATCCTGATGAAAAGTGTCAAACCGTTGGATAAGCTGCTGCTGCTAGATCTGGAAATTATCGAACCGACTCTGCAGCTGGCCCATAGCATAACGCCATGATCCGTCACCTCCTGCGTCAGCCTCCGCAGGCTGAGAGGTAGGGGGCTGAGAAGTAGAAGGCTATGAAGGCCCCCTCCTCTTGGGTCCGCTGGCTAGCGGTAGTAGCAGTCTGGTGCACATTAAGGGGCATGGTTCATGACTCCTGGTCGGGAGACAAACCTGTAATGGCAGGGTTTAGAAGAATAACATAAGACCTTCTTCCCCTACCAATGTATCATCTAAATCGCTACACTTCTAACATAGTCATCCAATCACAATTTGAAAAATAGTGAAAATCTAGTTGCCTAGAGCCAACAACGGGTGTACGGTGTTGCTCAAAATCCACCCAATATCGCCTAGCAATCAAAGTGATCAGACCTCCAAAAACAATATTATACACTTTGGGGTTACCATATGTATCTCTACCCGCAAAAGTCCGAAATTGTGTTTGTAAGTGTATAGCAAAGTGGTGAGCTACAAGAAGACGGTATGGACAAGTACCCTCAACTAATTGTTGCCCCAAAAAGGCAATTTCCCTAGTGAAAACTGAATTACACTCATGACGACCAAAAATCATCCCTCCCATAAACTTATGAACTATTCTAGCCAAGGGTTGGTGAATCAGATTAGAGTAGTTGTGTTGCCAAGTATTAGTTTCTAAGCCAGTTAACAGATCCTTATAGCAACATCATTGAATTCTTGAGGTGAATTTTTGTACCCATTCGATTCATGCTAAAAAATTAAGGCAAAATCATCTAGAGTTTCATAATGATCATGACCAAACAAATGAAAGGAGAAACCTTGGACGGGTGTATGGGCATTCGGCCTATCGATGCGGAAACTAGACATAAATTGATATGTTATAATGGCATATGTAGGTAAATCCATGGTAAAAAAACAATTCTAGATCCATATTTTTCAAGCAAAGTCTAGTCTCATCTACAATACCTAAAGCATGAGGTAAAGCATGATCTAAAAATCTAGTACCAACAATAGGCCTATGCTTAAGCTTTGCAAATTTATCCTTTTGTTACATAGAAGAGAAAGTTACCATTGGGTAGTCCGAATCGTTGTTTGGAGGTTGCCTCCTCCTTGTAGCATGACTTGGTTCACCCCTAGACTTTTTTGCAGGCATGTTTGAAGTATTAGTGAAATTAGGGTTCTTAGGGTGATGATGAATTTGGGGATTTTGATGGAATTTGTGGTGAGGAAAGGAAAGAGGGGAAGAAATAAGAAAGATTAGTGAAAATTTGAGTGAATTTGGTGGAGTAAAGAGTGAGTTATAGAGAGTAAAAGGTTTGGAAGAAGTAGTGTTAATGGGGAATTTGGGGGGTTTTGTAGTGAGAGAAAGTAGAATAGAGGTAGGAAGAAGAAGAAGTGAAGGAAGTGAGGGAGAAGGGGAGGGTCGCGAGTTTTTGTGGGGAAAAAAGCAGCCCACCCGGGCAGGTTGGATTCCGCCCGGTCTGCGTGCATTCCGCCCGGGCTGACCAAGCATGTTGCAGGGGGTGAAAAATTCTAAGTGTTGAAAAATGGGATTCGCGCCCGGTCTCCAAGCAGTCCGCCCGGGCTGGTGTCAATGCATCCGGGCTAACCGGGCATGCTGTAAACTTGTGTTCTTTCGGGAATTTTGAACTCGTGCCAATGTGCCCGGGTCGAGTGCTACTCGCCCGAGTGTGCTTCACTCTACCCGGGCTGCCCGGGCTTGCTGCAACGTGGCCTTTTCTCTTCTTATTTACTCCATAAGTTCTCCCCTAAGCCTGCAAAACACTCAATACTCCACACAACCTTTAGTCCCTCACACTATCTCACTAAGAGACTTAGTTAAGCTAAACTAAACTTCCAAAGCAAAAGAAAACGAACTAAAGAAACACCTACGTACGGGTTGCCTCCCGGAAAGCGCTTCTTTAAGGTCATTAACTTGACCGTGGTCCCGGAGTGGTCAATTGGTAGTCGGGATTGTGGAAATGCACCTCTTCCACTAATCCATTCGCATCGCATTCATAATAGAGCTTCAATCGTTGTCCGTTGACGTTGAACTTTTCACCTTTATAATTTAGAACCTCAATGAACCCGAATTCGCTCATTATAGTAACCGTAAAAGGACCGCTCCACCTGGATTTCAGCTTTCCAGGAAATAATCAGAGACGAGAGTTGAATGAAAGTACTTTGTCACCAACTTGGAACTCTCTTCTCATGATTCTCTTGTTGTGCCACCTCTTAGTCTTCTCTTTGTAGATTTTGGCACTATCATATGCTGCTAAACGAAATTCATCGAGCTCATTCAATTGAAGAAGTCGCTTTCCTGCCGCAAGTTTAGCATCCATGTTCAACTCCTTTACTGCCTAATACGCCTTGTACTCCAGCTCAACCGGAAGATGACATGCTTTACCATAGATCAACCGGAACGGTGAAGTGCCAATTGGAGTTTTGAAAGCCGTCCTATACGCCCGTAGAGCATCATAGATCTTGTTAGTCCAATCCATCCTTGATTTTGCAACCGTCTTCTCTAGTATAGCTTTGATTTCTCAATTCAAAACCTCCACTTGACCACTAGTATGTGGGTGATATGTCAATCCCGTTCTGTTATAGGCACCGTACTTCTCTAGCAGCGTATCTAACCTCTTCTCAAGGAAATGCTTTCCCCCATCACTGATGACAGCTCTAGGGACTCCGAACCTAGAAAAGATAACCTACTTAAACAATCTCAACACGGTGTTAGAATCGCAATGGGGGGTAGCAAGAGTTTCCACCCAATTAGAAACATAATCCACAACAACTAATATGTAACGGTTTCCATTAGAAGATGGGAAGGGTCCCATTTAATCAATACCCCAAACATAAAAAATCTCAACTTCCAATATACCTTTTTGAGGCACTGAGTGCTTTTGTGAGATATTACTTGTTCGCTGGCACGAATCACAAGACATAATGAAAGCTCTAGCATACTGTAGAATAGTGGGCCAATAAAAACCCGATTCGAGGACCTTAAACATCGTCTTAGAAGGTCCAGCGTGACCTCCATATGTTGATGAATGGCAATGGTGAAGTGCACCATAGACATAGCATTCCGGAACACATCTCCTGTATAAACCATCTGCACACTCATGAAACAAGTTAGGATCATCCCAAAAGTATCGCTTAACATCATGCAATAAATACTTTTTCTGCTGGTAAGTCAAATCAGAGGGTATGACAGCTCCTACAACAAAATTAGCAAAGTCAGCAAACGAAGGAGAATTTACACAAACCGCAAACAGATGTTCATCAGGAAAAGAATCATTAATGGGGGGAGAGATCTCTCATCATCATACCGTATCCTCGATAAGTGGTCAGCTACCACATTCTCTGCTCCCTTCTTATCACAAATCTAAAGATCGAACTCTTGAAGCAACAAAATCCACTGAATAAGCCTCGATTAGGCTTGCTTCTTCCCAAGTAGGTACTTAAGAGCTTCATGGCCAGTATAAACAGTAACTTTCGAACCTACAAGGTAGGCACGAAATTCATACAATGCATAAACAGTAGCAAGTAACTCCTTTTCCGTGGTGGCATAGTTCACTTGAGCTTCATCCAAGGTCTTACTAGCATAGTAAATAGTATGTAAGACCTTGTCCTTCCTTTGACCTAAAACTGCACAAACTGCAAAATCAATGCATTTTTGATCATATTAAAGGACTCAAGACACTCATCAGTGAATTTAAACTCTGCATCTTTCAAAAGCAATTGGGTTAGTGGTTTCGCAATTCTAGAAAAATCCTTAATAAACCTGCGATAAACGCCAGCATGACCCAAAAAACTCAACACCTCTTTGACATTAACTGGAGGTGGCAATTTTTCAATTACCTATATTTTCGCCTTATCCACCTCAATACCACGTTCGGTCACTAAATGTCCCAATACCACCCCTTCAGTGACCATGAAGTGGCATTTTTCCCAATTTAAGACCAAATTCACCTTCTCACATATTTTGAGAACTTTAGTCAAGTTAGTCAAACATGATTCAAAATCAGTACCATAGAAAAAGACTTCCATAATAGACTCTATAAACTCAGAAAAGATGCTCATCATGCAACGTTGAAAAGCAGCAGGTGCATTACGTAAACCAAAAGGCATTCTACGATATGCCAAAGTACCATGAGGACATGTAAAGGTGGTTTTCTCTCTATCATCAGGATGGATGGGAATCTTGAAGAAACCCTAATATCCATCAAGGTAACAGAAATATTTATTCTTAGCTATCCTTTCCCACATTTGTTCAATAAAAGGGTGGGGCAAGTGAACCTTTGCAGTTGCAAAATTCAATTTTCTATAATCAATACACAATCTCCAACCTGTAACAACTCTAGTAGGAATCAATTCATTCTTATTATTAAAATAACAATTGTTCCCCTCTTCTTAGGGACCACCTGCACGGGACTTACCCACTGGGAATCAGGCACCGAGCAAATGATACCTGCATCTAGAAGTTTTAGAACATCCTTATTCACCACCTCGTGCATGTTAGGATTCAAACGACGTTGACCCTGTATACAAGGCTTATGACCCTCCTCTAAATGAATTCTATGCATGCATAAATCATGATTAATACCAGTCAAATCATCAATAGTGTAACCAATAGCCTTCTTAAGAGACTTAAGCACAGATAAAAGCTTATCAAGTTGACTACCAGTAAGAGAAGCACTAAGAATGATCAGATACAACTCCTTATCATCTAGAAAAGCATATTTCAAATTAGACGGGAGGGGTTTCATCTCAGGTTGGGTTACCTCCTTGACATAACAAACCCTTTGAGGTAACTCAACAAATTTTTTGGTCTCCTCCAAATTCAATTCCTCAGCAGTCAGATCCTGGATCATGCCATCGGCATCAGCAGCACCTTCACTTGCACAAACATCAAGACAAACAACGGCCTCCAGAAGATCATTTGTAGTGGATCGCGGCATATCATCAAATATAATCTCATAAATGACATCAATAGCATAGCATGACTATTCCATCATAGGACTCTTAAGAGCAGCATTAAGATTAAATGTGACTTTATCATCCCCTGTTGAAGGAGTCAAACTACCATTTTTGACATCAATAATAGTACCTGCAGTGTGTAAGAATGGTCTACCAAGTATAATCGGGATATGAGCATCCTCATCCATATCTAACACAACAAAATCAACAGGAATAAAGAATTTCTCGACTCTCACCGAGACATCCTCTAAAATACCCTTAGGGTACTTCAGTGTCCTATCTTCCATCTTCAAAGTAATGTTAGTAACCTTCAAAGTGCCCATATCAAGCTTTTTGCAAATAGACAAAGGCATGACACTAACACTAGCCCCTAAATCACATAAAGCTTTGTCAACAAACAGGGGGCCAATGTTACAAGGAGTATAAAAAATTACCGGGTCCTTCAACTTGGGTGGAGACTTGTTTTACAATATAGCACTGCACTCCTCCGTAAGTGCTACGGTCTCCACCACACTCAACTCACGTTTCCTGCTCAAAATGTCTTTCAAAAACTTAGTGTAAGTAGGAATTTGAGTTATCAAATCAGTAAAAGGCACAGTAACTTGCAAATTCTTAACAATAGCTAAAAATTTACTAAAATGATTATTATTTTTACTTCTGGTCACCTTGTTCAGAAAGGGAAACCTAACATGTGGCCTCAGGATCGTATCAATCGATGTGTCATCCATCTTCTCCTTCTCCTTAGGTGCTTCGGCCTCCTTCTCTGGAATTGTCTCTACCTCTAAGTCTATAATCACCACATCACTAGTCATCTTAGCTCCAGTTGAAACATTGGAAGTAGCATCATCAGTAGGCATTTTCGGACCATCATAAGCAGCTCCACTCTTCAAAGTAATGGCATTGACATGGTCCATCGGGGGATTCTACGGAGCCTGTGATACTGGAGGTGTGGGTTGTGATGGAAGGTGACCCGGTTGCCTTTGAGCATATGATTGTGCAAACTAAGCTATATGAATCTCCAAGTTCTTGTTGCGAGTTTTCACGGCCTCTATACTCTTCTGCATTTGTGACATCAGATTTTCAAGTCTCCAAACTTACTAGTGTGCTGTGGTGGTCCTAGGTTGAATGGTGGTGTAATGAACCCGGGTGGCTGTGATGGACCTTGAGGTTGGAACCTCTGTATGCTGCTGTGGTTGTTGCATTTTTGGCATAGGCTGTGGATTCTGGACATTAGTGCCTCTATAAGAGAAATATGGATGATCCTTGTAGCCTGGATTGTAAGTACGTGTTGGTGAACGGATTGTTCTTGTAGGCCTGGAATGTACATACTTGCTCTATAGGACTATGACATGACTGAGAATTATGGCCAAATAATCCACATGAATCGCAGAAGGGATCATTGCCTCTAGAATGGGCAGACATAGCAGCTACATACATCAATGGAGAAGAGGAAGTGCTAATCTTATCAAGCTTCTGGCTTACAGCATTGATCTGTCAAGCTTAACTCTCATACTTGTCATCAACAACATGTTTTCCACCCTTCTTCGAATGTCCTCTAAGGTTGCCAAACTGTGAGTTACGAGTAGCAATTTCATCAATCAAATCATACGTAGCATTAACCTCTTGGTTTATGAATCAACCATTAGCTGCAGAATCCAACAAAGCTCTACTATCATTGCCCAAACCATTGTAAAACGATTGAAACAAAAACTACTTCTCAAGCCCATGACAAGGACATAATCTCAATAGCTCCTTGAACCGCTCCCAAGCATCATAAAGTGGCTCATTTGACTCCTGACTGAAATTAGTAATTTGTCCCCTCAATAAAGCAGTTCTCTGTGGAGGATAGTATCTCCTCTGAAAAGCAAGAGCCAAGTCCTCCCAACAAGTGATTGTAGCCATATTAAGATCATTCAACCAGGTTCTAGCTTTGTCCTTCAACAAAAATGGGAACATTCTCCTCCCGATGTAGTCTTTACTAACATTTTGTTGCTTGATAGTATCACAATATTGGAGGAAAGTTTGCAAGTGTAAGTTCGGATCCTCCTTCAATGTCCCTGATAATTGATTTTGTTCAACCATATTCACAAGATCCGGTTTCAGTTCAAAATAAGTAGCATCGGTATCAGGCACTGAATAACCCCGAGCCTCAGACTCCGTACTAGGCAAGGAATAGTCTTTTAATGAAGGGTCGTGGGTGGCGGTGGAGGTGGCGGTCCTCCACCTTATCCTTCTCCTTCGGCAGCCATATCGACCTCTAAATACCCTTCAAACAAAGGGTTGAAAGTGAACTCGAAAAAATGAGACAGATCAGATATCGTCTACTACGTCTCAACCGCTTCAGAAATACTTGTTCGGGCTCAGGGATAATGAAAATAGCAGGCTCGTGGTCGTTTTGCATAAAGCTGCAAACTTGCACATCATGAAAACTCCGAGCAAAGATGAGAAACTGCCTCAAAGAACCAAATAGTTCTTTGAGACTAAGAAAAATAAAAGTAAAAAGGAAACAGTAAAAACCCGACTAATAGAATTAAAATTTTCTTCTCCGACAACGGCGCTAAAATTTGTTGAGGCTATCGCACACCTATCAAAAATACCCGGAAAACTCTAACTAATGTAGCTAGGAAAGTAGGGTTCGAATCCTCGGGGTAACGATTAAACTCTATTAGTTCTAAAAAGCTTAAACTGTGTAAAGGGCCTTGGTTGAGAATTATCAATTAACTAATTGTCTACTAATTAACTACGGGAAATATCGGTGATTAAAACTAATAATTAAGCCCTAAGGTCATTCGGGTCACAAAGAACAAATAATGGAATCACTAACAAAGAACATTCAATCTCACAATTATCGTCAAATTAGGGCTCATTAATTCTCTCGAACTTAGACTCCCTCAAAACTCATATAGCGGCTCTCGCTCATGCCTAGACTAATTCCGCCTATTATTCAGTGGTCTTATTGTGTATTCTTACCTCTCGGCATCAAATTCGACAATTACCAAAATTAAAACTAAATCTACGCACACTTCAATTGTAAACAAACAAGCCAATAATAGGAATTTGACTACTAATTGCAAAACCAAAACAATCTATGTTAATTAGTCCATTAATTAGTCCATTAATTATTCAAGGCCTCCCTAACCCTAGAAAACTAACTACTCACTCATGATCATGAAAACTAAAGCAACTATAGAAAACAAGACTATAAACATGATTGTAACTAATAAATTAATAATAATTATAAAACTAGATCTAGAACAAGAAACTAGGGCATAAAAGATTAAGAAAACTAAAACTAAAAAGATAAATTAAAACTATGCATGAATTAAACAAACTAGAATTAAAGATTGAATAAAAATCTGAACTTTTGATTGAATTGAATGATTGAAAGAATTCCACAATAATCACCACTTGAGAGAGAAAACTAAACTAAACTAGGGTTTTTAGAATAATAGAATGCATAATGAAAACCTAGGGAAGAATTACATTAAGAACTAAGTCGAAACAAAGGGGGAACAAAACACGGACTGAGCAGTGTGCCCGGGCAGCCCGGGCACAATGCACTCGACCCAGGCATAATGCACTTTGCCCAGGCACACTGCTAAATGGCCCCCGGAGCTTCCGACTTCGTTCGTTTACTTCGTAACTCGACTTCTATTCTTCTCAAAGGCTTCTAAATCACGTCCTAGCTTCATTTTAGCTTCTCAAAGTGGTTAAGACTCTTACTAACTTGCCAAGTGCTCTGGATAAATCAAAAATCGACACAAAAGCATCAATGCCTGCAATAAATGTTAAAGCAAAGCAACCAGCACTAAAAGCAACCGAAGTTAGTAGAACGGGATCAAAGGAGCCTTGGTAGAGCGAAAACCCAATATAAAATGGGGGCAAATAATGAATATAAAATGAAATTACCAACCACATACCTATCCCGAATATCTATGCCTTCCTTAATTTGCAATCAATCCTACTCCCGTGCAATCATGCAAATGAAACACTTTAATCACAAAAAACCTAACTTTCTAACAATTCATTCATCCTACTCCCTTGGAGAATTTCATGTTCTTAGTCATGAATACCCCATTCCCATGGTGATAAAGACAATGAATTCATAACAATAACAATTATCCCTAATCTAGTGTTGGCATAAGCACAATCAATTAAGCATGAACAATCAACGATTAAATTGGGGATTTTACAAAATTGCGCAAGAATCAATCATGGCTAGGGCTTGACCTAATCCTAGATTAATAAAACTACTCACACATAATTGTTGAATAGACAAAACAAAAATTAAAAGAAAGCATGATTAACAACAACAAAAAGAGAATAGAGAAAAGGAGACATTACTTGAATTGATGAAATTTACCAAAACAATGTTGCCAAAAACCAAAAGTTGAGAATTGTGTGCCTAAGAAAACTAAGGAGAACTAGAACTTTTTCTAAAACTAAACTAATATTGTAGTATATGAGAAGAATTAGAATGAAACTCCTCCCTAAAAACCTATTTAGATGCTAGGAATATGAAGAGTCTTCTACATCAAAGAAGAGGCCGCAACCAGGGTGTGGCATGTGATATTAGACCGCAACTAGGGTGCGGAGTAGGCTGGTTTTTTTGCTTCAAAACACTTCAAAATCAAGTGGCCACAACTAGGTTGTGGAAACTAAGTGATTTCCACAACTATGTTGCAGTAGATCTTCATTAGCAACTCTTTTGAAGCTTTTCACCATCATAAATGCCTTGATTTGTCCATTCTTTTATCAACATCCATTAGCTCAACTTGCATCTCCAATAATCCTAGCAAAAGCACCTAAAACCTACAAAAACAAAGCAAAATACACCCGAGAAGAGCAATAGCAAAGTATAAAGCATAATAGCGCAAAAAGGTTGAAACTATTGCTATAGTAAGATGAAAACACACAAATTTAGCATAGAAATATGAGTATTAAATGGTGTTCTCAAACTCCCACACACTTAACCATTTCTCGTCCTCGAGAAAAGAAAACAAAATACGAAAAAAATACTCTAGCAAGCGATAAAACGTATACTCACTGTCGTAGGAATCACGGTCACTTTTAACATATACCCACAACTCTAAATCCAATCAAAGCAAAGGTTTTTAAAAATCAACATTTCTCAACCAAGGACCAAGTTAGAGATTATAGGGACGCTAATGTGTGCCCAACCGTCATGCCCAAGAGAGTAAGCAAGCTATATCACCCTCAAAAGAGTGATCACAAATGAGCGTTTGAGGGCCCAATCAATCGTGACTAAATATCTCTCACTCCTTACCCATGAGTGAGAGAATGAAAATTCCAATTGCTACAAGTGACAAGCAAACCCCTCAAGGCAATCAAGCCAAACACACAAAACTCAAATCCAATCTCAAGAATCCAGGGTCAAGATAAAACCATTCATCGACTTTGCTTTGAAAGAATTAGAAAATATTTTTGTGTTTTTTTAATTTTTCGTTTTTTTTTTGTTTTTTTTTTTTTGTAGAGAATAACTGTTAATAAAAGAAAAGAAAAGGAAATATATACAAAGGACTAATGTTCTTTCACTACCCCAACTTGAAATTTGCAATGTCCATAGTGCAACATAAAAGCATAAAACAAGGAAGGGAGGGAAACTTAGTAACTTATAAACCCTCGCTAAGGAGGGGGAAGAGAAGGGTGTGAAAACCCTTGTAAATGCAGCCAAGCACCAAAAGCAGAGATAATGCTAGACATGGAAGCCACTTCACATTTCATCACCATAATATCAGTCTTTAACTCATCAATAGAAGCTTGCAAGGTCACACGTGTTGGCACGGGCAATGACGGAGAAGAGATAACAACTTCAGGAGGAGAGGGTGGAATGGATGATTCGAGGGCCAATGGAGCTCGAACGCGCGGTTGCAATTAACGAAATGACTAATTGCCTTGACCACGCAATGTCATCGCCTCAGGAGAGGGTAGCTCTTCCTCCTCATCATTCCCCAGTTTCCAAAGAACGGTACCTTCTTTCTTAAAAATCCAACCCATAGAGGAACATGTAGAAATATCATTAGAGTTAGACCCCTCAACTGAACCATCATGTAAAAGACGATCTCGATGACCCAAATGTAAAGCAATTGGGATTATAAGACCACCTAGAACAATAGCGCCACTTGTTGTCTCCGTATTAACAATAGCCAACATTTGGCGAATAAGAAAAGCACCAACGTCAATGGGTTTAGCACAAAGCATATGTTCAAGCATGTGTATCTCATCCTGACGAATCTTACTATTCTTCTCACGACCAAAGATTGTATTGGCGAGCACCTTAAGAGCATAGCGAAGTGCGGGATGACGAATTAGAGAATTTTGACATCCTTTTGTGTCGAATGCATCTTCTAAACCAACTTTCCACCAAAACCTGGTTAGCTCTCCAATAATTGGAAATTAGCCTAGGGCCTCTAGTAGGCAATCGAAGGACCTCATCAAGTTAAGATAGAGTCCACGTATGTTCCACATTATATAAGCGAAAAGTGATCATAGTATCGCACTCCGGCTTCACATTGACCTTCAAAGAGCTCAAAAACTCAGTGTGACTCTTTCGTATGTCGGACAATTTGTAGTGAGAAGATCATGACAGCCAACATTCGAAAAGAGCCATCGAATATCATCCTCGATATGTAGTGCCTTAAGGGCATCAACGTCACAATAACGAGTAGCAGAAACCCCTCTCTTGAACAACTTCTCATAATCCACCTTGAATTGCGCATCAACATTAAAATCAATTTCGTAGTAATTAATCACCATCTCTTTTTTTACCTTAGTAGTTGAAGAAATATTTTTCTTGCCAATAGAAGTGGAGGATTTTTGTTTTGAAGTAAAATCTTTGTTGACAGAAATTGACTTGGCCTTAAAAGTAGAACTCGAAGTCACTTTATTTTGTCGAAGACTTGGAGTGTGTGCCATGATTGAATGAATAAAATAAGGAGCCTCAATTTCACACAAACTCAAGTCAAAAGTCACAAGTTCACAAACAAGGGGTCATGTGGTCCAAAGTTCAATCCAAAGCAATAGTCACGCAAATTCACGCATACTCACACACAAAACCAAGAGAATTGCAACAAAACTCAATTCAATCCAAGTCAAATTCAATGATTTTTCAGAATTTTCGCCAAGAATATCTAATGTCTAAGGTAATTAATCTCAAATTCATTCATGAACCATGAAAATCAAAAACCCCAAATCAATTTTGCAAAGTTAGGTTTTCGTTTTTTTTAATTACTGTTGGTGATGGTGGGTGGGCCTTCAGGTAGCGCGGCAAAGGAGGAGCGCCGGAAGGAAGGCGGCGGTGGCTTGGCGGCGACAGGTCACGAGAACGGAGGTTCAGAAGAAGGAGTCCCATCGCGCGTCAAAGGGATTTCGAACCTCCGTTCGAAGCTTGCTGTGCGTGGGGGGCTGTAGGGGGGCGCGTGGTGCTGCAGCGGTCTAAGAGTGGGGAGTGGCGGCGCGGTGGAGGTCGTCGGTGGATGGGTCTGACGAAGGAGAGGGACCAGTGCTGTGATGCGCTATTGTACGGTTAATGCTTTCTTTTATTTCTTTTTTTTTTATTTCTCCCTTTATTTCTTTTTTTTTTCTTTTTTACTTGAATTGCTTGTAATCGCAGCATACAACACAACCAAGTAGTGGTATTTGGACTTTTTCTGCAATCACGTTGCATTGTACACTGATTTGTAAATTTCTTATTGCCTGAAAACATGACTTGCCGCAACCTAGTTGTGACTTGAACTCAAATGCCGCAACTTCCTTGCGGATTAGGCTGGTTTGCTAACCACAATTTGCTATTTTGCTCCATGGACTTGAAAAATTTGTGCAAAAAGAACTAAAACTACATAAAGCAAAAAATTAGCAAAAAAAAACTAAATGAGAATTAACTAAAAACACTAACTAACTAAAAAAACTATCAAACCATTATCTTGAATAAAATAAACTAACTAAAATATTTTTGGATTTTTTTCAATTTTTTTTTTTGAATAGAGAATAAAAATAGAATAAAGAAGAACAAAGGAAAAAAAAAGTTAGAAAGAAAACTTGGGTTGCCTCCCAAGAAGAACTAGTTTAAAGTCATCTAGATTGACCATCTTCTAAATCATGTAGCCGGAGGGTGAGAAAGTGTAATTTCCACTCTCTCACGATCAATAGGATCGCCCGCTCTATAGTGCTTCACTCTTTGAACATTCACCTTGAAAGTACCACCTAGACGGTTCAAAAGTTCCACCGAACCATAAGGAAAAACTTTGTTGACTCGAAATGGTCCCGACCATCTAGAGTTATAAAGAAGAACAAAATCGCCTTCTTTAAACTCTCTTCTCAAAATCCTTTTATCTTTTATCATGCCATTTCTTTGTTTTCTCCTTGTCACCCTTGAACTTTCATAAGCATCTAAGCGAATCTCATCAAGCTCATTTAGTTGTAACAGCCTCTTGTCACCCATTGCTTGCAAATCAAAATTCTTGGTCTTGATTGCCCAATACACATGATGCTCTAATTGAATGGGAAGATGGCACGCTTTTCCATAAACACGTCTATATGGAGTTGTCCTAACGGGCGTTTTGAAAGCAGTTCTATACGCCTAAAGTGCATCATCAACCTTTGAAGCCCAATCCTTCCTTGATTTTGCAACCGTTTTCTCTAAGATAGTCTTGATCTCTCTGTTAGATATCTCCACTTGCCTACTAGTTTGTGGGTGATATGAAAGTCCAACTCGATGATTTACTCCATACTTCTTCAACATTGCATTGAACTTCTTCTCAATAAAATGTGTCCTTCCATCACTAATCAAAACTCATGGCACTCTAAGTCGAGAGAAAATTGTCTTCTTCAAGAACTTTTGAACCACACGAGCATCATTAGTAGGAGTAGCAATATCTTTAACTCACTTCGAGACATAGTCAACTACAACCAGGATATATCTATTCCCATAAGATGAAGGGAAAGGTCCCATAAAATCAACTCCCCAAACATCAAACAATTCAACCTCAAGCATGTTATTCATAGGCATTTCATTCCTCCTAGAGATGTTTCCAGTCCTTTGACAACGATCACAGGACTGAACATAAGCTTGGACATCCCTGAATAGAGTTGGCCAGTAGAAATCACATTGAAGAATTTGGCAACAGTTTTGAAGGTTTTAGCATGGCCTCCACAAGGTGAATCATGATAAAGAGAAGTTATAAAGTTCACCTCATTTTAAGGAATGCATCTTCTAATGAATCCATCCGCACATCCCTTGTAAGGAAAAGGATCATCCCAAAAGTAATGCTTCACCTCCACGAAAAACTTCTTTTTTTGTTGTGATCAATATCCATGAGGGAGAGTACTACTAGCCAAATAGTTGGCTATATCACCCCACAAACGAGACTCCTTAGCAAGAATCGCAAACAAATGATCATCGATAAATGAATCATCAATAGGTAATCCCTCTTTAGCTTCATCATCAAGGACAAGTCGAGATAGAAGATCAACAACAACGTTTTCCGCACCCTTTATGTCCTTAATCTCCAAATCAAATTCTTGTAACAATAGAATCCATCGTATCAATGCAGCTTAGCATCTTTCTTACCCATCAAATACTTCAATGCCGCATGATCAGTGTGAACAATCACCTTTGAACCAATGAGATAGGATCGAAACTTCTCTATAGCATACACCACGGCCAATAACTCCTTTTCAGTTGTAGCATAATTCATCTGTGCCACATCAAGATTCTTGGTTGTGTAATAGATGGCATGGAGCATTCCATCATTCCTATGACCTAACACAGCACCTATAGCATGGTCGCTTGCACACTTGCATCACACATAATCTCAAATGGCATATTCCAATCTGGTGGTTGTATGATGGGTGCAAATATAAGAGCCTATTTCATCCTGTGGAAAGTCTCAAGACAAGAATCAGTAAAAAAAAAAAAGAGAACATCTTTCCTATAAGCTTAGTTAGAGGTCAAGCAATTTTAGAGAAATCCTTGATAAAACGGCGATAAAACCCCGCATGACCAAGGAAACTCCTCATCGCTTTAACAGAAGTAGGAGGTGGCAATTGCTCAATTACATCTACCTTAGCTTTGCCGACTTCAATGCCCCTATAAGACACAACATGACCCAAAACTATACCTTGTTGAACTATAAAATGGCACTTTTCCCTGTTAAGAATAAGATTGACTTCTTGACATCTATGAAGCACCCTTTTGAAGTTTTTGCAAACAATCATCAAAAGATGTTCCATAAACTGAGTAATCATCCAAAAAGACTTCCATAATATTTTCAATCAAGCCTGAGAAAATTGCCATCATACACCTCTAGAAGGTGGCTGGAGCATTACATAATCCAAATGACATCCTTCAATAAGCAAAGGTGCCATAAGGACAAGTGAAAGTAGTCTTTTCATGATCAGTTGGATGGACTGGAATTTGGAAAAATCCTGAATATCCATCCAAGTAACAGAAGAAGGAATGCTTTGCAAACCTCTCTAACATCTAATCAATAAATGGGAGCCGGAAATTATCTTTTCGGGTGTCCTTATTTAGTTTTCTATAATCTATACACATGCGCCACCCTATCATAGTTCTAGCGGAAATTTCTTCACCCTTGTCATTCTTGACAACGGTCATGCCTCACTTTTTAGGAACAACTTGTATTGGGCTAATCCACTTATTATCGCAGATAGGGTAGATTATACCAGCATCAAGCAACTTTAGAACCTCTTTTCTAACTACCTCCATCGTGTTTTGATTAAGTCGTCTTTAAGGTTTGATAGAAGAAGCATGATCGTCATCAAGAATAATCTTATGCATACAAAAAGAAGGGTTAATTCCCTTGATATCATCAACGTTGTAGCCTATAACATTTTTATTTTTCTCAAAACAGTACGCAATTGCTCAATTTGTATGTCATCAAGCTCAGCATTAACAATAACAGGATATGTTTTATTTGGACCCAAATATGCATATTTCAAAGAAGGGGGAAGGGGCTTTAACTCTACTTGTGGAGGCGTAGTACTCTCCTTAAATTCTCCATGTGTCAACACCTCCTTGATGGGCTCATCTTTAGGTAGTGAACGAGACTCCTTTAAAAGCTTTGTGTATACCCTAGTCTCCCAATCCTCTTCATCGACACTTCCCATGAGAGATGTTTGCAATGAATCATTGAGATGCATATTCAAAGTTTTCGCTTCCATCACCACATCTAGAGCATCCACTCTGTAAATAGTTTGTCACATAGAAGGAGCCTCCATGCAGTTTGTGAGATTGTACTCTATCTTCTCATTACCCAATTGAAAATTAATATTTCCATTCTTCATATCAATGATGGCTCCAACTGTGGCCAATAAAGGTCTGCCAAGAATGATAAGGACTTGCGCATCCTCTACCATATTCATGACTACAAAGTCACATGGAATAAAGAACTTCCCAACATGAAGAGGAACGTCTTCAAGAATACCAAGTCAAAATTTCATAGTCCTATCTACCAATTGTAAAGAGATGCGCGTGGGCTTTAGTTCACCCATATGTAGCTTCTCGCAAATAGACAAGGGCATTAGGTTAACACTTGCCCCATGATCACAAAGAGCCTTTTGGATGTCATTGACACCAAGCTTGACAGGAATAGAATAACTGCCAGGGTCTCCAAGCTTCTTTGGAAGCTTATTTTGCAAGATGGCACTACATTCTACCGTTGGTGAGACAGTTGCATTTTCCTCTACCTTCCTCTTATTAGAGAGCATATCTATCAGGAACTTTGCATAAGAGGGCATTTGTGAGATAGCATCCAAGAATGGTATGTTTATGAGCAACTTTTTCAAAATATCAAGGAACTTCCCATATTTCTTCTCTAGCTTCGCTTGTGCCAATGTTTGTGGGAATGGAACCGGTAGCTTATATTGCTCAATGGAAGTAGGACTAGGTTCATTTTTCTCTTCCTCTTCTGCCTTTTCAATTTCAATTGCATCATTCACTTGCTTGTTTGGTGCCTCCTTAATGGGAGGATCTTGTAATTCTTTTCCACTCCTCAAAGTGACTGCATTGATTTGATCCTTGGGCGGTTGCTCAATATTGCCTGGAAATTAGCCCGTGGGCCTTGAAAATTGACCCACTAGTTGCACAAGTTGACTCACTTGACTTTCCAAGAGTTTTTGTGAAGTCTTTACTTCTTGGAGGCTTTGAAGCTCATTTCGAATTTCCGCATCACGTTTTGCTTGTTGACTAAGGAAGTTCTCCATCATGACCTCTAAGTTGCTCTTTTGTTGGGCTGGAGGAGGTTGTGGATAGACATTTTGTGATGGTTGATTGAATGGTGCTCGACCTAGCTTGGAAACTTGGTGGTGTATTGAAATTGTTGCGAGGTGGAGGTGGATTTAGTTGTGCATGAGTCTTCTTAAATGAAAATGAAGGATTATGCTTCCACCCCTCATTGTATGTGTTAGAATAAGGATCAAACAACAGCCTTGAATTGGAATTATAAAGAGCATTAGCTTGCTAAATAGACATCCCATCATTGTTAATTTGACATTGATTAGCGGCATGACCTTGTACTCCACACAGTTGACATGCAACATGTGATGTGATATGCAACTGGTACTAATAGGGAAGGCATATGTCAAACTGGTATTGTGATCTTTTCAAGTGCTAAATCTAAGAAAAGTTGCATATGCAACCGTTAGTCTCTGGCAACGGCGCCAAAATCTGAAAGGCGTGTCGCGCACCTAACGAAAATAACCTAGCTTTTCCTCCCAACTAAGTAGTCGGGCAAGTAAGGGTCGAATCCCAAGAGACTAAATTGTTCAAAGTGGTCAATTTTGATTCTACTTTATACTAAGCAAGTAACGATTTGGAGTTGAGATTGATTAACTATGCTAACACTAAACAACACTAATGGAAATGTTATGATTAAATTCAAGGAATAAAAACACCTGCAGTTAGTCACCACCACTAGCATAATTGAACACAAGCAATTCATTCCCCAATTTAATCGACTAATTGTTTAAGAGAAAATGTAACCCTATAAAATACCACAAACCTCTCCCGAGTATCTATGGCTTCCTTAATTTTCAATCAAGCCTACTCTCGAGGAATCATGCAAATCAAAGACTTTCACTAGTAAAAAAAACCCCTATTAGTACCCTTTTTTAAAGCTATTAGTACCGTTTTTCTAGCGTTACTAGTAGGGGCGTTACTAATAGCAACAATTATAAGTACTGTTTTCAAAAACGGTACTATTAGTACCGTTTTTCCAAAAAAAGGGTACACCTATTAGTACCGGTTTTTAAAAACAAATGGTACTAATAGGGAAGGCGTTAGTAAAGTTTTTACTACAAATGATACTAATTGTTTTTTTCCCACTACCTACCATATCCATTGATCTATATATCCTTGATGAACCAATTAATAATAAGACAATAAATTAAATTTTCCAACAAAATCAAATATTTATTAAAATAACGAGCAAATTGTAATAATACATACTAACATTTAAATTTAAATATAATATTACAACAAATTTGATAGTTTACGACTTAACGTACTAATTAATATAATTACAACATATTTCGAACAACAAAAAATTTAGACTAAAGAACTTCGCCCATTGTTCGCGAATCTCGTCCAATTCTCTTTTGCTATATGGGGCAGATCTTGTAGTATAGTCCTTCAAAACAATTAAAAAAATTCACAAATAAGTCACATATGAAAGTAGATAATACGAAGAGTTTAGGAGAAATTTTAAGTTTGAAACGTCTAAGCATTTCCAAATTAATGTGTCCAAACAAGATTCTTAATTAAATGATATCATATATTCTCAAATAAGTTCTAACATAATAACAAAAATGTGGTGCTCATGCAAGTTTTTCCACCGAAGATACTAAAACATGCCAATACCACCATCATATTTCCATTGTAGCAGCCAACCCTCTTTTTGAACATAAAGCTAAACTCCTCACATTGCTGTCACATAAAGATATCTAGGTAGCTTTTGAACGCCTCTTTTTGCAGCACCAACAATATTTTTTTTATACAGACTATACTTATAGATGGGATGCTCTTTCACTTCTTTAGGTAGTTAATCACATGGTCGAGAAAAGGACTTCCTTTAGATCATGTTATTGCTATAAAAGACATAAGAAGCAGCAACACTAAGTTGGAATTTGGAAAGTTCATGAATTAACCCCTTAACCTTGACTCAATACTATGAAATTATCAAACACCGTTTCTCTAGATGTAAAGATGTTAAGCAATACCATACATTGCGTTCACAATTCTACCCTCGGCCTCTTCTACCAAACAAAAACTTCTCAACTAGTCTTCCATTTTACCAAAGAACACTAGGCCATGCAACTATAGAAGCATGAAAACCTAAATTGAAACTATCATTATCCTCTAGCTCTAACCAGTCGTCATATGTGTATTGTTAATCTTTTCTATGTGTGTTGAAATACAGGTTTTCTTTTGTTTTTGTGTTGTTCATTTGCATAATTTATGTCGAATTTGAGAATTTTGGAGGTTTTGGAGTTTACTTTGTATGCTTCAATTTGGTTGTTGGTTAGTGGCTAACAAGGAAACATAAGAGGGCACTATTTGAGGCTTTGACCAAGGTGAAATAGGGTAAGTACATAATCTTTTGAGTGTTTTCATCAAATTACATTGACAACATACTGAAACCAAAGTTTCACCATCATAAAACGAAATAAATAAAAATCCCACCTTTCAACTCATTTTTCATATATAGTTCATAATTTTAACCAAACAAAAGCACATACAAACAAACAAAACCCAAAAAACAGAAGCAAGAAAATGAGCAAGAGAAAGAGACTAAGAGCAGGAACACTACGAGGGTAGTGAATAGCATCAGAAATAAGCAGCTTTTTTTTTGCCATCAATTATGAAAGAACGACTATCATATGAAACATTACTTAATACCCAAATTTTAATTGCAAAAAAACTGATAAATCCAACACAATAATGACACTCACTCAGACAAGCCTCACTCTTAGTCAGCCACACTCACTGTCACTCACTCACATTCACTCACTCACTCAAGCCAAATGGTGATAAACAGATGTCCAAAGTTTCCATTTCAGTATCATACAGGACTGCATTGTATTCCCCAACTCTTAAGCCTATCCACTGTGATAAAGCAACAACATGCTTAACAACATTGCTCAACTACCAGACCACCACATTGCACAACCACCAGACCACCACATTGCTCAACAACAGACCAAAACAATAACCCAAACAAAATTCAACATCAACAACAACAATATCAATTTTTAGAATTAATTTCAACAACAACAACAAACTCAAATTCAAATAATACTCAGGAAACACAGTCACTCTCACACTAATTGGTCTATGACCACTCACACTCAAACAATCAGTCACTCACACTCACACACTCACACACTCACACACTCAATCACTAACTCACAAAGGCCTCACTCACACATAGTCACTCACCCAAACAAACCGTTGACCTCACTAGAAGGCGAAAACTTCATCAACAAAACTAAATAAGTTGGCAATAATTAAATTAGAATAAATCGATTCATCAGTCAACTAGTACTACCAAATATCATTATACTCTTACAAAAATCAAATCAAATCAATAAACACATAATAAATAAATTATCAGACATTAAAAATTAAACTAATACTTCACAAAATATACAAAAAAAATCAAATAAATAAAAAACCAAAACAAAATCAACCAACTATAATACTTCACAAAATATAATCATCATTTCATCACTTATAAAAAACCCCTAATAAACAACAAACAAACTACTACCACTACTTCACTTAATTACTAGTAAACTTAGTAACAGCCTTAGTTCCTTCAGAAACAGCGTATTTCGCAAACTTCCCAGGCAAAACAAGCCTAACAGCAGTCTGAATCTCCCGAGAAGTAATCGTAGGCTTCTAATTGCAGAAAAAATAAATTACAGAAATTAAAGACTAAACTAATACTAACTTTCCTCAAAACTGTAAATAGCCATAATGTATATGAAAATTCCTAATATTTCACTAATCCATGGAACATTTCGAATAGATTGTCGAAACAAATTTAACAAGCGATAACACAAACTTGCTAATGTTAAAAAATTAGCACAATAAGAGTAGCTCAAATCACTCCAAACTTAATTGACCAAATCGCAACAAATTCAATTAATCTTCCACACAAAAAAAGTACTTTCATTTCCTAGATCCATCAAATTTCTTCTTAATTCAACTGTCAAATACTCAACAAATAAAAATTTCTCAGCTTTTTTTCGCATTATCACAGTAAACTAAAAACCATAAATTAATACACAAACAATCAAACACATAAATCATTAGACAAAAACTAAACCTAATCATTTTAAGTTATCCACATTTCTGAATGAAAAGAAATCTCAGATTAAATCATCAAATGAAATTCAAATAATTACAAAACAAAATCAAAATTACAAATTAAATTTGAGTCATATAAATCGGTAAGAAGCAAAGGCAAGCCTAAAAATAACTTGAACACATGAAATTTTCAAGTACGATGAATAATTAAGCTAAACAAACATTAATGATTGATATTTAGAACAAGATAGATTAAAGATGAGAGAAACTAACTTGAGAATCAGTTAAGTGAACAAGATAGATTAAGTCGCTGCAGTTGCTAAGAAATCGATTGTTGCAGAAACCGTAAAGAAGAAAAATCTGAAGGGGTGAAGAAAAATCGATTGACGAATTGAAAGTAAGGCAATTAGAGATATTTAGAGATGGCGAATTGAGGAGATACTAGGCAACAGTGAAAGTGACGAATTGAAATTGAAAGTGAAAGTAAGATTGAGAGTGCATGAGAGTGAGAGATTCAGTGATGGAGAATTGAGGAGATAGAAGGCAAGAGTGAGAATTGTGACCTAAAATGGCTAAAAGGTAAATGGCACTAGTATCGTTTTAAAAAAAAAAAAACGGTATTAATAGTTTATTATTAGTACCTTTTGTTAAAAAATCGGTACTAATAAATGAACTATTAGTACTTTTTTTTTAAACGGTACCAATGATATACTATTAGCACCGTTTTTTTTGAAAAACGGTACTATTACTGACCTATTAGTATCGAAAATTTGGGAAACGGTACTAAAAAAGCGTTACTAATAAGCAATTTTCTACTAGTGTTTAATCACAAAACCCTAACTTCCTAACAATTCATTCTTCCTACTCCCGGGAAAATTTCATGTTCTTAATTGAAATATTCAAATTCATCAATACCCAATTCCCATTGTGATAAAGACAATGAATTCATAACAATACCAATTATCCCTAATCTAGTATTGGCATAAACACAATCAATTAAGCATGAACAATCAACAATTAAATTGGGGATTCTACAAAATGCTCAAGAATCAATCATGACTAGGGCTTGACCTAACCCTAGATTAATAAAACTACTCACACATAATTGTTGAATAAACAAAACAAATATTAAAAGAAAGCATGATTAACAACAACAAAAAGAGAATAGAGAAAAGGAAATATTACTTGAATTGATGAAAATTTCCAAATCAATGTTGCCAAAAACCAAAAGTAAGAAAACTAAGGAGAACTAGAACTTTTTCTAAAAATAAACTAATATTGAAGTATATGAGAAGAATTAGAATGAAACTCCTCCCTAAAAACCTATTTAGATGTTAGGAATATGAAGAGTTTTCTACATCAAAGAAGAGGCCACAACCAACGTGTGGCATGTGATATTAGGCCGCAAATAGGGTGCAGAGTAGGCTGGTTTTTTGCTTCAAAACACTTCAAAATCAAGTGGCCACAACTAGGTTGTGGCAAACTAAGTGATTTCCACAACCATGTTGCGGTAGATCTTTATAAACAACTCTTTTGAAGCTTTTCACCATCATAAACGCCTTGATTTGTCCATTCATTGATGAACATCCATTAGCTCTACTTACATCTCCAATAATCCTAGAAAAAACACCTAAAACCTACAAAAACAATGCAAAATACACCCAAGAAGAGCAATGGCAAAGTATAAAGCCTAATAGCGCGAAAATGGTTGAAACTATGGGAAAAGTAAGATGAAAACACACAATTTTAGCATAGAAATATGAGTATAAAATGGTGTTACAAATTTCGTCGGAAATTTAAAAAATTAATAAAACGCGCAAACACTACCACATACATCGAACCTTATAGAAGATTCTTGTAGGATCTTTATGGTATAAGGGAACTATAGTTTTATCGTAGTGAATAAAGTGAAATCAGGAAGAGATTCAAATTATGAAAGAGAATATTACGAATTTCGAGAAAATACAGAAGAATTGGAAAACTTTAAGAAATAGAACGTCAAGTGCCTAAGCGCTCAAGGAGTGCTAGAGCACTCAAGACAAGTGCTCAGGCGCCAAACGAGCGCTCTAGCGCTCCTCCTGCACCTATGCGCTCTGCAACGCCTTCTTGACCCCTATATGCATACTCCATCCGGCCTTCATTCCATACTCATAAACTTCACAACTTCGACATTCCTCAACCTTCACACTTCTTATTCTCTCGAAAAATGTGCCACTCTCTCTCGCTACTTTCTCTCTCTAAAACTTCTTCTAAAACCTAAGAACAAAAATCCTCTTAAGAATTGTTATAAACTCTTATTTAGTTATTATTATAGTTATTATTAATATTATTTATGTTCTTAAGTTTCTTATTCAAGCGTAGAAGTTGTTTCGACTACCGCACGAGGGTACTTCAAATGAAGCTGAAAGCATCAACAACATCATCTTGAGCTCTTCAAATTTGTGTTAGATTTATGTGTTTATTTCTTTCTCATAAAATTGACATGTTTTTGTTAATTCATGAAATCTTGACCTAATCATGGCCCGATTTTCAGTTAAAATCAATCTTAAGTAAAACCATGAACTAGTTTTTTTTATGTGATTTTGGATGCTACGTGTTTATTACTTTTAATCACCTAGATTTCATGTTTAATCAAATTACTTGAAAGAATGTTGTCACATAAAGTTAAGATAATTCATGAAAATTGGCTTAACGTTTTTAATCTTGATTACTTCTAAAGTAATCACCCTCAAATGTCATTAGAACTAAACCGGAAATATCTATGCTATAATTCCATATTATGATTGTGAAGTTACGTATGAGACCAAGTAGAGGCTGCTTTACTCTTCTTCTTACCCTCATCCCCAAATCCTGAGATATGAGACCTTGTTATCCGTGGATGTCGATTTGACTTCGGGGTAGACCTACTTGGGTTTCGTGAGCTCCCGAAAATCGCATGGTGGCGACTTCTCTACTTGGGTTTTGAGTTTCTAGACTCACTCCCGAAGCCAAGCATACTCACACTATGCAAACATACATTCAATGTCCGTAAAAAAAGGGCATGTGGGCACGGTCACGAAAGCATCGGGTCCACAGTTTGACACGTCACTAGGGAGATTCCCTTAATTTCTTAATTATAATATCGAATTTTTTTGTTAGGCATAATCCATGCAATCCTCAAGTCAGGGTATTTGCTTTAGGATTCACCTCTCTTGAAGCATGTTCTATACTTGAGACAACCGCAGGGGATTTCTTTTAAAAATGGTTAGGTGAACAACCTAAGACTATTCCTTCATTGAAATCTATCCCAACCATGACGTGTGAACCACATGACTTGTGTGGCTAATAATGGATGTCACACTTGGATTACAACTAAGTTGTGTTGTAGATAGTTAGACACACCCTAGACATGTTACCTTTTTGACACCATAAGCCTTACTTGTAGTTGCTTCCATAGAACCTTGGCTAGGTATGGATTTGACCTAATTCATACACTACAAGAAAATCGCTGATTAGCGACGGACTTTTTCCGACGGAACGAATTTCCTTTGGAAATTTTGGAAATTTGCGACGGATTTTACACCATTACGACAGAATTCCAAAAAAAAGTAGATGAATCCAATTTGCGATGGAATTTTCCGTCGCAAATTTGCGATGAAATATTTTTCCGTCGCAAATTTGCGATGGAATTTTCCGTCGCAAATGCCTTTTATAATTAAAATTCCACAAACCCTCCCTATATATAAACCCACACCACCCCCTCTTTCTCAGTTTTCTTTTTTCTTTCTCGCCTCTCTTTGTCAATTCTTTTCCGTCCCAACCATTTTATTCTTTGTTTTCTTCTTTTCTTTTACTTTCTCTCTTTTGTTACCCTGCTTTCTTTTACTTTCTCTGCTTTCTTTTACTTTCTCTCTTTTCTTTCTTTGCTTTCCATCGCCTCTCTTTCTCTGATTTCTTTTACTTTCTCTCTTTTCTTTCTCTTTTCTATCAAGATTTAGTTTTTTTAGATTGAATTTGACCATATAAACCCTAGATCTAGGATTTTTATGGTCAAATTCGACCCAACAAATACTTTGAAGGTTGATTTTATTAAGGTAAGCTCTTCTTTTTAGTTTTATTTACGGTTTTTTGGTTTGTTTTATTCGTTTTGGGTGGATTTTGGTTCGATCTTTTCGTTTTTGTGGATTTTGGTTCGACTTTTTTGGTTTTTAATGGTATTATGGTTTGATTCTTTCATTTTTGGTGGATTGTGGTTATTTGGGTTTGTTTTTGGTGTTCATATGGTGGTTTTGGGGTTATGTTTTGTGGTTGAATCTTGCGGGTTTTTGGGTGTTTATGGGGTGGTTTGTGGGTTTGTGGTTTATGGGTTTTGGTTAAATGTTGCGGTTTTTTGGGTGTTTGCGGGGTGGTTCGTGGAGTGGTTTCGTGGTTCGTGGGTTAGTGGTTGTGGTTTTGGGTAGGTGGGGTTTGCTGGGTGTGGGTCTGGCGGTTGTCATGGGTGGGTGGGGGTTGGTGGTTGTGGTTTTGGGTGAGTGGGGTTTGGTGGTTGTGGGTCTGGGTTTGTGGGTTTGGGTTTCTGGGTGGGTGGGGGTTAGGTTTGTGGGTCTGAGTTTCAGGGTGGGAGATGGGTTGGGGGTTGGGTTCTTCTGTTGGGTTTGTGGGTCTGGGTTTCTGGGTGGGTGGAGGTTCGATCTAGGTTTGTGGGTCTGGCGTGGTGGTGGGGTGGGGTGGTGGTCTGGGCGTGGTGGTGGGGTGGGGTGGTGGTCTGCGCGTGGTGGTGAGGTGGGTTTGTTGAGGTGGTGGGGTGGCTATTGCTGCCTCAACACCTTTTTTTATTTTTCTGTTTGAGAATTTCGACAGAATTTTCCATCGGAAATTTCCGACGGAATTCCGGCCGTCGGAAATTCCGTCGAAAATTCTGACGGAAATTAGACAACTTTTTTCGACGAAATTCCGTCGCAAAATTTTTCCGACGGAAATTCCTTCGCTAATTCCCGTTTTTGCGACAAGCAAAATTCCGACGACTAATTTCCGACGGAATTCCGTAACAAAAGTCGTTGGCGACGGAATTTACACCTTTTGCGACGGAATTTACGCCTTTTGCGACAGAATTTTTCCGTCGGAAATGAACCTTTTTTTTGTAGTGATAGGTGTGCTATGTGCAACGTGCCACTTGAACATGTTTGCTTGCTTGTATGAATGTTTCAAAGGAGTCTAGATTTCTCATGACCATATTCAGTTAGAGAGTCTCATTTAGACCATGGTTGCTTGTTGCATGGACAAAAGTTGCTTATAGAATCCCATAGGTTGCATTTTGCATTCATATTTTAAAAGGTATCATCATTGTCAAATAATAAAAAAAAAAAAAAATAAATCAAAGGGTGATGAGATACTATGCATCATGCATTCGTGTTGAGTTACTTGAACCAAAAACACAAGTAAGGCCTAGTTTGAAATAATGTAGTGGTTCGAACACTTGTAATTATGCCTTTCAGGGATGTTTAGCTTATTTATAGGTTGAAATGTAGAAATATATGAAAAATGGGCATATTAATAGCCATTTTGAACCATTTCGAGCCCGTTTGAACCTAAAACACATGTAAGGCCAAGTTTGAAATAATGTAGAGGTTCTAAAACTTGTAACTATGCCTTTTGGGGATGTTTAGCTTATTTATAGGTTGAAATGTAGAGATATGTGAAAAATGGGCACATGAGTGAGCGATATCGAGCCTATTTGAACCTAAAACACATGCAAGGCCAAGTTTGAAATAATGTAGATGTTCTAACACTTGAAATTATGCCTTTTATGGATGTTTAGCTTATTTATAGGTTCAAATGTAGATATATGTGAAAATTGGGCACATTAGTAGCCATTTTTAGCCATTTCGAGCCATTTGAACATAAAATACATCTAAGGCCTAGTTTGAAATAATGTAGAGGTTCAAACACTTATAATTATGCCATTAAGGATGTTTAGCTGATTTATAGGTTGAAATGTAGAGATGTGAAAAATGGGCACATGAGTGAGCCATTTTCGAGCCCATTTGATCAAAAAACACATGTATGGCAAAGCTTTAAGTAATGTAGAGGTTATAACACTTGTAACTATGCCTTTTAGGGATTTTTAGCTTATTTATAGGTCGAAATATAGAGATATGTGAAAAATGGGCACATGAGTGAGCCATTTTGAGCCATTTTGAGCCCATTTGAACCTAAAACACATGTAAGGCCAAGTTTGAATTAATGTAGAGGTTCTACCACTTGTAATTATGCCTTTTACGGATGTTCAACTTATTTATAGGTTGAAATGTAGAGATATGTGAAAAATGGGTACATTAGTAGCAATTTTGAGCCATTTCGAGCCCATTTGAACCTAAAACACACGTAACGCCTAGTTTGAAATAATCTAGAGGTTGTAACACTTGTTATTATGCCTTTTAGGGATGTTTAACTTATTTTTATATAGAAATGTAGAAATAGGTGAAAAATGGGCACATTAGTAGCCACTTTGAGCCATTTCGAGCCCATTTGAACCTAAAACACAAGTAAGGCCTAGTTTGAAATAATCTAGAGATTATAACGCTTGAAATTATGCTTTTAGGGATGTCTAGCTTATTTATAGCTTGAAATGTAGAGATATGTGAAAATTGGGCACATTAGTAGCCCTTTTAAGCCATTTCGAGCCATTAGAACCTAAAATAGAAGTCATTCCTAATTTGAAATAATGTGGAGGTTGTAACACTTATAATTATTCCTTTTAGGAATTTTTATCTTATTTATAGGTTAAAATGTAGAAATATATGAAATATGGGGACATTAGTAGTCATTTTGAGCCACTTCGTGCCCATTTGAACCACAAACGCATGTAAGGCCTAGTTTCAAATAATGTAGAGGTTCTAACACTTGTAATTATGCCTTTTAGGGAAGTTTAGCTTATTTATAGCTTGAAATGTAGAGATATGTGAAAAATGGGCACATGAGTGAGCCATTTTCGAGCCCATTTGAACCGAAAACACATGTAAGGCCAACTTTGAAATAATGTAGAGGTACTCACACTTGTTATTATGCCTTTTATGAATGTTTATCTTATTTATAGGTTGAGATGTAGAAATATGTGAAAAATGGGCAATTTAGTAGCCATTTTGAGCCATTTCGAGTCCATTTGAACCTCAAATACATGTAAAGGCTAGTTAGGCATAATGTAAAGGTTATAACACTTGTAATTATGCCTTTTAGGGATGTTTAACTTATTTATAGCTTGCAATGTAGAAATATGTGAAAAATGGGCAAATTAGTAGCCATTTTTAGCCATTTCGAGCCCATTTGAACCTAAAACCCATGTAAGGCCTAGTTTGAAATAATCAACAGGTTGTAACACTTGTAATTACGACTTCTAGGGATGTTTAGCATATTTATAGGTTAAATGTTGAGATATGTGAAAATTGGGAACATTAGTAGTCATTTTTAGCCATTTCCAGCCATTTGTACCTCAAACACATGTAAGGCCTAGTTTGAAATAATGTAGAGGTTCTAACATTGTAAATATGCCTTATTGGGATGTTTAGCTTATTCATAGGTTAAAATGTAGAAATATATGAAAAATGGGCACACCGGTAGCCATTTTGAGCCATTTTCGAGCCCATTTGAACCTAAAACACATGTAAGGCCAAGTCTGAAATAATGTAAGGTTCTACACATGTAAGCCCATTTTTAGCTTTTTTATAGGTTGTAATGTAGAGATATGTGAAAAATGGGCACATTAGTAGCCATTTTGAGGCATTTCGAGCCCATTTGAACCTCAAACACATGTAAAGGCTAGTTAGGCATAATGTAAAGGTTCTAACACTTTTAATTATACCTTTTAGGTATGTTTAACTTATTTATAGGTTGAAATGTAGAGATATGTGAAAAATGGGCACGTGTGTGAGTAATTTCGAGCCCATTTGAACCTAAAACACGTGCAAGGCCAAGTTTGAAATAATGTACAGGTTCTATCACTTGTAATTATGCCTTTTAGGGATGTTTAGCTTATTTATAGGTTGAAATGTAGAAATATGTGAAAAATGGGCAAATTAGTAGCCATTTTGAGCCATTTGGAGCCTAGTTGAACCTAAAACACATGTAATGCCTAGTTTGAAATAATCTACAAGTTGTAACACTTGTAATTATGACTTCTAAGGATGATTTGCATATTTATAGGTTGAAATGTGGAGATATGTGAAAATTGGGCACATTAGTAGCCATATGGAGCCGTTTGAACCTAAAACACATGTAAGGCGTAGTTTGAAATAATTTAGAGGTTCTAACAATTGTAATTATGCCTTTTAGGGAACTTTAGCTTATTTATAGGTTGAAATGTAGAGATATGTGTAAAATGGGCACATGAGTGAGCCATTTTCGAGCCCATTTGAACCGAAATGCATGTAAGGCCAACTTTGAAATAATGTGGAGGTTCTAACACTTGTTCTTATGCCTGTTATGAATGTTTATCTTATTTATAGGTTGAGATGTAGAAATATGTGAAAAATGGGCAATTTAGTAGCCATTTTGAGCCATTTCGAGCCCATTTGAACCTCAAACACATGTAAAGGCTAGTTAGGAATAATGTAAAGGTTATAACACTTGTAATTATGTCTTTTAGGGATGTTTAGCTTATTTATAGGTCGAAATGTAGAAATATATGAAAAATAGGCAAATCAGTAGCCATTTTGAGCCATTTCGTGCCCATTTGAACCTCAAACACATGTAAGGCCTAGTTTGAAATAATGTAGAGGTTCTAACAGTTGTAATTATGCGTTTTAGGGATGTTTAGCTTGTTTATAGGTTGAAATGTAGAGTTATGTGAAAAATGGGCACATGAGTGAGCCAATTTGAGCCATTTCGAGCCCATTTGAACCTAAAACACATGTAAGGCCAAGTTTGAAATAATGTAGAGGTTCTAAAACTTGTAACTATGCCTTTTAGGGATGTTTAGCTTATTTATAGGTTGAAATGTAGAGATATGTGAAAAATGGGCACATGTGTGAGCCATTTCGAGCCTATTTGAACCTAAAACACGTGCAAGGCCATGTTTGAAATAATGTAGAGGTTCTAACACTTGTAATTATGCATTTTAGGGATGTTTAGCTGATTTATAGTTTGAAATGTAGAAATATGTGAAAAAATGGGCACATTAGTAGCCATTTTGAGCCATTTCGAGCCCATTTGAACCTCAAACACATGTAAAGGCTAGTTAGGCATAATGTAAAGGTTATAACACTTGTAATTATGTCTTTTAGGGATGTTTAACTTATTTATAGGTCGAAATGTAGAAATATATGAAAAATAGGCAAATCAGTAGCCATTTTGAGCCATTTCGTGCCCATTTGAACCTCAAACACATGTAAGGCCTAGTTTGAAATAATGTAGAGGTTCTAACAGTTGTAATTATGCGTTTTAGGGATGTTTAGCTTGTTTATAGGTTGAAATGTAGAGTTATGTGAAAAATGGGCACATGAGTGAGCCAATTTGAGCCATTTCGAGCCCATTTGAACCTAAAACACATGTAAGGCCAAGTTTGAAATAATGTAGAGGTTCTAAAACTTGTAACTATGCCTTTTAGGGATGTTTAGCTTATTTATAGGTTGAAATGTAGAGATATGTGAAAAATGGGCACATGTGTGAGCCATTTCGAGCCTATTTGAACCTAAAACACGTGCAAGGCCATGTTTGAAATAATGTAGAGGTTCTAACACTTGTAATTATGCATTTTAGGGATGTTTAGCTGATTTATAGTTTGAAATGTAGAAATATGTGAAAAAATGGGCACATTAGTAGCCATTTTGAGCCATTTCGAGCCCATTTGAACCTCAAACACATGTAAAGGCTAGTTAGGCATAATGTAAAGGTTATAACACTTGTAATTATGCCTTTTAGGGATGTTTAACTTATTCATAGGTCGCAATGTAGAAATATGTTAAAAATGGGCAAATGAGTAGCCATTTTGAGCCATTTCTTACCAATTTGAAGCTAAAACACATGTAAGTCCTAGTTTGAAATAATCAACAGGTTGTAACACTTGTAATTATGACTTCTAGGGATGTTTTGCATATTTATAGGTTTAAATGTCGAGATATGTGAAAAATGGGCAAATTAGTAGCCATTTCTAACCATTTCGAGCAATTTGAACCTAAAACACAAGTAAGGCCAAGTTTGAAATAATGTAGAGGTTCTAAAACTTGTAACTTTGCCTTTTGGGGATGTTTAGCTTATTTATAGGTTGAAATGTAGAGCTATGTTAAAAAAGGGCACATGAGTAAGCGATATCGAGCCCATTTGAACCTAAAACACATGCAAGGCCAAGTTTGAAATAATGTAGATGTTCTAACACTTAAAATTATGCCTTTTATGGTTGTTTAGCTTATTTATTGGTTGAAATGTAGATATATGTGAAAATTGGGCACATTAGTAGGCATTTTTAGCTATTTCGAGCCATTTGAACATAAAATACATCTAAGACCTAGTTTGAAATAATGTAGAGGTTCTGACACGTATAATTATGCCATTATATTAGGGATGTTTAGCTGATTTATAGGTTGAAATGTAGAGATGTGAAAAATGGGCACATGAGTGAGCCATTTTCGAGACCATTTGATCAAAAAACACATGTATGGAAAAGTTTCAAGTAATGCAAAGGTTATTACACTTGTAACTAAGCCTTTTAGTGATTTTTAGCTTATTTATAGGTCGAAATATAGAGATATGTGAAAAATGGGCACATGAGTGAGCCATTTTGAGCCATTTCGAGCCCATTTGAACCTAAAACACATCTAAGGCCAAGTTTCAATTAATGTAGAGGTTCTACCACTTGTAATTATGCCTTTTACGGATGTTCAAGTTATTTATAGCTTGAAATGTAGAGATATGTGAAAAATGGGTACATTAGTAGCCATTTTGAGCCATTTCGAGCCCATTTGAACCTAAAACACACGTAACACCTAGTTTGAAATAATCTAGAGGTTGTACCACTTGTCATTATGCCTTTTAGGGATGTTTAACTTATTTATATGTTGAAATGTAGAAATAGGTGAAAAATGGGCACATTAGTAGCCACTTTGATCCATTTCGAGCCCATTTGAACCTAAAACACATGTAAGGCCTAGTTTGAAATAATGTAGAGGTTCTAACACTTGTAATTATGCCTTTCAGGGATGTTTAGCTTATTTATAGATTGAAATGTTGAAATATATGAAAAATGGGCACATTAGTAGCCATTTTGAGCCATTTCGAGCCCATTTAAACCTAAAACACATGTCAGGCCAAGTTTGAAATAATGTAGAGGTTCTAAAACTAGTAATTATTCCTTTTAGGGATGTTTAGCTTATTTATAGGTTGAAATGTAGAGATATGTGAAGAATGGGCACATGAGTGAGCCATTTCGAGCCCATTTGAACCTAAAACACATGTAAGGCCAAGTTTGAAATAATGTAGAGGTTCTAACAATTGTAATTATGCCTTTTAGGGAAGTTTAGCTTGTTTCTAGCTTGAAATGTAGAGATATGTGAAAAATGGGCACATGAGTGAGCCATTTTCGAGCCCATTTGAACCGAAAACACATGTAAGGCCAACTTTGAAATAATGTAGAGGTACTAACACTTGTTATTATGCCTTTTATGAATGTTTATCTTATTTATAGGTTGAGATGTAGAAATATGTAAAAACTGGGCATTTTAGTAGCCATTTTGAGTCCATTTGAAACATAAACACAAGTAAAGGCTAGTTAGGCATAATGTAAAGGTTATAACACTTGTAACTATGCCTTTTAGGGATGCTTAACTTATTTATAGCTTGCAATGTAGAAATATGTGAAAAATGGGCAAATTAGTAGCCATTTTGAGCCATTTCGAGCCCAGTTGAACCTAAAAAACATGTAATGCCTAGTTTAAAATAATCTACAAGTTGTAACACTTGTAATTATGACATCTAGGGATGTTTAGCATATTTATAGGTAGAAATGTGGAGATATGTGAAAATTGGGCACATTAGTAGCCATATGGAGCCATTTGAACCTAAAACACATGTAAGGCCTAGTTTGAAATAATGTAGAGGTTCTAACACTTGTAATTATGCCTTTTAGGGAAGTTTAGCTTATTTATAGGTGGAAATGTAGAGATATGTGTAAAATGGGCACATGAGTGAGCCATTTTGGAGCCCATTTGAACCAAAAACACATGTAAGGCCAACTTTGAAATAATGTAGAGGTTCTAACACTTGTTATTATTCCTTTTATGAATGTTTATCTTATTTATAGGTTGAGATGTAGAAATATGTGAAAATGGGCAATTTAGTAGCCATTTTAAGCCATTTCGAGCCCATTTGAACCTCAAACACATGTAAAGGCTAGTTAGGCATAATGTAAAGGTTATAACACTTGTAATTATGCCTTTTAGGGATGTTTAGCTTATTTATAGGTTGAAATGTTGAAATATATGAAAAATGGGCACATTAGTAGCCATTTTAAGCCATTTCGAGCACATTTGAACCTAAAACACATGTAAGGCCAAGTTTTAAATAATGTAGAGGTTCTAAAACTTGTAATTATTCCTTTTAGGGATGTTTAGCTTATTTATAGGTTGAAATGTAGAGATATGTGAAGAATGGGCACATGAGTGAGCCATTTTGAGCCATTTCGAGCCCATTTGAACCTAAAACACATGTAAGGCCAAGTTTGAAATAATGTATAGGCTCTAACACTTGTAATTATGCCTTTTAGGGATGTTTAGCTTATTTATATGTTGAAATGTAGAGATATGTAAAAAATGGGCACATGAGTGAGCCATTTTGAGCCATTTCGAGCCCATTTGGACCTAATACACATGTAAGGCCTAGTTTGAAATAATTTAGAGGTTCTAACACTTGTAATCATGCGTTTTAGGGATGTTTAGCTTATTTATAGGTTGAAATGTAGAGATATGTGAAAAATGGACACATGAGTGAGCGAATTTGAGCCATTTCGAGCCCATTTCAACCTAAATCACATGTAAGGCCAAGTTTGAAATAATGTAGAGGTTCTAAAACTTGTAACTATGCCTTTTAGGGATTTTTAGCTTATTTATAGGTGGAAATGTAGAGATATGTGAAAAATGGGCACATGTGTGAGCCATTTCGAGCCCATTTGAACCTAAAGCACGTGCAAGGCCAAGTTTGAAATAATGTAGAGGTTTTAACACTTTTAATTATGCGTTTTAGGGATGTTTAGCTTATTTATAGGTTGAAATTTAGAAATATGTGAAAAATGCGCACATTAGTAGCCATTTTGAGCCATTTCGAGCCCATTTGAACCTCAAACACATGTAAAGGCTAGTTAGGCATAATGTAAATGTTATAACACTTGTAATTATGCCCTTTAGGGATGTTTAACTTATTCATAGGTCAATTTGTAGAAATATGTGAAAAATGGGCAAATGAGTAGCCATTTTGAGCCATTTCGTACACATTTGAAGCTAAAACACATGTAAGGCCTAGTTTGAAATAATCAACAGGTTGTAACACTTGTAATTATGACTTCTAGGGATGTTTTGCATATTTATAGGTTTAAATGTCGAGATATGTGAAAAATGGGCACATTAGTAGCCATTTTAAACCTTTTCGAGCTATTTAAACCTAAAACACAAGTAAGGCCTAGTTTGAAATAATGTAGAGGTTCTAACACTTGTAATTATGCCTTTCAGGGATGTTTAGCTTATTTATAGGTTGAAATGTAGAAATATATGAAAAATGGGCACATTAGTAGCCATTTTGAGCCATTTTCGAGCCCATTTGAACCTAAAACACATGTAAGGCCAAGTTTGAAATAATGTAGAGGTTCTAAAACTTGTAACTATGCCTTTTGGGGATGTTTAGCTTATTTATAGGTTGAAATGTAGAGATATGTGACAAAAGGGCACATGAGTGAGCGATATCGAGCCCATTTGAACCTAAAACATATGCATGGCCAAGTTTGAAATAATGTAGATGTTCTAACACCTGAAATTATGCCTTTTATGGATGTTTAGCTTATTTATAGGTTGAAATGTAGATATATGAGAAAGTTGGGCACATTAGTAGCCATTTTTAGCCATTTTGAGCCATTTGAACATAAAATACATCTAATGCCTAGTTTGAAATAATGTAGAGGTTCTAACACATATAATTATGCCATTAGGGTTGTTTAGCTGATTTATAGGTTGAAATGTAGAGATGTGAAAAATGGGCACATGAGTGAGCCATTTTCGAGCCCATTTGATCAAAAAACACATGTATGGAAAAGTTTCAAGTAATGTAGAGGTTATAACACTTGTAACTAAGCCTTTTAGGGATTTTTAGCGTATTTATAGGTCGAAATATAGAGATATGTGAAAAATGGGCACATGAGTGAGCCATTTTGAGCCATTTCGAGCCCATTTGAACCTAAAACACATGTAAGGCCAAGTTAGAATTAATGTAGAGGTTCTACCACTTGTAATTATGCCTTTTACGGATGTTCAACTTATTTATAGGTTGAAATGTGGAGATATGTGAAAAATGGGAACATTAGTAGCCATTTCGAGCCCATTTGAACCTAAAACACACGTAACGCCTAGTTTGAAATAATCTAGAGGTTGTACCACTTGTAATGATGCCTTTTAGGGATGTTTAACTTATTTATATGTTGAAATGTAGAAATAGGTGAAAAATGGGCACATTAGTAGCCACTTTGAGCCATTTCGAGCCCATTTGAACCTAAAACACATGTAAAGGCTAGTTAGGCATAATGTAAATGTTATAACACTTGTAATTATGCCCTTTAGGGATGTTTAACTTATTCATAGGTCAATTTGTAGAAATATGTGAAAAATGGGCAAATGAGTAGCCATTTTGAGCCATTTCGTACACATTTGAAGCTAAAACACATGTAAGGCCTAGTTTGAAATAATCAACAGGTTGTAACACTTGTAATTATGACTTCTAGGGATGTTTTGCATATTTATAGGTTTAAATGTCGAGATATGTGAAAAATGGGCACATTAGTAGCCATTTTAAACCTTTTCGAGCTATTTAAACCTAAAACACAAGTAAGGCCTAGTTTGAAATAATGTAGAGGTTCTAACACTTGTAATTATGCCTTTCAGGGATGTTTAGCTTATTTATAGGTTGAAATGTAGAAATATATGAAAAATGGGCACATTAGTAGCCATTTTGAGTCATTTTCGAGCCCATTTGAACCTAAAACACATGTAAGGCCAAGTTTGAAATAATGTAGAGGTTCTAAAACTTGTAACTATGCCTTTTGGGGATGTTTAGCTTATTTATAGGTTGAAATGTAGAGATATGTGACAAAAGGGCACATGAGTGAGCGATATCGAGCCCATTTGAACCTAAAACATATGCATGGCCAAGTTTGAAATAATGTAGATGTTCTAACACCTGAAATTATGCCTTTTATGGATGTTTAGCTTATTTATAGGTTGAAATGTAGATATATGAGAAAGTTGGGCACATTAGTAGCCATTTTTAGCCATTTTGAGCCATTTGAACATAAAATACATCTAATGCCTAGTTTGAAATAATGTAGAGGTTCTAACACATATAATTATGCCATTAGGGTTGTTTAGCTGATTTATAGGTTGAAATGTAGAGATGTGAAAAATGGGCACATGAGTGAGCCATTTTCGAGCCCATTTGATCAAAAAACACATGTATGGAAAAGTTTCAAGTAATGTAGAGGTTATAACACTTGTAACTAAGCCTTTTAGGGATTTTTAGCGTATTTATAGGTCGAAATATAGAGATATGTGAAAAATGGGCACATGAGTGAGCCATTTTGAGCCATTTCGAGCCCATTTGAACCTAAAACACATGTAAGGCCAAGTTTGAAATAATCTAGAGATTATAACACTTGAAATTATGCTTTTAGGGATGTCTAGATTATTTATAGGTTGAAATGTAGAGATATGTGAAAATTGGGCATATTAATAGCCCTTTTAAGCCATTTCGAGCCATTAGAACCTAAAATAGAAGTCAGGCCTAATTTTAAATAATGTGGAGGTTCTAACACTTATAGTTATGCCTTTTAGGGATGTTTAGCATATTTATAGGTTAAAACGTAGAAATATATGAAAAATGGGGACATTAGTAGTCATTTTGAGCCACTTCGTGCCCATTTGAACCTCAAACGCATGTAAGACCTAGTTTCAAATAATGTAGAGGTTCTAACACTTGTAATTATGCCTTTTAGGGAATTTTAGCTTATTTATAGCTTGAAATGTAGAGATATGTGAAAAATGGGCACATGAGTGAGGCATTTTCGAGCCCATTTGAACCGAAAACACATGTAAGGCAAACTTTGAAATAATGTAGAGGTACTAACACTTGTTATTATGGCTTTTACGAATGTTTATCTTATTTATAGGTTGAGATGTAGAAATATGTGAAAAATGGGCAATTTAGTAGCCATTTTGAGCCATTTCGAGCCCATTTGAACCTCAAACACATGTAAGGCCTAGTTTTAAATAATGTAGAGGTTCGAACACTTGTTATTATGCTTTTTATGAATTTTTATCTTATTTATAGGTTGAGATGTAGAAATATGTGAAAAATGGGCAATTTAGTAGCCATTTTGAGCCATTTCGAGCCCATTTGAACCTCAAACACATGTAAAGGCTAGTTAGGCATAATGTAAAGGTTATAACACTTGTAATTATGCCTTTTAGGGATGTTTAGCTTATTTATACGTTGAAATGTAGAAATATATGAAAAATGGGCAAATCAGTAGCCATTTTGAGCCATTTCGAGCCCATTTGAACCTCAAACACATGTAAGGCCTAGTTTGAAATAATGTAGAGGTTCGAACACTTGTTATTATGCTTTTTATGAATTTTTATCTTATTTATAGGTTGAGATGTAGAAATATGTGAAAAATGGGCAATTTAGTAGCCATTTTGAGCCATTTCGAGCCCATTTGAACCTCAAACACATGTAAAGGCTAGTTTTAAATAATGTAGAGGTTCTAACACTTGTAAATATGCCTTATTGGGATGTTTAGCTTATTCATAGGTTGAAATGTAGAAATATATGAAAAATGGGCACATCGGTAGCCATTTTGAGCCATTTTCGAGCCCATTTGAACCTAAAACACATGTAAGGCCAAGTTTGAAATAATGTAGAGGTTCTAACACTTGTTATTATGCCTTTTAGGGATGTTTATCTNACTAACTCTTGTTATTATGCCTTTTATGAATGCTTATCTTATTCATAGGTTGAGATGTAGAATATGTGAACCTAAAACACATGTAAGGCCTAGTTTGAAATAATCAACAGGTTGTAACACTTGTAATTATGACTTGTAGGGATGTTTAGCATATTTATAGGTTGAAATGTTGAGATATGTGAAAATTGGGAACAATAGTAGTCATTTTTAGCCATTTCGAGCCATTTGAACCTAAAACACATGTAAGGCCTAGTTTGAAATAATGTAGAGGTTCTAACACTAGTAAATATGCCTTATTGGGATGTTTAGCTTATTCATAGGTTGAAATGTAGAAATATATGAAAAATGGGCACATCGGTAGCCATTTTGAGCCATTTTCGAGCCCATTTGAACCTAAAACACATGTAAGGCCAAGTTTGAAATAATGTAGAGGTTCTAACACTTGTTGTTGTGCCTTTTAGGGATTTTTAGCTTAGTTATAGGTTGAAATATGGAGATATGTGAAAAATGGGCACATTAGTAGCCATTTTGAGGCATTTCGAGCCCATTTGAACCTCAAACACATGTAAAGGCTAGTAAGGCATAACGTAAAGGTTCTAACACTTGTTATTATGCCTTTTAGGTATGTTTAAATTATTTATAGGTTGCAATGTAGAAATATGTGAAAAATGGGCAAATTAGTAGCCATTTTGAGCCATTTCGAGCCCAGTTGAACCTAAAAAACATGTAATGCCTAGTTTGAAATAATCTACAAGTTGTAACACTTGTAATTATGACTTCTAGGGATGTTGAGCATATTTATAGGTTGAATTGTGGAGATATGTGAAAATTAGGCACATTAGTAGCCATATGGAGCCATTTGAACCTAAAACACATGTAAGGCCTAGTTTGAAATAATGTAGAGGTTCTAACACTTGTAATTATGCCTTTTAGGGAAGTTTAGCTTATTTATAGGTTGAAATGTAGAGATATGTGTAAAATGGGCACATGAGTGAGCCATTTTCGAGCCCATTTGAACCAAAAACACATGTAAGGCTAACTTTGAAATAATGTAGAGGTTCGAACACTTGTTATTATGCCTTTTATGAATGTTTATCTTATTTATAGGTTGAGATGTAGAAATATGTGAAAAATGGGCAATTTAATAGCCATTTTGAGCCATTTCGAGCCCATTTGAACCTTAAACACATGTAAAGGCTAGTTAGGCATAATGTAAAGGTTATAACACTTGTAATTATTCCTTTTAGGGATGTTTAGCTTATTTATAGGTTGAAATATAGAAATATATGAAAAATGGGCAAATCAGTAGCCATTTTGAGCCATTTCGAGCTCATTTGAACCTCAAACACATGTAAGGTCTTGTTTGAAATAATGTAGAGGTTCTAACACTTGCAATCATGCGTTTTAGGGATGTTTAGCTTATTTATAGGTTGAAATGTAGAGATATGTGAAAAATGGGCACAAGAGTGAGCCAATTTGAGCCATTTCGAGCCCATTTGAACCTAAAACACATGTAAGGCCAAGTTTGAAATAATGTAGAGGTACTAAAACTTGTAACTATGCCTTTTAGGGATGTTTAGCTTATTTATAGGTTGAAATGTAGAGATATGTGAAAAATGGGCACATGTGTGAGCCATTTCGAGCCCATTTGAACCTAAATCACGTGGAAGGCTAAGTTTGAAATAATGTAGAGGTTCTAACACTTGTAATTATGCCTTTTAGGGATGTCTAGCTTATTTATAGTTTGAAATGTAGAAATATGTGAAAAATGGGCACATTAGTAGCCATTTTCAGCCATTTCGAGTCCATTTGAACCTCAAACACATGTAAAGGCTAGTTAGGCATAATGTAAAGGTTATAACACTTGTAATTATGCCTTTTAGGGATGTTTAGCTTATTTATAGGTTGAAATATAGAAATATNAACTTATTCATAGGTCGCAATGTAGAAATATGTGAAAAATGGGCAAATGAGTAGCCATTTGGAGCCATTTCATACCCATTTGAAGCTAAAACACATGTAAGGCCTAGTTTGAAACAATCAACAGGTTGTAACACTTGTAATTATGACTTCTAGGGATGTTTAGCATATTTATAGGTTTAAATGACGAGATATGTGAAAAATGGGCACATTAGTAGCCATTTTTAACCATTTCGAGCTATTTGAACCTGAAACACATGTAAGGCCTAGTTTGAAATAATGTAGAGGTTCTAACACTTGTAATTATGCCTTTCAGGGATGTTTAGCTTATTTATAGGTTGAAATGTAGAAATATATGAAAAATGGGCACATTAGTAGCCATTTTGAGCCATTTCGAGCCCATTTGAACCTAAAACACATGTAAGGCCAAGTTTGAAATAATGTAGAGGTTCTAAAACTTGTAATTATTCCTTTTAGGGATGTTTAGCTTATTTATAAGTTGAAATGTAGAGATATGTGAAGAATGGGCACATGAGTGAGCCATTTTGAGCCATTTCGAGCCCATTTGAACCTAAAACACATGTAAGGCCAAGTTTGAAATAATGTAGAGGTTCTAACACTTGTAATTATGCCTTTTAGGGATGTTTAGCTTATTTATAGGTTGAAATGTAGAGATATGTGAAAAATGGGCACATGAGTGAGCCATTTTGAGCCATTTCGAGCCCATTTGAACCTAAAACACATGCAAGTCGATGTTTGAAAAAATGTAGAGGTTCTAACACTTGTAATTATGCCTTTTAGGGATGTTTAACTTATTTATAGGCTGAAATGTAGATATAAGTGAAAATTCTGCAAAATAGTAGCCATTTTTAGCTATTTCGAGTCATTTGAACCTAAAACACATGTAAAGGCTAGTTAGGGATAATGTAAAGGTGATAACACTTGTAATTATGCCTTTTAGGGATTTTTAGCATATTTATTGGTTGAAATGTAGAGATATGTGAAAAATGGGCACATGAGTGAGCCATTTTGAGCCATTTCGAGCCCATTTGAACCTAATACACATGTAAGGCCATGTTTGAAATAATGTAGAGGTTCTAACACGTAGGGATGTTTAGCTTATTTATATGTTGAAATTTAGAGATATATGAATAATGGGCACATGAGTGAGCCATTTCGATTCCATTTGAACCTAATACACATGTAAGGCCTTGTTTGAAATAATGTAGAGGTTTTAACACGTAGGGATGTTTAGCTTATTTATATGTTGAAATGTAGAGATATATGAAAAATGGGCACATTAGTAGCCTTTTTGAGCCATTTCGAGCCCATTTGAACCTAAAACACATGTAACGCCTAGTTTGAAATAATCTACAGGTTGTAACACTTGTAATTATGCCTTTTGGGGATGTTTGGCTTATTTATAGGTTTAAATGTAGAAATATGTGAAAAATTGGCAAATTAGTAGCCATTTTGAGCCATTTCTACCCCATTTGAACCTAAAACACATGTAAGGCCTAGTTTGAAATAATCTACAGGGTGTAACACTTGTAATTATGAATTCTAGGGATGTTTAGCTTATTTATAGGTTGAAATGTAGAGATATGTGAAAATTGGGCACATTAGTAGCCATTTTTAGCCATTTCTAGGCATTTGAACCTAAAACGCATGTAAAGGCTAGTTAGGCATAATATAAAGGTTCTAACACTTGTAATTATGCCTTTAGGGATGTTTAGCTTATTTATATGTTGAAATGTATAAATATATGAAAAATTGGCACTTTAGTTGCCAATTTGAGCCGTTTCGAGCCCATTTGAACCTCAAACACATGTAAATGCTAGTTTGACCTTGAAATAAGCCATCTATTTTCTTACATAACTCTAGCTTTTATTGTTTATAACGTATATTGGGTTGATTTAAATTCAGATATGTATAACTAAGAATAATCCTCCCCCATATCCCCCCTTATTGTATTTTTAGTTTTAATTGCGTTTTGTAGGAGACCTACTAGAAGAAGCTTGAGGAAACAAGAAGTGACGGGAGTCAGATAACGCCCGATGAGTTACATTGGGAGGCATCTGGTGATCGAGCAAGAAAGGTCGGGTGAAGGGTCTTGGTAGTGGTGCAGACCTGTATTACAGCTCTTCAAGGAGATTTTGATCATCGATGTAGTACACGCCATCTGTATTTTCTCAAATGAAAGATCATTGAGAGAAACATGTGGAGAAGGTGCGGGAGGAGGTGCGGGCTGAGGTTGAGGCAATGCAGAGGACACAGAAGGAGTTTATGGACCAAATGATGAGTCGATTTGGTAGTGACAGTTGTTCACCTTTCCAGATTCTGCATCGGGACTCGCCAGACGACGAGGGCAGCGGCGCCGGGCAAGGGATGCAAGTGTAAATAGGTAACTTGTTCCATATAACATAGCTTAGTGCCTTTATCATGGTTGTTAAACTTTAAAACTATGAAACTATTTAAGACAGAAATACTTTGTACGCATATGTTACATTTGGAATATGTAATTATAGGAAAATATAAATTATCCTGATTTGATTAGAACACATAATGTGGCAGATCATACAAGTTACAGGCTCACAGTCACAAATACAAATAAGAAATCAAAACATAAAAAATAAAAAAAATTGTAACTTTTTTGCGACGGAATATTCCGTAGCAAAAGTGCATTATTATTTATTTTTTGTTACCATTTGCGACGGAATTCGTCCGTCTTTTGCGAGGGAATTTTCCATCGCAGAATTGCCTAACTTTGCTAGGGAATTTTCCATCGCAAAATTGCCTAACTTTGCTAGGGAATTTTCCGTCGCAAATTTGCGAGGGAATTTTCCGTCGCAAAATTGCCTAACTTTGCTAGGGAATTTTCCATCGCAAATTTGCGAGGGAAATTTCCGTAGCAAACTTCAACAATTATTTGCGACGGAAAATTCCGTCACATGTTTGGAAATTTGCGACAAAAATTTTAGCGACGGCATTTTTTAACTTTATGACTGAATTTGTCCGATGCAAAATTGCTGTTATCTTGTAGTGTAAAATAATTTAGGAAACTCTAAAAATTCTATTTTTAGAAACTCTTCAAAATAATTAATAAAACATAAAATATTATTTATAAACATAAAATAATTACTTTAGTTAAAATTTATTTAAATTTCCTTCGTTTAACATTCTTATTGAATATAATTCCTCAAAAACAATATTAAAACATACGTATAAAATACGAAAATAACTCCTTTAGAATACGTGAAAAGATGGGGTATTACAGTCTACCCCCCTTAAAAGTAGTTTCGTCCTAAAACTTTATGTAAATTATTGTATGGAATTTGAATAGAGACTACATTTACTTCAAGCTTTTTCATTATAATAGTATGTTGTTGTAGATTTTAGACATTTACTTAACTTGTGCTTGACAACTTTTTAGTGGACAGACATAAAACTTTACATAAAGTTTCTTAAAAGTCATAAAAACTCGTTAAAAGTTGCAAAATTAAGGATAAAAATCGCGGTCTAATTTCGCAGTCTACTCCCCTTAAAAGAAGTTTTGCCCTATACTTTATGTAAATTATTAAATGGAATTTGAGTAGAGACTTCATTTACTTCAAGCTTTTTCATTATAATATGATGTGAATTTTCGTGTGAACAAAAACTCACAAAGGGATAGACTATAATTTCGAATCAATAAAGGCCCAGTCACCAAGATTCTTAATTTTAGGTTGATCAATTAGTCCTTTGATTAAAGCCTAAGCACCCTCAAAGCTACTGATTAAATCACAAGAGTATAAAGAATTTAATCACCAACTCTTAAATTTCGGATTTTTGTTTTCAAGTAAACAAACAACTTTTTTTTTTATTCAACTCCAACTTAATTAATTTACAACCTAATGTTGAGATTATTTATAGGTATAATCATCAACAAAATCCTAACTAAAACAGACTAAATACACACACAAAACAAGATAAACACACCCCTAATGACTCACAAGATAAGATTGCCACATCACCACTGCATCTTGATCTTATCTTGCTAACAAACTCTAACAAACTTTATCTAATCAAGAAAATATACTAACAAATTTTCTAAAAAAACTAACAAACAAAATAATGAAAATAAAAATCACAAAACAAAACACTAAACACGTCCTAAAAACATATCCTAACTATACTTGGACTCTAGATAAAAGAAATCTAACTAAAAACTGATTTCCAGTTTGACAACCGAGCAACAAAATGGATATAACATTATCTTGCATATATTTCAGAATTTCGGAAATATTTTTCCCTGAAAGTAGATTTAATAAGCTTCCCAACTCATATTCACACGCCTTCTAACTCAAAGCCAATTATCAATGAAAAATCTTCAAAATCAGACATACTGCACTGCTCCGAACTGAAATTTTATCTTTAGAAGCTTCAAGAAACACCCTAGATTGAATCTTTTAATTAAGAAACTTTCAAGAACGTGATCCTCCATCATTGTAGACCAAGTATAAATGTATTTTTATTCACAATTGTATCATAATACTATGTTGTTGTAGACTTTAGACATTTACTTAACTTTTGCTTAACAACTTTTTAGTGGACAGACATAAAACTTTACTTAAAAATCTCTTAAAAGTCATAAAAACTTGCAAAATTGATTGTGTGCGAAATTAGATCGCACTCTACCCCCCTTAAGAATCGAGTTATGTCCCCGTAACTCATTCTACTAACCTGAAATAACTCTGGATACTTTTTCTCTCATCATATCTTCAGCCTCCCAAGTACCCTGTTTGGTTTCCTGGTTAGACCACAACACCTTCACCATTTTGACACTTTTTCTACGAGTATCCCGGACCTTACTATTACTCCAACATATGGGGCTTCTACACTTCCTTCCATACAAAGCCTCAAAACGTTCCATGCAAATACTTGCATGGTAGCTATTTATGTATGAAAACTCAACGAGATCTAAGTGATCCTCCCAATTCCCTTGAAAGTCCATCATACAAGCTCTTAGCATATCCTCCAAAGTTTGTATGGTTCTATCCATTTGCCCATCGGTTGCTGGATGGAAAGCTGTACTCTTTTTCAATGTTGTACCAAAATTCTCGTAGACACTTTTCAAGAATTTCGAAAGAAACCTAGAATTCCTATAATAGGCACGTACAATATCGTTTGGAACTCCATGTAGCTTAACAACATGCTTTATGTAAGCCTTTGCAAGTTGTTCCATCCTCCAAGTCTCTTTCATTGGTATAAACACCGCTTACTAAGTAACCTTATCCACCACAACTCATATGGTATCATTTTGATTCCTTGACTTTGGCAAGCAAGTTACAAAGTCCATTGATATGCAATCCCATTGCCATCCTGGTATTCCAAGTGGTTGGACTTCTCCTTGTGTTCTTTTATGCTCAAATTTCACTTTCTGATAAGTACAACACTTACTGACAAATTCAGCCACTTCCCTTTTCAACCAAGGCCACCAATACACATTCTTCAAATCCTTATACAGCTTATCGCCTCCATGATGCACTAAATACGGGGTGTTATGACCTTCCTCCATGATTCTCCGTTTCAGATCTTCACATTGCTGTGGTACGCACCACCTTCCTTTATACTTTAAGCTCCCATCCTCATGGACCTTGAAGTCCATGGCCTTTCCTGTTTTCAATTTTTCCTTTATTCTGTCCAATTTCTCATCTCCCTCCTAGTTCCTCTTAATTTTCTCAAATATTGTTGGTTGGATACCAAGATTACAAATTATTACCTCCAACTCTCCCTCCTTCACTATCTCCAAGTTCATTCTCTCCATATCTCTACATAGTTTGTTAGCGACCACTAAAGTATTCACTCCATGCTTTGCTTTACGGCTTAAAGCATCTGCTACCACATTGGCCTTCCCTTCATGGAATTGGATATCTAAATTGTAATCCTTGATCAACTCAAGCCATCTCCTCTGTCTCATGTTTAAGTCGTTTTGAGTGAAAAAGTACTTTAAAATTTTGTAGTCCGTGTATATCCTACACTTTACTCCACACAAGTAATGCCTCCATATTTTCAAAGAAAACACGATCGCGCTAGCTCAAGATTGTGAGTACGGTAGTTTGCCTTGTATGGATTCAATTGTCTTGAAGCATACGCAAACACCTTTCTATTTTGCATTAACACACTTCCCAAACCATTTTTAGAAGCATCGCTATACACATCATAAGAATCACTTCAATGTGGCAAAGTCAGCATTAGAGCTGTAGCCAAGCGCTCCTTTAAGGTCAGAAATGCCTCTTAACACTTATCATTCCACACAAACTTACAGTCCTTCTTCATTAACGACGTCATTGGTTTAGCAATACACGAAAAGTCCTTCAGAAACCTTCTATAATACCCTGCTAACCCTAAGAAACTCCGTACATCTGCTACATTCTTAGGCGTAGGGCACTTTTTCATTGCTTCAATTTTGGCTGGGTCTACTTAAACTCTAACTTAATTTTGACATGAAGTATCCCAAGAATGCTACTTTCTCCAACAAGAACTCACATTTTGAGAACTTAGCATAGAATTTCCATTTTGATTTTATTGTTTAACCTCAATTTCATTCAAAAGAAACATAAACAATCCTATTAAGGAATTCTGTCGAATATTAACTCGAATCTATTAAGCATTTTCTCAAAATTTGCAGGTATACATGATGTCAAACAATAGATCGATTCAATTTGTGCTTAGGTCAAATTGTTAGTTTACCAAATATGAAGTTGATCTTCAAATTTTATATTTCAATAATGGGCAAATCAGGCATGTCGTGGAAAATTACATAAGGTGATTGTTTCTTCCTCAATTTATATTTTTTACAATTCTACAATTACTGTTATTATCTTTTTTTTCATTGTTTTTACTTTATTGTTGGCCGAATTTTCGCGAGTTAAAATTAGGGTTTCAATTTTGATGGCAAATTGGATTAGATATTCATGTTTTTATTATTATTATTATTATTATTATTATTTTAATATGAAGATAGAGATATGGGCAAATAGGGTAAATTACAATAAAGATTAAAAATTCAAATGAAATTATTGTATTACATGCACTGGGTTGAATTTTGGTTATGAATTATGTAGTCCTCTAAAATGGCTTCGCACTCAATCATTGATGATATGGGTTTCAAATGCTGTTAAATGTAGTATTTTCAGTGTTTCAATGCTTTCAGTCAATTTCCTTGGGATAATCGTTTTAAATCTAATTGTAATTTTTGGTTTCTATATGTTTTCAATGCTTGTAATTTTTACTTTCAAATTAATTGTTTTTATGGATTGCTTTGTTATTTAGTTTTCAGATTAGCTTTATTTAGCTTTCCTAGAATATAACCTGTTAAGTATTTACCAGAACAAAATTTAGGTTACTCCAATTCTTCGTTTCACCTCAAAATACCAGTGTTAGATACGCGTTCCTTGGATATTGGTATGACACTCAGACACTTCAATTTTGAACCAAAACTATGCATTTTTTTTAAAAAAATGGCTATGTCTAACACTTGGATAGGTATTGGTATTAGTCGCTTATGGAAGAGTCCAAGTAACACACAATTACAAAGATTAGTCTCATAATTTATATAGAGTGTACCTTGATATATTGCTTATGAATATTAGTTCTACCAATTATTATGTCTTTTGATGCTATTCAACAAAGAAACTATCTCCTTTTTGTTTACATCTGGTATACAATAAACTTATCTCAGGCAGCTCTTGAAATGCTTTGGTGAATTGCCCATTCCACTGTGCTGTGTATATGCCTACTCACAAGAATTACTAACCTTGTCCAATTTTTTGGCTTAATTGGGATTTCTCCACTATTTAAAGATTTTAGAAACTAATTGTTTGGTGTTTAATGATTTACATAACCCCTTTTGCTGAATTAATTAATAAATTCATTAAAGTAATTAATAATATTTTTTCTATTAGTGTTCATGATTATAAAAAATGGACAGCGTTATAAAACAAATTTAAAATCAAACTAAACTTCATAAAATCATCACAAAATCATACAACAACAATTCATAATCATAAAATTGAAGTTTAAATCATTAAAAACCATAAAAACTTGAATTTCATAATCCCATCAACCCTGATTTAAAATATCATGATCAACTTTATAAATTCATACTTTAAACATAAACATAACTTCATGAAACATAATTACATTCATAAAAACCAAATTATAAGCATGAATTTTTGCAAGATTGAATTAAAACGAAAAGAGGAAGAAATATTTTTTTTTTATAAAGGTTCGAAAAATATACCAAAGAGGGGAGGAGGTGGCCGGCGGAGGGTGGCAGCAGCGAACAACAACAGCAGTGCACGGACGACGAGGAAGAGGGACGGCAAAGGGGGAGGCATGATGAAGAATACGACGAGCGAAGAAGGAGGTTCCGACATTTTTTTTTCGGAATTTTTTCTTCGAACTTTTTTTTTCTTTTAATATGTTTTTGAAATCCTAAAACTCTAAGATTGCAAAATAAGTCTAAAATTTTGGGTTTTAAGGAGTATTTATAGGCTCCAAAGTAGGATTTGGTGCAATTACATAAATACCCTTAATACTTGAAAATACTTTAATTTTATGCCATTGTTTTAAAACAATTTAGAAAACTCTAAAAATTCAATGTTTAGAAACTTTTCCAAATTTTTTAAATAAAACTTAGAATAACATGAAATATTACTGGGTTTTTCTAACGTGTACCCATAAGTTTTTGCGTTTTTTAAGTTGTACCCAATGATTTTCGAAATTCTCAGTGGTACTCTTAAGCTAACCAATATTATTAAGTTACGCCCCTTTTAGCTAATTTTAAGTTACAAATTTCGTTAATTTTATTCATTCATACTCTTTTTAAGTTTTCTTAGACATAAATCTAAATCTTTTAAATATTAATTACAATAATAGAGTTAATTAAAACAAAAATAATAAAAAATTTCAATGGAACATTAAAATTACAAAGGACACAACTTAGAAAGGTAGGTGAGTTTAAGGGTGTGACTAAGAATTTCGAAAAACATTGAGTACAACTTAGAATACGCAAAAACTCATGGTTACACCTTACAAAAACCTAATATTATTTATAAACATCAAATAATCACTTTGATTAAGATTTATTTACATTTCCTTTCTTTAATATTTTTATGGAACTTAATTTCTCAATGAAAATATTAAAAACAAACATATAAAATACAAAATTAAGACTTTAAAGTACGTGAAAATATGGGGTATCATAGTCTACCCCACTAAAAGAAGTTTTGTCCCAAAACTTTATGTAAATAATTGTATGGAATTTGAATAGCGACTACGTTTACTTTAAAACTTTTTCATCCTAACATTATGTTGTGGTAGATTTTAGACATTTACTCAACCTTTGCTTGAAAACATTTAGTAAATAAACATTAACTTTCATAAAACTTTACTAAAAGACGTAAAAACTTGCAAAATTTAGGGTAAAAACGCGCGAAACTCTATCGCACTCTACCCCCCTTATGAATCGAGTTACGTCCCCGTAACTCTATTAACCTGAAATAACTCTGGATACTTTTCTCTCATCATATCCTAAGCTTCCCATGTTGCTTCTTCGGTTTCTTGGTTAGACCACAACACCTCCACTATTTTAACACTTTTCCTTTGAGTATCCCTGACCTTACTATCCAGGGTCTTAATTGGCTTCTCTTCATAGGTTAAACTTTGGTCTAACTCTATTGTTTCAGGTTGTAACACATGTGACTCATCCGACACATATTTTCCTAGTTGAGACACATGAAAGACATTGTGAACTTTGCTCAACTCCATTGGTAATGCTAGCTTATAGGCAACCTTCCCAATTCTTTGCAAGATCTCATATGGTCCCATATATTTAGGGCTCAATTTGCCCTTCTTTCCGGACCTCATTACACCTTTCATTGGTGATACCTTATGTAGCACCTTATCACTAACTTCAAACACAACTTCTTGACGTTTTTGGTCCGCATAAGACTTCTATCTATCTTGTGTTGCTTAAATTTTTACTTGTATCACTCTTACCTTATCGTTGGTTTCTTCAATCAACCGAGGTCCAAGAATCACTGTCTAACTTATGTCACTCCAACATAAGGGACTTTTGCACTTCCTTCCATACAAAGCTTCAAAAGGTGCCATGCCAATACTTGCATGGTAGCTATTGTTTTATGTGGACTCAATAAGATCCAAAAAATCTTCCTAATTCCCTTGAAAATCCATTATACAAGCTCTCAGCATACCCTCTAGAGTTTGTATGGTTCTCTCTGTCTGTCCATCGGTTACTAGATAGAAAGATGTACTCATTTTCAACGTTATACCGAAGTTCTCGTGGACACTTCTCCAAAATATCGAAAGAAACCTAGAATCCCTATTTGACACGATATCATTTGGAACTCCATGTAGCCTCACAACATGCATTATGTAGGCCTTTGCAAGTTGTTCAATCCTCCAAGTCTCCTTCATTGGTATAAACACCATAGATTTAGTAAGCTTATCCACCACAACCCATATGGTATCATTTTCATTGCCCGACTTTTGCAGTAGGTTAGAAAATCCATGAATATGCAATCGCACTTCCATGCTGGTATTTCAAGTGGTTGGACTTCTCCTTGTGGTCTTTTATGCTCAAATTTCACTTTTTTACAAGTAAGACACTTGCTTACGAATTAAGCTAGTTCTCTTAGGCCACCAATACACCTTTTTCAAGTCCTTATACAACTTATCACCCCCAGGATGAACTGAATATAGTGTATTATGACCATTATACCTCAAGCTTCCATATTCATGGATTTTCAAGTCCATAGCCTTTCCTTCCTTCAATTTCTCCTTTATTCCATCCAATTTCACATCTCCATTCCGGTTCTCCTTAATATCCTCAAACACTGTTGGTTGGATACTAAGATTACAAAGTATACCTTCCAACTCTCCCTCTTTCACTATCTCCAAGTTCATTCTCTCCATGTCTCTGTACAGCTAGTTAGCGACCCGTAGAGAATTCACTCCATGTCTAGTTTTACGACTTAGAGCATCTGCTAACACATTGGCCTTCCCTTCATGATATTAGATATCTAAATCGTAATGCTTAATCAACTCAAGCCATATCCTTTACCTCATATTTAAATCCTTTTGAGTGAAAAAGTACTCTAAGATCTTGTGGTCCTTGTAGATCCTACATTTTACTCCATACAAGTAATGCCTCCATATCTTCAAATCAAACACGATCGCTGCTAGCTCGAGATCGTGAGTGGGATAGTTTGCTTCATATGGCTTTAATTGTCTCGAAGCACACGCAGTCACCTTTCTATTTTTGCATTAAAACACATCCCAAACCATTTTTAGAAACATCACTGTACACATCATAAAAACCACTCCCATCTGGCAAAGTCAGCATGGGAGCTGTAGTTAAACGCTCCTTTAAGGTCTGAAATGCCTCTTCACACTTATCACTCCAAACAAACTTATAGTATTTCTTCACTAACGCTGTTATTGGCTTAGCTATCCTCAAAAACTCCTTCACAAACCTCCTATCAGCTAAACCCTAGAACCTTCGTACATCCATCACATTCATAGATGTAGGCCACTCTTTTACTTCTTCTATCTTGGCTGGATCTACTTCAACTCCCTCCTTTAACACAAAATGTCCCAAAAATGCAACTTTCTTCAATCAAAGTTCACATTTCGAGAACTTATCATACAATTTATTCTCCCTTAGTATTATCAAAATTGTCCTCAAATGTTCCACATGCTCTGCTTTACTCTTGGAGTACACCAAAATGTAATAAAAAAAACTACCACAAACTTATCCAAGAAACGTTGAAAGATCCTATTCATTAAGTCCAAGAAAATTGCTGGCGCATTCGTTAAGCGAAAAGGCATAATAATGACCTCATAATGCCCATAGCTTGTACGAAAAGCCATTTTTGGTATGTCCTCATTACCAATTATCAATTGATAGTATCCTGACCTCAAATTAATATTTGAAAATACAATAGCTCCTTTCAAATAATCAAACAAATCATCAATCGTCGGTAACAGATACTTGTTATTGATTGTCACTTTATTCAACTCCCTATAGTCAATACATAACCTCAAACTCCCGTCTTTCTTCTTCACAAACAGCACTGGTGCTCCCCAAGGTGTAGCACTTGGGCTAATGTAACCTTTCTCCAATAACAACTGTAACTGCTCTTTCAACTCACTCATTTCCGCAGGTCCCATCCTATATGGTGCTTTGCAAATAGGTCCTTTCCCTGGAACTAAGTCTACTGAGATGTCGATTTCTCGCTTCAGAGGCATCCCCATAATCTCCTCCAGAAACACGTTAAGGAAATCTCTCACTAATTGGATATCTTCAGGTTTAGAGGACTCGACATAACCTACATTCCTCACAGTAAAAAGGTAAATTTGAAATCTTCTCTTCACATAATCTCAGCCTTATGCTCACTCAACCAATCCATCCCCAGAATCCCTTGCAAGTCACCCAAATCAAACTCGATTAGGTTAGCCTTAAACTCCAATCCCTCTATCTCTTTTGGAATATCCAAAAATCTCCTTGAACATTGTTCTTCTTGTCCTGATGGTTAAACTATTGACATATCTATTGTATCTACTTTTTCCAAAGTAGGCAATAACTTTTCAAAAATCTTAGTGGATACAAAAGAATATGTTGCACCTGAAGCAATCAAAACTTTAACTAGAAGAGAGGGAATAGAGAATGTACTAGTGATAATAATATCATAAAATCATCACAAAATCATACAAGAACAATTCATGATACAAAATCAATAACAATTCATGATAATAATATTGAAGTTTAAATTGTTAAAAACCATAATATCATGAATTTCATAATTCCACAAACCCTAATTTAAAATTTCATGATCAACTTTATAAATTCATACTTTAAACATAAACATAGCTTTATAAAACATAATTAGAATCATAAAAACACACCGATTCCGCAAAGAGAAGTCAGCTCCCTGGTCTATTAGGAATATGGGAAAAAGGTCTTAGTTGCATAATTATAAGCATGAATTTTGAAAGATTGAATTAGAAAGAAAAGAGGAAGAATTATTTTTTAAAGATAAAGGTTTGAGAAATATACCAAAAACAGGAGGTGTTGGCCGGCGGAGGGTGGCAGCAGCGCGCAACAGCAATAGCGCACGGACAACGAGGAAGAGGGACGACGAAGGGGGAGGCGCGATGAAGAAGGCGACGAGCGAAGAAGGAGGTTCTGAAATTTTTTTTCGAATTAATTTTTTCGAACTTTTTTTTTCTCTCAAATATTTTTTGAAATCCTAAAATTCTAAGATTGCAAAATAAATCTGAAGTTTTTGGTTTTAAGGGATGTTTATAGGCCCCACAGTAGAATTTGGTGCAAATACATAAATACCCTTAATGCTTGAAATTACTTTTATGCCCTTGTTTTAAAACAATTTAGGAAACTCTAAAAATTCTATTTTTAGAAACTTTTTAAAAATATTTAATAAAACTGAATATAACATTAAATATTATTTATAAACATAAAATAATCACTTTGATTAAAATTTTTTAAAATTTCCTTTATTTAATATTTTTATTGAACTTGACTTCTCAATAAAAATATTAAGATCATACGTATAAAATACGAAATTAACTCTTTAAAGTACGTGAAAATATGGGGTATCATAGTGAACCTTTTAAAAGTGTGTTGTAATGTGGCTAATTATGTGTAGAAGAAATTGTTTGTTAGCCACCAAACTATTTTTATGGTGGCACTGTTTATGTTAGTTCTGTTTGTGCTTTGGGAAGGATGGCCCATTAGTTTTAGGTGATGTCGTTGAAGGATGTTGGGTCACTTACCTAGTAAGGAGACCAAATTGGGAACTTTGGAGAAAAAGGCGTATGAGAGTCCACCGCAATATGTGTAGAAGATTCGTTTCCCAGATCGTGTGTCTACCTTGACCGTGAGTTGTTTCCCAGACCGTCCGCTTTACTTGGAGATAAAGGCGAAGTTCAACGGTTTCCACTTTGTTGGACGGCTTCCAAATTATACTAAGTATAGGGAAGTGATGTGAATTTTATTATAAACAAATGCCACTCACACAAGATAAACTAGAACACAAATTTGATAAAGCGACGCACCACAAATTCGAAGTCCTAGGGCGAATAATTGTTAGAAATTTGATTAAAGCAAAGCACCCTCAAATCCTAAAAACTATCCTCACGTGAGATAAAGCTCAATAGCACCACTCACTCGTCGAATTCCTCACAAGAAACCCTCACAAAATTTGTTTTTACGTAAAACAATGAAACGGAAAACAACTCGTTTTTCAATCAATCTAATCTGATTTTATTGAGGTACTTTACATCCTATTTATAGCTAAACATGTCACCCAATATGTGAATATCCTAAAACAAATCCTAACTACCCTAGAATTAAGGTACAAACAAACTAACATTAGGAAAACAAAAATCTACTCAAATCCGGATACAAGTCTTGCGCACCAAGGCTTGAAATCTGATTTTCTACCCTAAATCTTAGATATTTTGAGAAACAAATCTAAGGACAATATTATCAACAAACTAACTAAAGTTGACCAAGTCAAACAACACGGAAAACACGTCCAACATCGTTGCCCAAATCTTTCCAAATCTTTCCAAAATCCCGTAATACAACTCGCCATATTTTTCTTTGATTTTTGATGGACTTCCATTTTCAAGAAATTTCAAGAAACCTTTTGAGCTTCGATCTTTTTTTCAAGAAACCTCCATTTTCGTGTTCCCCATGCTTGATTCCATCAACCATGACTCATAGACTTAATAAGAAAATCACAAAACACCATATGGGAAAACCCTATCAAGTGAAGTGGGAAGAAAACCCATATAGCTCAACATTCCTAAACTACTAATTTATTCTTGCTTGATTTTTACGTGAGGAAACTTGTGCATGTCACCATGCACACGTAAAAATTTACTCTAGCCAACCCCAAGAGTCTCGTGTCTCCATAAGCCACTAGTTCTCCCATGGTTGCATCTTGCTTTGCACCTTCTATCAAACCATCGAAGTTTTGCTCGTTGATATTCGTATCATCCTCCTCTTCTTCAGAAGAGTTTGTCCTCAAACCTCGAAGTTGGTCATCAGGAACATAAGGAGCTAAATCACCAATGTTGAAAGTAGCATGAACTCCATATTCTCCTGGCAACTCTAATTTGTATGCATTGTCCCCCACCTTACTTATGATTTTGAACGGTCCATCACACCGAGGCATAAGCTTGTTCTTCCGTTGATTTGGGAACCTTTCCTTTCTCAAATGTAGCCAAACCAAATCCCCTTCCTTGTAAACATGTTGTGATTTGTGTTTGTTCGCTCTTGCCTTGTAAATATCATTTACCTTTTCGATTCTAGCCCTTACCTCTGCGTGAAGCTTCTGCATGTAATCAACCTTTGTCTTTGCATCCTTATGTACCAACTCCCCTTTAGGAATACTTATAAAGTCAATTGTCAATTTAGGGTTGATTCCATAGACAATTTCGAAAGGTGAATGTTTAGTAGCATAAGTGGGTGATCTATTATAAGCAAAGGGTCTTAGATTAAATGTAAGCCAACCCAAAAAAAAAATCCCCTCCCTTGTAAACATGTTGTGATTTGTGTTTGTTCGCTCTTGCCTTGTAAAGATCTTTACCTTTCGATTCTAGCCCTTACCTCTGCGTGAAGCTTCTGCATGTAATAAACCTTTGTCTTTGCATCCTTATGTACCAACTCCCCTTTAGGAATACTTATAAAGTCAATTGTCAATTAGGGTTGATTCCATAGACAATTTCGAAAGGTGAATGTTTAGTAGCATAAGTGGGTGATCTATTATAAGCAAAACTCAGCATGAGCAAGTTTCAAATCCCAATCTTTTTGTGTTTTACTAACCAAACCACGCAAAGAACCCCTAGAGTGTGATTTGTCACCTTTGTTTGGCCATCTGTTTGAGGATGATAAGATGTGCTAAACAAAAGTTTCGTACCTATCAATCTCCAAAGTGACTTCCAGAAGTAACTCATAACTTTGTGTTCTGCACTTACAATGGTTTTTGGAACCCCATGTAACCTGATATATCTCGAAAGTAAAGTCAGCTACATTCATAGCATCGTCAGTCTTGTGACATGTGTGAGTGAGCCATCTTGGAAAACCGATCAACCACTACCATAATTGCATCCTTGCCTCTTGCTGTCCTTGGTAACCCCACAATGAAATCCATAGAAATTCCTCCCAAGGTCCCTCTGGCACTGGCAATGGGGTGTATAGACCTTGATGGAAGGCCGCCTTTGCCTTTTGACAGTAGCACTGAGCTATGATAGATCAACATCGACGATCATCTTTGGCCAGTAAAAATGCTCTTGCAACATGGTTAGTTTCTTTGTAATCCAATGTCCAGCAATGCCTCCCCACGCCTCCCGTACTAGTCTGATAGTTCACAGTATAAACTTGTACTGCATCAACACACTTGCACTTGCCCTTGAACAAAAACCCATCATGTAGCACATATGAACTCATAGAACCCTTTGAAAGTTGCGCCATTATGGGTCCAACAGCTCCTCCTTCTCGTAAAACTGGATTATCAACTCCAAACCAAGTAATTTGAAGTTTAAAACCCAGCAAAGCATACCTTCTTGACAAAGCATCAGCAACAACATTAGACTTCCCTGTTTTGTATTTTGAAGAAAAGTGAAATGATTGCAAAAATACAACCCATTTAGCATGTCTTGGATTCAACTTTTGTTGACCATTGATGTGCTTCAAAGCTTCATGATCAGATGTAGTATGAAGTGATTAGGCCTTAATAATGACTCCAATGATCCAAAGCTCTGATAATTGCATAGAATTCTTTGTCATAAGTAGAATAGTTCAATTTAGCACCATTCAATTTCTCACTAAAGTAAGCAATTGGCCTCTTCCCTTGGACTAGAACGGCACCAATTCCCACCCCACTTGCATCCGTCTCAACCTCAAGGGTTTAGAAAAATCTGGCAAGCTAGAATGGGTGTGTGTTACATAGCAACTTCTTGATCAAGTCAAAAGCTTCTTGCGCCCCTTTAGTCCATTCAAACTTTGGTTTATCCTTCTTAAGACATTCGGTCATAGGAGCAACAACGATGAAAAATTCTCACAAACCTCCTATAAAATGAAGCTAACCCATGGAAAGCACGTACCTCTGTCACATTTTTAGGTACTGGCCATGATTTTATAGCTTCTACTCTTGATGGATCAACAAAGAAACTCCATCTTTGGACACAATGTACCCTAAGAACGTCACGCTTGGTACCATAAAATAGCATTTTCGAGCTAGCATAGAGCTTTGTGTCCGTAATGTCTCAAACACACTCCTCAAATGAATTGATGATCATTAACACTCTTGCTATAACCAAGATATCATCTAAATACACCACCACAAATTACCAATGTATGGCTTTAAAAAC